>JAEIGQ010000113.1:600000-1119256 GCA_018904275.1 Lordiphosa clarofinis
CACATGCAAAAGAGATGAGATATGAAGCTGCGGCTGACTTTTTTCCCCTCTTTGCTCAAGTGCAGTTGCAGCGGAGACAGCGGCTGCCTACTTTAAGCAAATGACAAACTGACGTACGTGACATTTATGCGAATTGGCAGTTGCCAGCATCAGCTGGCGGGAGGGGGGGTGGGAGGAGTGCCGGCTGAATTTGTAAGCCCCCCCAATATACTGGAGCAGCGAGCACATAAAATGTATGTCAACTTTATATTATACAAGTATTATATACACATGTACAATGTACATATATCTAAGGGAAATTGATGTCATGCAAAATGATTTTTCTATGGCGCATTTACTAAATGTTTGAGTGCAAGTTGGGAATGGCAAAAGATTTTGTAATGAACGACATGTCAAGGTTTCGGTTGTGACTTTGTTAAGGACATGCTAAGCAGATGTGTGAACTTGCCTCTCAGTCTTGCACTTTCTCTTTTTCTAAGATGTGACAGAAAATAATGAATGCAGGGACAATTTCAAAAGCATTTGCATTAAAAGAGAGAATAGAATGGTATTTCATTAAAAACTAGATGTAAGTGAAAAATATATGTGCAGTACTTAAGCGACGGATCTTAAAGAAAGTGGGTAGGGGCAGGGCTGCATTTGTATATTCATCTTTATGCTGAACTATTCAGATGAATGCTTATTTCATAAGAATCCTTTAATATTTTGTTCTTGATGTAAGAACGAGCTTTTATTTTAAGTAAAAGCTCTAAAGAGCTATAAAAGCTTAAAAAATCGGAATCGTGCTTATCATATCCAAAAGTTCTTAAAATTAGGAAGTTAAGTATTTCCAAAAACTCTTTAAGTTAAGAAATTTCGTACTTAAAGTTTTGAAACTCTTAATTTTTCTCTCAGTGTATAAACATAATTATCGGTGATGTAGCTTCTTCTGAACTTTTAGGAACGCCTTAACTTTTCCGTTCCTGTTAGGACAACTAGAAACTATTTTCCTTTAATCTTGCCTAGATGCACAACTGATCTCTATTAACTGCTCTCAACAGATCTCTCTCTTCTCTCTTAAAACGTCACTCTTTAATTATCTTAGGGTAAGTCTCTGACCAAAATGGCTAAAAGATCTTCCAGTGATTTCTGGGTATTTTAATTTTAAGCTTAACTCATAAATTCTATATTTTTTGTTAGTTTCACTTTTAGTTTTTTTTCTAATATTTCTTTTCTGTATATCTGATTTATTCTAGTTTTATTATTTTATTATTATTATTTTTTTCCTTTGCTCCTATTTAACAATAGGTTTTGGTTTTTTCCTCATCTTTATCTAGCTCTAATTAGAGAATTGAACAAGAAATAAAGATCATAATTCCTACCGAATCGTCTGTTAGCAAGATGCCAATTTACAATGATATTAAATATGGAAATTTCGTTCTCAAAGTGTATTAACCAGTTTCTTATTCTCTATTTAAGCGCAATAAAAATATAGAATAGTTTTGCAATATATTAAAAATTGCATTGAATGTGCTACATTATTCAAAATTGTCTTTATATTTATTTACAGAAATTGAAGTTGGAAAAAAAAATCCTGTTTGAATTTCTCTTATAGTGCCCTATTGTGTTCGGAGATTCTTTTTTACTTGTTGGACACGTCCTGATAAAAATTTTTCACGTATGGAAGAGAAATCCAAATCAATTCCAAGAATCCTATTTTCAATATCCTATTTCATTTCATTTCTTAAAAGTTTTGGAACTTCTCAGAAACAGTTTGTTTGGTTTGCGATGTACTGTGCCCTTAAAGGAAAAAGTGGTGGAATTTATTTTGAAAGAGCTTAAAATAAAATGTTATTAGTCTAG
The DNA here is from genome assembly GCA_018904275.1 of Lordiphosa clarofinis. Classification (NCBI taxonomy): domain Eukaryota; kingdom Metazoa; phylum Arthropoda; class Insecta; order Diptera; family Drosophilidae; genus Lordiphosa; species Lordiphosa clarofinis. The sequence goes on from JAEIGQ010000113.1 coordinate 601,843, forward strand.
TTAAAGCCATATTATTAAAATCACACACTTAAAGTTCGAAAAAAAAAGCCCCTGCGGCCCTTGAATTAAAACTAAATTTTGCCTATTTTCACAAAAATTCTTGAAAACTCCACTTATGCCGTTTCTGTTTGTGTTTTACGTAAATTGATAGTTTTTACTTCCATAACGAGCCGTAGCTTCGTCTTTGCCGGTTAATACCCGCAATGTTTTAATACCAGTTTACGACGTCGCTTAACCCGTTTTCGTAAACGCCACTGCTTTCATGCTACGAAAGTCTCTACTGCCGTCGGTTCCGAAATTCATATCATTAGTAAAAAGAAGCTCTGTGCATAGTATTCACTCGAACTTTAAAATTCGAAAACAAGTTCCCTAGAAACGGACAAAAGCTAACACTATCGTTTTCCTATTTTCAAAAAATTCTTGAAAACTCCACTTTATAGGGTCCGATTTCTGTATTTGAAGGCTTGTTTTAAAGTAAATTGAATAGTTTTTACTGTCCAAGGTTAAAAAAACATAACGATTTTATTTAATTATGAATCTACAAGCGATTTAATTTCTATAAATTTTCCAATTTGGCAAAAAAAAATTTTGTTCTCCATTTGACCCAGCTTATTTTTGTCCGAGAACAAACTGTCTTGCCAAGTTTTGTCCTTTTAAATTTGTTTGGGTCATTAACATCGTTGGAAAAACAAAAAAGTTATAAGAGTTTAAGTGGGGGTAACTTTTTGAAGAATCGAAAAATCGATTATCGATAATATTTCCATAACGGGTCGATAACTTATTTAGGGCGATTTTTGTGATCAGCGGGACAATTTACTTTAGAAAGAGTTGGTTTGGCGCTTTGGGAAAAAAGGTGTAGGATCTTTACAAGAGTACGTTTTACAAAAGTACCGCTGATGATAGGGCAGAGATGCTCATGAAACATCTGCCATGCCGTTGAAGGAAATCTTTAAATTTCATATTTTAGCTGATAAGGAAATCGTTATCGCCTGTCATTGATCGATAACTCCGTAAGGCAGCCCGAACATAGTTTCTGGAGTCTGAACCTAGGTTCGCTACAATATTAATAATTAATTAATAGATTAATTTTAAAAGAATGTCCTATGGAGAAAGAGATCTTTCTAAGCCCAGGATAATATAATAATCAATATAATATATCGATAATAAGCTCGAACCTGCTCAAATGATCCTACCTGGAGATTAAATTGTGATCAAATGCTGTGCATTTTTGAATGGTTATTTAATTACCCCAGAACAATTGTAATGTTAATAGGGTGGGTCAAATCAATCATCCGAGATTACCCTGTGTTCATTACCATTTAGGACTGAATGGATTTCCATTTTTGAGTGAACGTCTTATATCCCATTTGTAGGTGCTGTCATCTTCAGGTAGAATTTGACGCCCGCCGCTGCCTTATTGGGATGGAGAATGAGTAATAGAGACGAAATTTGCGCTGATTTACAATTTTGCTGGTGCTAAAGCGAAAGTGCCCAAAAAGATACTTTGTAGTGCCAGTAGGAAATCACTGTTCTCCCCCTACAGCTGACCCAAACGTATCTAGAGAGCATAATTGAGACAGTAGTGACGTCGACTGAGCGTATGTTCTCTCTAATACTTATTGCTCCATGTTATAGGATCATCGTTGCCTGCGACCTTTTGTACAGGATATAGCAATTAGATCTGGAACTGTTAACACAAATAATAAAAACAAGACAGTGTATCTGAATTAAGTTGCTTGAATTGCTAGAAATAATAATGCCTTCAATATCTTCGAAATGAGACCCCGTTAGTGGATCTTCAAGTCAGCTCTGCTCATACATCAGCTCTTTACCTTAGCTCCAACTTTTCTTCTTTCTACAAACGTTCAATCCCCTCCTCCCTAGTCAAGCTGCCTGAGTAAGATTTCCCATCTAATTATCAATTTAGTGCAATTTGTTTCGGTTGTTCGACTTTAGTTGGAATTTCCATTTTGCTGCTCGTTTATGTTCAGTTTTTTTTGTGTGCTTTCAGTTTGTTATGACTTAACAGCCTTAATTTGTTTTCATATTTAGTTCTGTGCGTCGGTCTGTCTTTCTCTCTGCCTGTGTGTGTGTGTGTGTTTGTTTGTTTGTGTGTGCTTTTAAACTATTAAAAAGTTGAGTTGTCTGCCACAGAGATAAAGCAGCCTCATCAAAATCAACTGCTTAATGCTTAATGCAAAGCAAACGACAGACTGCAGAAGTAGAAGCACTTAAAACTCACCCGCTGCAGCCAGCCAGAGCTATTCCTTCCTTCGGCAGCTGCAGATGGCAGCAAAATTGTTTGTTAATAAATTAAATGTTTAATTTACTAGTCATTATGGCCGGCAAACTTGTTATTTGTGTATGTGCTATTAATGGGCGAACGTTTCTTCAGATGGAAGTTGATAATTTGGAAATTTATTAAATAATTATGCACACTTGGGCAAAAGTTTTGTGAGCTCCTCTCAGCTCTTCTATTAAAGCCGCATTCGTGTCAGCAATGATATTTATGTGTTTGTTAATGTCACATGTGTCAGTTACAGGCTTTTTAATAAACCTGATCCCTTTTTTGCACATACTTTTGTAATAAATGCATTTTTTTTGCCGTTGGTTGTTTATGCGCTGCTTAATTGCAAAGTTTTTCAACGAATGGTTAACCCAATGGCTACCATAAATTTATGAAATATTTATATGGAATATAAATAAAACTGCGGCGAGTGCACATTTGGTAGATAATTTAAATCAATTGCTGAGGAGTGCAATTAGCAGCTAAAAGATAAAAATAAATTAAAGGCCTCCGCAAAACAAATGGGCCATAAGCGAACGGCAACCCGTTATTCTCGGACACACATATATTTTAATGGTTCAGTCCCCATAAATTATGGCGCATTTACTTTAGAGATAGAAGAAAAAAAACAGAGCCAAAGCGTTCGACTCGATAAATGGATTGTGGTCGAGCCTTGAATCCTTTAATTTGAACTGGAACTGAAGCAGCAGCCGCAAAGTCAAAGGCACATTTCAAATGTCGAAAGCAAATACAGAGAGAGCGGGAGGGAAGGAGAGGGGGGAAAGCGAAAGCCAACACACATTAAAATGCATGTGTGTAGTCTGGAGAACTCTAGAAATATGGCCAAAGCAAATTGCTGACTGCGCCAGAATTGAAAACTTAACGAGTAAAAATAATAAAAACCAAAAAAGGGTTCGACTAGATGATGTGGTGTAGGCAAAGGATGTGGAATGAAGGATCAGAAAGGAGAGAGGAAAAGTCCTCTGTTTAAACTTTTGCTACATGCGAATTCCGAACTGGGTTCCAAGATTAGAATGAAAAATAATCTAAATAAGCTATTGAATTAAGAATTCCACACTTAAATCAAGATTTTTCGAGCTTTTTAAAGTTTTGAAAACGAAAATTCTTAATTAAGGCACGAAATTTTCTAATTTTGCTGTCAGTGAAACCACTCTCTTAATCGGAATGGAAACAAATGACGTACCTATTTTGAGCTGATTACACAGAGGGAAAAAACTAAAAACATTGGACTCAAGATGAGCTCAAACGTTACCATGAAATGTTTTTCTTATTTGTAATATAATGACCACACCTCATGAACAGTTTGTGAAGAATTCAGAAATTCAAATTGAGCTTGAGATATTTTTCCATTCTTAAAAACTTAATTTGACTTAATATGGTTTTGATTTTAACACAATCTTAAACTTAATTGAGAAACAAATTGAGAGAAAAATTTTGTTTTGGACCAGATGTGAGTTTAATCCTAACTTTTGGGAGGAATAGGGAACGGGATTGGGATTATAAGGGGAGGAAAGGAAGGGAAGGCTCCTGAATAAGATCAGAGATATCTCTCGCTTGTTCAACAAAACTTTAACTCCACCCTACTCCACCTGTGTTAACTTATGCCCTTAATTTATGAAATGAGGCGCCAACACATTCAGCCGTTGCACACTTTTGCAGATTCACATCTAGAGGGCTACTTATGCTTGGTTGAGCTAACACGAAATTGAGTTTAAAATAAAAAGGAAGGATTAAAAAGAGAGCCAACTTGCACTCTCTCTTGCATCTTTCTCTGTCGCAAACGGTTTGGTGTTGTATAAAGCAAATATTATCCGATTGACCAATACCAAAGATTTATTTATATTATAGATGACGCATGTGAAACTAAAAACGAGTCTTTTTGGGAGCTGACATTGGATGCAAATTTTTGCATTTCGCGGCCTTTACGAGGATGCGTATACTGAAACTTAGCTTGCGTTTTCTAAAAAAATATTGTATGAGATGCGGTATCTATATATGTATTGTCTTTGCCATGACTTTACTCATTTCAGGAACATTTGTTGTCAAGAGTTTAGACAACATCTTGTTCTTATTTTAATTAGAAGGCAACTTTTTTTCCCTCTGTGGTGTGTTATCTTTGGTCTAGTTTGTATCAAAAGTCTCTCATGCTTACCACTAAATAAGCATACCCTCAAAAATTCCCTAACCCAAAACAAAAAAAAATTTCTACTATCCTGGGCCCTGGGCCAACTCCTCTGGAACTGCTGCGCAGCGTTTTTGTTTTTTTTTTTTTTTAAATAAAGAGCAGCAAAACGCAAATATCATCGAATGGAATATAATTTATGTGCTCCATTTGCAGTCGGCAGTTCGGCACTCGCACACACACACATATGCTGTGCCTCCGCCTCCTCCTCCTTTCCCCCTCTCTCACCCCTTTAAACCATCATCGCAGTCACTTTTGCATATGGGATCCTCTACTCTCGCTGGGGTTTGCCGCAGTTAGCAATTCCCCAGTCGCATTTTTGGAAATTTTCGTTCCCTTCTTTTTTGGCAAGGTTGCGCCTCCGACCCATAAATATCCGTTGGTTAGTTCCTGAACCCTTGGCTAGTATTTCCTCTTGCGCTTTGTTTTTTTTTCTGTATTTGCCAAATTAAATCGTTAAATGCTTGTTAAAAACTTCGACTTGGCTCTGCCGAGTGTATCTGTATCCACAGCAGTGGCCGTATCTGTATCTTTGAACCGTTTCTGGGTAACTCGCCGACGCTTATGATTTATGTCTGCGCATGTTTTGTAGTTTTTTGGGCACAGGTTGCCTTTGAAGCACGTAAATAAGGCAATGGCTAAATGGCAAAAGGGTTGCACGGTATTCTTTTTGCATGCCTGGGGGAAACAATAAATTAAACTGAGCGCAAAAATTAAACTAAAGTTTCAGGGATTAGTCATCAATGATTGCAGCGTTTGTCTGGTAAAACTAAAGGATAAAAGTTCTCAAGAAGTAATTAATGGGCAGCAAGATCGGGAGCATGTGGATTAGTCATTTGGATGGATAATTGTAAGGGTTATGAGGGATCAGTTTCATTTGGTGGAAGTCAGGAATTTTTCTTAGAACAGGAGTAAGAAACGAAATATACGAAAGCTACAATAACCAGAGCTTTTGCGAGGAGACTCTCTCTACTAAGTCTGTTGAGAACAATTATGTTGTTGGGACGCTGGCTTCAATAAGGGGGCAAGACGTCTGTACAGCTGTTTCAAGAATCTCCCAGTAGGATTTGCCCTCTCCTTTATGTCAACTGGCACTTTCTTTTCAATCTAAGCCACTATTTTATAGCATTTTCGAACATTTTAAACTGGACTTTGTACAAATAAGGTAAATTTTAAACATCTCTTGAGCATCAAAGTAAAGCCAAAAAAATTCTATTTGTATAAGGTACACTGTTTACAAAAAAAAAAAAAATGCCCTTTCTGAAAATTTTTCGGTATAGTTTGGAATGATTATATCAAAATATTTAAAATTGGTTTTTTTAACTCGCAGGTTGAGCTATAATTGGGTTCATTGTTTTTAAATCGTTCAGTAGTGAATCAACAACCAAATATTTCAAAAAAAGAAAATCCACGAAATTTTTTTTAAACGACCTGTAACAATAAGGTATTGGTAGAAAATCGGCAACATAGATGGTCAAAGAGACGTTGGCAGACTAACAGTCAAATCCACAGTATATTGTGTGTGCTCAAAAATTAACAGTGTACTTTTCTTGGCGTTTTTTGGTCATTATGAGTGAACGAAAAGCCAGAACATTAAAATTTTTTTTATATTCATTTTTATTTTTTCACAGATTTTTCATCGATAATATTTTGAAGTAGCCTAGTACTATATTTAAGAGCACCTCAAACACACTAAAAAAATTTTCTTCGAAATAGAATCATTTTGGCTTTGCTCTGATGCTCCAACTCTAGAAACTGCATTTAGAATTAAAAGCTCTCTTTTTTAAAGCTCTCTCTCATTGTTCTCTTTATTTCAGGGCTGTCCAAATGAAGAGGAAAGAAAAGTGTGCTTGTGCTGCCGAACACAAAATGACTTTAGTCGACTTATTTCAGCAATGGTCAAGAGACCCCCGCTGGGGGCAAAGACACAACGCTATTTACACATACACGATCCGAACTCAAGCTGAAGCTAAGAAGAATAGGCAAAAAGCCTTTTAATCGCTGGCTTGAGTCTGATGCGGTCAGGCCGAAGCAAGTTTAGGGTGCTTTTTTTTCGCACACCAATTATCTCTCACTTTGTGGCCTCGCTCTCGGTGGACCAACGCTGATTTAAGTGCTTTCTGTACTCACAGCATAACACATTCATAAGTTCGGCTCTCGTCTGTTTAAGAAACACGAATGTCATCGGCCACCAGGGGCTATGGGCTGGATGGATCTGCTTTATATGCTTGCTTACACCTGCTCAGTTGCTAGTGGCAACTTCTCAGCACATGTTGCCGACCTCTTCTATAAATTTAAGAAAAATACGTAGAGGAAGTAGTTGATGGGCCCTAATATCTAGTAGATTGTTTTTAGTTTACCTTCTTTTAGTTCCCTCCTGTCTCTACTATTTCTCATCAAAAGACCTCTCATTAGCGTGGCAAACGATCCGTTTTATATTTAAAACTCTCATTCAGTCCAAAATACGCCTCGCTTGATCAAACTAACAATTCATGATGGCCCATACCTAACTAACAAAAAAAAGGTCACTCCCATCCTCATAATTCTCCTATTTTTTCCCCAAAAATGCAACAACTAATTGCTTCACCTGCATATTTAATTGTTGCTCAAAATAAATAAAACACGGCATCTATCATCTGCACATGATTAACGCCCCCGTACGCATTCCGTAGCTACCCTCGATTAATACATCAAGATGTGCGGGAGGAGGGGGAGAACCTGTGCAAGCATTTTTCGAGCAGAAGTGCAACAAAACACATAACAAGAGAAACGAAACAACGCTGTCACAATAAATTTAAATAAATTGTTGACAAACGCCAATAAACATAAATTTTTTGTGTTCAGCAAAGCAAAGCAAACCGTGTGGACTGGGCTAGTGAAAGACCGGAAACCGCAACGTCAATCAAAAATGCTTGAAACTCACAGAGAGAGAGAGAGCGGGCGAGATGATGAAGCCAACAGCCACGCAGATGGATCGCACGTGTGGCGCTTGGCTAATTAGGAAAGCAAAAGCAACTTTTGTTTATGCAAATTGTATTAATAACTCAATTAAATGCTCGGGGCTCCGTTCATATTGCATCAGCTGAAGGAGCAATTTGATTGGTTCAATGCGGGCAAGTGGCACATTGACCGAACCCGAGGCGCACTGCAGCGGAGCGAACTGTTGCTCATATGGTTTACCCATAGCACTATTGCATAGTGCCACACTCTGGGGTTTTAGTTTTATTGATGTCCCGTTGCTTTGTGGCGGACAATTGTTGAGAATGTCGTCGTCATTTAATTGTAAGTGAAACTACGCTTTGTTGGCGCACTTCATGATGCCACAGTGTGTGTGTGTGTTTATTGTGCGAGGTCAACAACCAGAGCAACGACCACCACTCGACAGCGCACCACCCGTACATGCATGACACTCCAAGTGCCATCATCGTCATCGTCCGTCCACCCGTCCATATGCTGTTGTCAAAATAAAGCACACTTTAATTGACACATTTGCATTTTATTATAAATGCCACACTGGGAACTGCGTTTTCATGAATATTCAAAATCATTGATGGGCGCCAGGCTTTGCGCCTGGTAAGTAAGTATTTCATATATGGGTCAAAGCTTGGTTAAATTAATTACTAAACTATTTCGCTAGCAAAACTGAAACTCTCCCGCAGAGCAAACACAAATTATTTTCCATTGTACAAACTTTTCGGATTGAAAGCAGAGAAAGTGTGCAAGAAATTGGCAGTGATTGATTACAAAATACTCAATTTGGAGTGAGCTATTGTTAATTTATTAAAACAAATAATATTAAGTGCAAAAGAGGATATCATTGGTTATGTCAAGAATCAGAACCGAGCTGAAACTTTCTGAAGGAGGAAGGAATAAAACGCATATACGTTGCGAGTTTAATTTCTGTTCGGAAGATTTTAGTAGAAGTAAAATTTGTCAATCATATTTTGTCTTGTTGTTTTGTGGAGTGTCTCGGCAAAAACTCACACACTAGAGCATAGGCAGAGGGAGGAATGAAGTGGGAAAGATGCAGAAGAGGGGGGAAAGGCGGGACAGGCTGAAATCTGGGTGGGTTTTGAGAAAGATCTGGAGGGGATCTGAGTGGGTTCAGAGAGGGATCTCTGTGGTATCTGCGGGCGAACTGGGTAGGATCTGGGAGGGATCTTGGTGGATTCAGGGAGGGATTAAAGTTGGATCTGGATGGGTTGAGGGTGGTATTTAGTGGGTTCTGGAAGCGATCTGGGTGAAATCTGACTGGGTGACACTTAATCATTTAACTATAGAACAGCACAATCATAGTGCAACTATGACAGGTAAGGTGCTCTCTTTTCGGTACAACACAGATTCAGAGTGTTGGTGTCATTTGATTGAACCGAAGTCAGTAAGTAAGTTAGTAAGAATTGCAAGTAAGACGACTGTTGTCTGGAGAGAGTACTCTTGCTGACCAATACAAGCACACTTTTTTGTCTTCTCAATTTGGCTGGCACTAATGAAAAGCAGGAAGAAATGTAACTGTGTCGCTCTCGAACTGCGCTGATTTTGGGTAGACACCGGACACCTTATCCCTAGCCCGTTGCGCGAACAATCACTTCAAATTCAAATACTCACTATCAAAACAGCCCCAAAATTAAACAAGCAAAGAGTTAACGGCCAAATCAATCAAATTTCAGAGCAAATCACCAACGAATTAACAGCGCCATCTGACGGCAAAATTGGTGACCCGGCTTAGCATTTCCGACCGGGAACGCTCCCACTACTCCATGCAGCGACTTGTCTTTATAAGCTGCCCTATCATAGGAGCTTACTTCAGGCCTTGGCAAATTCCCTTCTCTCCCCTCCAAATACACTCTCGCACACTGAAGCATGACTTCGGCAAGCACTCGGTGTGAATTGAAGAGTATGTTCGTTCGCTCACCTGAGGCTATAACTCGGGAACTCTAATGTAAAGAATTGAACATTATGTTGAAACGTGCTTCAAAGGATGAAGAAAGAAGAAAAGCGTGGTCACTTAACAAAGCGAGTACCAATGAAATTTATTTATGCCTAATCTTTATAATTGTAAATCTGAAGGTGCTTTGATTTTTGTTTTATTTTTTCTCTCTCTCGATTTCAGCAAAAGCTGTGAGTACTTGATAAACGCCGAGCGTCATACCTTTTATAGTTGTATCATGAGCACCATAAACGAGACTTCCTGAAAAAATGAATGAACACTGCAGCAAGTGATCTTATTGTTCGTATTTCTACTCCCTGTTAGTTTCCTTCTTTTGAAAGAGTACCCTTGCTGATTTATATACCATTAAGAGAGCTTGTGATATTGAAATTAAGCTCTTAAACTTAGCTTCATGTTTCCCATCAAAGCCTTGTGAGTGTTTACGACACTCACACCTTTTTTGTCATTCGGTAAGCGTTAAAGTCTAGGAATTTATAGGAATCTTTAATGTTATATACCATAAATGTTCATTTAACAGAATCCTGTTCAAACAGGTTTTTTAATTAATGATTATTAAAAGCATACTTTCCTGTTGTGATTTACAAATGCTAAAAATAAAATGAAGCAATGGTTTTGATCAAATATTTCTGTAATCATTGGGTATTTATACATATAAATCTCTACGCCCGACTGACTGATTAACAATCCACAGCCAAGACCGCTTATCTTAGAGACTTAATATTTGGCACAGATCTTCGTTTACTTATGTAAGAGCGCACTATGAAAGAAAATTAGGAAAATTTGACCTCGAAGTGGATGAAAATGCCAAAGAAAAGTTTGGACGTGCCACATAAATGAGCTATTATGCTCTGTGCTACTACTTTCAAAACTTGCGATGAGTCCTCAGACAATAAACTTATAAGGGCTAAAAATTGGTACAAAACTTAAATTTCGAACATTGTTCACAAACACTTACCTGCGACATTAAAATGGCTTACCAAATATTATAGACCCAAAAACTTTGGTCAATTGGGAAGATATTAATGTGTCTCTGAAGAAGAATTTCCTATAGTGTACTGGTACATCATTAAACCCAATTAATTGTTGGGCTAGTCACATAATAATTCTCTGAAAAAGTGCGCATTATTCTTTTCATTACCAAATCCAATGTAAATTTCCTCAATTTAATTAAAATACTCCTCCATATTCGTGGCTTTCACAGCCCCATTATGCCTGGCTTCCCAACTTTTATATAACCATTAGAGGCAACCCATTAACTTAACTTGAACTCATTTGTGTGTGTCTCGGGGAATGCAAGTACTTTCATTTGGGGCCGAAAAGTAAAAAGCAAAAATGAAAGTTCACATTGTCTGTTGCCGACACATGAGAAATGGTCTTTAAGAACCCATCCAATCCAATCCCATCCGATCCATTCAGCTAACCCAGCTGGCCACATCAATTGGTGAAGAACTTAAACTGGATCTCGAAACTCTAATGAATTAGCCGCTTGTGCGCAACCGCAGTTAATGACAAACACGCACGGGAAGACGCAGAGCGAGAGAGTTTTGAGTAACACGATCAGGTGCGAACAAAATTATCAGCCGATGGAGCCCAAGGAGAACAGAAGACGAAAAAAGAGGCGCAGACACACAACAAAAAAATCAAAACTTGCCGCGAAGTTAATTATAATTGCCTGGGCAAAAAGACAACGAAAAAAGGTCGAGGAGTCCGGAGGGGCAGGGCAGTTGGCGGGTCGTTGGTTTTATTGATTCGGCGCTCGGATTTTTGTTTTTGTGCGTGTGCCGGCGTCTTTAATAATTTTTCATGTGAGGCACGTACCGAGTATATGAAATATCATTCAATGTGAATGCGACTGCTGCGATTTCCAGTTTTTCATAATTATATTTAATTTCAAGGTTGCCTCATGGCGGAAAACAACAATCGTAATGGCCGAGGCGGCTGCTTAGCACCTTGTCAGAACAATAGCGATTAGCTCCGATGCGAAACAAGAGATAGCCTTAGAACCTGAGAGTATGTGGGCGTAATTATGATTGACTGACTAGTTGACTTCGAGTGTGGCTGGGAATTAGCTCAAGTGCAGCTCTTGAATGTGTGAACAAAAAAAGATTCGAAGAACAATCAATGAATAATGGATTTGTTATTGAAGAACATTTGTTGGAATTGAGGACCATTGCGATTGATATGGACAATCAGAGACTTTTAAATTAGCATTGATGTGGCAGACTAATCAATTAAGTCGATAAGACATTGAAATCAAATGAGAAAATTTAAAATTCCAGCTGGAGTGATTACTGAACTTAGATCTGAGAAGGAGGAATTGCTCCAATTCATGACTGATTTCAGTACTGTTTTAAGTACTACCCATGAAACTAACCCATGAATTCAGTACTAAAATCAATCCTGCAAGAAGAGAAGGTCAGGAAATACAAGTAAGGGCAGCCCTTTTAAATCAGGGCTAAGTCGTACTGAGGAGTAATATCAACTGTGACGAAATCTGGGTCAATGTGTACTACAACTACACAAGTTATCAATATATGTACTATACTCCACTTTTCTTTCAGCAATACCTTTCCCATACACCCAGAACTCTTCACTTCGTTCACTTATTTGACATATCAATTTCCCTTTGCTGTGTAAACACATCAAATCGATCGTACAACTTGTCATGCTCAAATAGATCGAATGGACCAAAAGCACAACAAAAACATGTCAGACACTAAATGGAATTGTAAACACACAACATAACTGTGACTGTGACGCATTGTGTTCAAAAGAAATTAACACGAAATCGAATAAAACATAAATAAACAACAGCAACAACAATAACAACAAAATATTGTAACCGAAAGCAGCTCAATTTGATTTCGAGTTGGATGTTTGCTTGTTGTTGGGCTTTCAACGCCTGCGCAAAAGTCAAGCGGGACAAGCGTCATAAATTGAACTACAACATGCCAAACAATGCCAGCAACAACAAAAACAACAACAATAGTTTTGTCGTGCATTTTGCGCCACACCCAGCAAACAATTTAGTCAATATACAGAGAGATATGCATCGACTCTGGGTCCATGGCCCGGCCAGGTCTGGCCTGGTCTGGTCTGGTTTGTGTGTCTATGCTAAACAGTTTGCAGTCAGCGCTTTAACTTATTGAATTTCACACGCAAAATGGAGTACAAAGTTGAAGCCAGCCAAAGCAGCAAGGTGATCTGGAGCTCCACCTTAGTGGCGTTTCGGTACAACTTTCGTGTTTGATTGCCACGATTGAGCCAGCTTAGTCATGTGTGTGCTGTGTTTAGCGGAGATCACTCAGAACTCAGGCGGCAACTCCACGAGAAACAAAATAGACACAAGTTTTTCAACGCCAGCTCCAGCTGAGTTTTTATTAGCCTAGCCAAAGTTCAAGTTGGTTTCAAAGTTATTTATTTTGTTATTTTTGAAATGGTTTTAAGGAAATTAGGTCGAACCGTCAACTTTAGGTTGTACGAACAAGAAAAATAAAATAAGGCAATGTTCATCCGATTCAGAAAACGGGATTGTCACCTATATGCAGAAGATTTTTCGCATGTCCGAAAATATACAGATTAAAAAATTGTCCCGATTTCTGGGAAATGGGAACTTTTATCCGCCAATCATTGCGAAAGAATTGTCCTAACAGAAAGTTCAGAGTGGGGATCATGAGACACAGAAATACTTCAAACTATTGATTTTTCGTATGGATCAACGATGTTCACTGGTTCCCCCCAGAGGGCGAAGACATTTCGCTATTTGCACATATACGAACCGAACGCATGCCGAAGCGTAGGAGAAGAGAGCAAAAAGAGGAAGAGAAAAAAAAACGAGTAACTCACTCAACCGAACCTCGCGCTATGCAGTAAATTGATCTGGTATCTGTGGAAAACCCGGATGGACAAGTGTGTTAGTGATCGACTGACTTAGTGATCGGAAAAACAATTTTTTGGGGACTTTTAATTGTTGGAATAGTTGTAGTGGTACACGAATTTGTATTTTGACCGTAGGTATGAACTCCGCTCGTGAGCGTCGAGCGTGCCTCATCGTTAACTCGTCATCCAATGAGTGCAAAATAACGTTCAAATGCGTATAGAATCGCGAAAAGTTAACCTATTTGAATTCTACAAAATAGATTTTATTCCAGAAAACACATACAATTTAAATGTATTGCTCAAAATTATTATTTACAGTGCATGAAATAGTGAGTCATTAATAAAAGCAGAGGTTTTTTCTTGGTTAAATTCTGTCAAACTCCCATCAGATCTCGCTTTCAAACAAAATAGAAATTGTCGCTTAGACACTTCCTCAAAATCATAACCAAAAATTAGCTGCGGATAGCTGCAGACTTAGACTCGGTGATGTTTTTTTTTTTTTAAAAAAGACATAAAAAAAAATCTGTTGAGTAGTTATCGATATATTATCGATAAGCGGGTTTTCCGATGTTTCAGCCAAATCAAATACGTATTTGAAGAAATTGTGTTTTGACTTCAAACTCAAAGTCAGCGACCCCGAAAACCCCGGAGTACAGACTTTTAACCAAATTTAATATGTTTTTCGACTTTTGGCCGTCTTTTTGGGATTTGGGACAGACGCTGACAATTTTGTCAGAGCGGAAATGGTTTAATAGTTGTAAGAACTGCTCTGATAACGCAAAAAAGTTCAGATAATTTAAAATAAAATAAAAGAATTGATAAAATAGTTAATGGAATACTATGGGAAATTAAGCTCTTAATATCAATGCCATGCTGACTTTCATGAAAGCATTTAATGTATGGATAGAGGTAGAAACAGTGTCCTTAATTGTGGCCTGCGGAACCAAAACTTGACCACTGAGACATACTGCTCTTGAGAGAAAAATTATAAGCGCACACTTTAAGAGATTGAGAGAAACTTGGCTTGGCTCTATGGGGCTGGATAGCCAATTGTTCATGTCCTTATAGCGAGAAGAAGTCCCGCCTACTTTAAATTAAAACCAGTCTTTTTCTAGAACTCAACTAAGATACATTCACCATTCAACTTGTTTGTCTGCCTTTGACCCTCATTTACCTAACTTCCGTATTCCTCTAAGCCCAGTGTAAATCCTGAAAGACTTAACTCTTAAATCTTTGGCAATCTATATAGCAAACCCTCTATAAAAAAGCAGAACCTATTGCAGCAACAACAGCAACAAAAAAAGGCCAGTTCGTACCTTACAGAAATTTACAATGCTCAAAGGCCGCCGTTTTTTTCTTTTTATGACAGGCCCAACCAAAAACACAAAAGAGAAAGCTACAAAAATAACCGAAAAGCAAAATCCAAAAAGCTACCTAAAAAACAGCGTAACAAAAAACAAAACAATGAAGGATGCCTCCCAAATAAAAACAGAAAACGAAACAGAAGCTGAAACAGCTTCAGCCAAATGGGAAAGGGGTGGGGTAAAAGGGGGATTGGGCAATGGAAGAAAATTCAAATCACAAACTCGGTATTTATTTGCGAAGCGTAAATGATTACCACTTAAAATGTGCTCGACTGCCACCTAAAAACCAATTGTTGGAAAAAGCACAACGAACGGAGTAAAAGGACCACAGGCAACATATGTTTTTTATGCCTGAGCTGTCTAAGTGGATGGCAGCATGTATAAATGTAGCTATGTATATATATGGAGAGAAGATGCAGAGGAGTGGAGTATACAGTGGGACAGCTGCCAGAACTGGTTGGAGTTCGCTTTGGCCAAGAAAAGGGGTGCTCTGTGGGACTTGCGGGCAGGATATACATGATAGAACTAATTAAGTGATATTAAACTCACGAATCAACAGTAAAAAGATCGTTGACTGAGACACAGGCGCTCTACTCATACCACGCATACATGCGCAAAAGACACTTTGAAAGATTGCTCTTTACGAAAGACATGAACAAAAAGAATTAGAAAACACTCTTTGACTGAGCTTATCGTCTATTGACTGTATACCTAGAATTTCAATTCCAGGGTATTAACTTAATCGAGTTGCGGCCCAAAGACCTTGACAATAAAATTTGCACTTATTTACTTGCTTTTGTTTTGTCTTTTAGCTTCATCCCTTGCCCGGTCTTAGTAGCTTTTCATATTTTCCATTGTCGCCATAATATCTTGTGCACTTTAGTACCCACCGAGTGGGTTGAAACAGACAAAACAAATATGTTAATGTATCTTCCACACTCACACACACACACACACACATACTAACGACACGTATTGGTTTCTCAGCCTGCAATCGTTAGATCGCATATATGAGTGACTTATTTTGGTAGGGGAATGGAAATGGGCGGGGGGGATTGCGGGAGTTTCTACAACAAATGGGCGGCCCGTGCCGGCGTCGCCTTTTTCCTGCCTTTTTATGGTCGTCACGGCCCGCCCGCTGCTAGCAACAACCCCATCCTGCCGCCCACATTGGTGCACGCCCTGCTGCCACATTATTTTGCCACTTCTTCAACTGAATTTGAATTAGATTTGTGCAGCGTCTGGCGCGCGTCTTGGCAGCGTGTAAAATAATATATTTATTTTTATTTGCCACACACAGACAGACCCAAACCCCGGGCAGGACACACACAAAAAGTGTTTTGTTTTCCTTTCAATTTGTATTTTTATTATTTTCATTTGTATTATTTCTGTGTGCTCATGAATAAAAAAGGAGTAGCAGGAAGAAGCGTGAGGCGACAACGATAGATGGCCCCAAAATTGCGGGGCTTAGCCCTTTTGTGTTTGGCCCAAAAAGCAGCACAAAAAGTTAACAAATTTTCGCATGAATATTTCGTTGATGTTTCTTAGGGGTGACCAGGGCTGAGGCCCATACCATGTTTTGGGCATGTTGACATTGTTTGCTGCTGACAGCAAAGTTTTGAGGAATTTGCTTTTAATGGACAGCCCAGACGAAGACGACGACGACGACGATGACGACGGGCGTGAACTTGCCATTTAAATAAAGCGGCGGCAACGGAAGTCTATTGATTTTTTACCCCTGGCTTAAAGCCGGGTCCAGCTTTAATCAAAATATTTTTAGTTAAATGGCAGGGCAACAAAATTACTTCATCAGCGTTAACAATGCGCCGTGGCGGCGGCCATCAAAGTGAATGGAGCAGATCCGGAGCAACGCAACGGCGGCACCAGTTCAAAGTTCTTAGAGAGAGGCGGCAACTTTCCAATTTTCAGTGTGTTACCTAATTTTAATTGTCATGCCACCTGATGATGACCATGATGAGGCAACTGTCTACCTGGCCAGTAATCTGGGCCTAGGCCCGAAAATAGAAAAACAAATAAATGTCTTGGCCTTTTTGCCACAATTGGCTCAGCCATTGCATTCACTCACTGAAGACTACCGATTTCCTTTCATTCTTGGGTTTCTGGCTGCGCTTTTGTGGTTTGTCTTTGATTCATTGTTGGGTGTGGGGGAGGCTCATAAGTAGTTCCAAGATTTCTTAGAATTTAATTGCCTTCAGTTACAAAAACTGCATACAGAGTTTGTCAAATGGCAAATGGCCTGCAGAGTGTTTGTTACAATTTGTATAGAGGTTTTACGGTTGATGAGCTAACAATGCGAGGAAATTGCAAATAAAAAACGAGAAGGCTAAGCTAACTTCGTCTGTGCAGATGAATTTATATATTACTGCAAATGTTGATTATGAAATATCAGAGTATGAGAACGCAAACACTGACATTAAACATTTATCTTACTTTCTACCCAATCGAAGAGATGAGGAACAAGTTTAAGTCTAAAAAACAAATTATTTTCTCACTAAGATCTATTTTTCGACCAATTGGTTCTGCGACTTCCATAAGATATAGTCATCCGATATCGACAAAATTAAGAAAATCAGTTTGAAATCATTTCCCATTTTCGCACTGATCAGTCCTATGACAGCCTTAAGATATAGACATCCGATTTTAACCAAATTATTTATTATGAGTTTATGAACGATAACATTGAAAAAAAAAACCATTTTCTTCACTAAGACCCCTTTCCTACCGATCAGTCCCACACTTAAAAAAAAATATTGAAAATTTCTCATTTGAATCTATAGCGTTCGTTCTCAAAAGTACGATAAGAGTGAAAATTCTTGATCTAAGTGCGAATAATTCCCAAAATAAAAGACTTAAAAAAAAGTTTGAAGGGGGTGGGACGACACGACCGATCGACGTGGTGTTTATTCCGCTCGTCACTCAACCCATCTCAGTCAACCACCGACCCACTTTTATACCCGTTACTCGTAGAGTAAAATGGGTATACTAAAGTCGTGCAAATGTATGTAACAGGCAGAAGGAATCACTTCCGACCATATAGAGTATATATATTCTTGATCAGCATCAACAGCCGAGTCGATACCGTCCGACCGTCTGTATGAACACCTAGATCTCAGAGATGGTAAGAGATAGAGGTTTGACATGTAAGGCACAAATGCTTCTTTTATCTGCACGCAGATCAAGTTTGTTTTAAATTTTGGCCACGCCTCCTCCCGCCCCCGCAATTTGGAAAGAACGTTATATCTCCTACAGTTTTGAAGATAGACGAGTCGTACTTTCAAATTAATCTGACGGTTCCCCCCCGCTACCCCCTTCCACCCTAAAAAAATTGGTGCATACTTTTCGGATGGTCACCCTAAGGAACGCAGGAACACTGTTAAACATGTTTTTTCATGAGTAACGGGTATATCGAAGTCGGTTAGAGCCGACTTTAACTTACGCTCTCGTTTGGAAACGAATTGCTTTAAAAATTGTCTTTA
Organism: Lordiphosa clarofinis; assembly: GCA_018904275.1. NCBI lineage: Eukaryota > Metazoa > Arthropoda > Insecta > Diptera > Drosophilidae > Lordiphosa > Lordiphosa clarofinis. The sequence continues at coordinate 620,021 of JAEIGQ010000113.1, forward strand.
TTTTATATAATCCTTTAGTCGATGTTTAACATAAAATGAATTTACTGCACATGCGCTCCCTCTCTCTCTGTGAGTTATCGTCCCCTCACTCCCCTTGCCTTTAAGATCAAAATTAAGAACGAATTTAGCTCGATTGTAAAAGCAAAATTCTTGAAAATGAAAGAACGAATAAATTTTTTTTCCAAGAGCGTTCTTACTAATATTATTGTATTGTATTGTATTGTAGATTTATCCTAGTGTATGACAGCCATAAGTAAGTAGACAGCAGAATTTATGCACCTTTTAAAATGAATTGATTAACCTTACACTGAAAACTGCGTATTCAATAAAAACATGCAAAATGTGCACAAAATATGCAAAATATGTAAAAATATATAAAAAATAAAAATTATTTAAAAAATAGATAAATGGCTAAAATAAAGACCGATATATCAAAAATTCACATTTAAGTTTAGATTATCATAAAGAAGCATAAGTCGGCAGTGAAAAAGGAGGACTAGATCAAATGGTCTAATTGGATAGATAGCAATCAAAGACGCCTTTATAAAAAGTGTAGTCCAGCGAAATTTTCGAACATTTAAATAGGCCAAAATTTGTCAATTTTGCTAGCGGGTTAATAGGAGGTGTAGATGGAACGGCTCAAGGAATCACCAATGGTAGACGAGTAAATCTTCCTATATGTAAGCCAAACTGTAGCAAAATTTCCAAAAATTTTTGATTTTGGGGAATCATTAAGATTTGATAGATGGAGATTGTAAACGTATAAATGGTAAGATCCAACGGTCTAAAAAAGCGCAAAATTTTAAAAATATTTGTATAATGTGGACGGGTTAAATGACGGGTCATGATTGGTCAAAAAACCGAATATATACAAAATCTTAAAATTAGTTAGGACTATCACGGAGATTTAAAGGTTGGCATTTAAAGACGGGTAAATAGGAGGTGTCGGTCAATCGGCTTAAAGAAATTTACACAATTGCAAAACTTTTAAATGAGCTTAGATAGACACCAAGACGTGTAATTCGACGGGTAAATAAAAGATAAAAAAACCAAAAAATCGAGAAATTTCCAAAAAAAATTTTTAATAATTTTATGTTATCAATGAAATTCGATAGACGTAAATTGTCTATTATTTTATATGCAAATTTGTAATTTATGCAAAATAGTTTTTAGCGGTCTTAGATAATTTATAAATAAAAATAAGATTTGTGCAATTAGAACTGAAATCGGACAAGCCGTTTAAAAATATGTAAATAAGTCAAATCCGCTAAATGGTTCCAATGGTTCCTATGTCTGATATAAGATAAAATGACGTTACATAGAAACAGACAGACAGACACACGGACAAGAGAATGTATATAGTTTATAGGGTCAAAAATGAACATTCCTATCCGTGGCAAAATTATAATCCCCTTTGCAAGGGTATAAATATGTCGCTTTTCTTTAAACACCATCAACATTTTTGATGGGGAGTTTTAACTTAAATTTGTTGAATTACATAATCCAAGTGCCTGCATACTTTTTCAAATGAACTCTTCAAATTGCCTTTCTCTCCAGCCCATGATATAATTTTGAAAAAACCTTGATCTACCCCAAATCCAAATAAAATTTCAAGACAATGTCATTCAATTAATATTCCTTAGGCACCCCCCACCCCCATTCCATGATGGCTTCGCTTTAATCACAACCCAACATCTTTAGCCCGCATCACATTTTTCATCAGATTTTATTCGCTATGCATCTTCAATTTTTCAAATCATTTCACCTTGATCTGCAAAATGAAGTCGTTGTTGTTTGATTATATCTGAAATATTGTATAATATGCCTCACAGTATTGTTTATTTATTCAAAGTTTGCAAACAGCAACATTTGCTTATCTATCGATTAGTTTGTAGTGAAAACCAAACCAGGTGAAACCAACATTGAAAGCCATTTGCCTGGCGGCTCATTTGTGAGTCAAACTTGAGGAAAATGTTTAGTTTGTTAGATGGTTGTGCACCGATAAGCCTTCTCGTAATGAGCAAACATTTTAGTATTGAAATTTTTTTAATTAACTATTGCACCATAAAACTGGAGACACAAAATTATGAAAATTATGCTTGGGTTTCGGTTTTCAGCTTTTTATTGAAATTTATGTGCGGTGACAGTTGAACTTCTCTTTTTTGGGCCATAAAATGCCAGGAGGAGGAATGCTTTTCTCAAATGCTCTATGAGTTCTTTTTAATATTTTACGATTGCGTTTTTTATTGTTTGGACCCTGGTAGGGAGTCCGTTGATTGCACGCACCATGCAGGTTGGCATTTTATTAATGAGATTAATCAATTTTTGTTATTCTGTTTTTTTTTTTGTTGTGTTTGTGGGTTGTGGTCTGGCGGTGGTGTTTTTTACGACGATGCCTCTCGCGCTGGATCTTGATATTTATGTGGGAGTCTTTGGCATCGACGATGCGGAGTTTTCAGTTGACGGCTTTTTACGATCTGTCAACGCAGCCAACGTGTAGAATATATGAGCTCAATTGTCTTTTTTACGACCACAGCTCATTTACCTAGGCAAAGGGGGGAGGGCGTCTGTTGGTGTCTGGGGCGCTGCCTGTCAACAGTTTACACAAAACAACGAAGGAAAAAGGGCAAACGACGCATTTTATGTGCACTACAAAATGTATGAAATGTACTGCTAATAGCAACGTCCCTCCGCTCACCCCTAGGCCCTTGGCGGGGCAAGGTGCAAACAACAAAACTAAAAGGAAAAACGAACGCATGTTTTATGACTCGCTTTGGTGAATGCACCATTTGAGGGTTCTGAAGGTTGCATAGATATGCCCAGTGTTTAGGGTTATTGCTGTATACCCCAAGGAGTTAGCTGAGATTACTCTGTTTAGGCGGGTTAATAGCTGTGGGTCGTTGTGGGTTAAAGCTGAAATGAAAGGACATTCTTGGCTTAGCTTTTAGCACTGATTTTTATATTTATCTAGAACAAAGTTCTCATATAAGTTCAACAGTTTGCAAGTTTAAGATGGCTCTAAAGTCAGTTTCTCATAGCTGTAATCAGTAGACTTTGCTACGCTAAAACTATCATCAGTAGACATACAACTGTACTAGGGCGCGTTCACACTCAGACTGACAGGCTATCAGTTTGTGTTATGACAGTTATCTGGCCATTTATTAAAGCCGAGTAGAGTACATGGGAATAGAGTTTTCGCATGTATGGGACATATACTCTTACAGGCAAATCAAAAAAATTTTCAATTTTTGCCACGCCTTCTGCCGCTCCCGCAATTTTGGAAAAAAATTATATCATCTTAAGTGTTATAGATAAAAATAGTTCGAACCTTCTAAAGATTTTTAGAAATCAAAATTATTTATCGATTAGCCGAAAAAAAAATAGAGATCGCATGAAACTTTACCCAAGTTATGACCAAAAGAGAGTTTGCTGCCGCGGCTCTGGCTTCCTGGGTCACTGTAAGGTCGCCATCTATCAGCCAGTGTTGAAAATTGTTCAAAGCAAGTACTCGCGCCATAAATTGGTCAAGCTATGACCACCAGAAAGATCGTTGCCGCAGCGCAGTAGCAAAGCAGTATATTACAGTCGAGCTTGACAGTCTTTCTCACTTGTTTGACAGTATTATGAGAGTTTATTATCTATTTTAAACCAGTTCTGATCTAATTTAAAATGTCTTGAAACCAGTTTTCGTTTTTCCACTAATTTTTAATCTGCACCGAAAAAACTTGAAATTTGTTCATATCAATTTAAAGCCGATATGAAAAAATATCAAATTGATATGTTAAAATTTTCAAATCGATATATTTTAACAAATCATAATAATATATTTAGTAACATTCTGAAACTATTTAATTTAAATTTACGTGAATGATATTATTTTGGATAAGAAAGATATTATTTTCTTGTCAATCTTAAAGGAATATATTGATATTTTTGTAAAGTTCATTTTATCAGCATCAATTTGATTATTTTTTCTCTGTGTGAGATCCCAGGAAAAGTCTTATGACTTTGTTTAATAATGGCCAATACTGCAAACCTCTGAAATTCTGCATTAGGATTTGGTTCAAACCTTGGTTCCTAACAGATAACTGCAAAATTCACTTTTCTTGATACACAAAAATACCTACTTACCTTTATCCAATTAACAAAACTCATCGTGGAGTATATTCAGCTCATACCGCAATCACATTGAGCGATCACATATAATATAAGTCAGAGCTGTAAACTTGAATTAACATTACCATTACCATTTTCACATAACTGAAAACAATTCCTGATTACCATTTTTTTATAATCGTAATTGTAAGGTGGAATTACGAATATTCAGTGAATATTCCGAAATTTAATTACTTTTACAATTACTTGGATAATTGTAACGGTAAAGGGTGATTATTGAGTAATTGTGCTTGAAAAGTCAAATTAAATTAAAGCAATTTTTGCAAGACAATTAAACCATTGCATTTTTACGCTTGGTAATAAAACAGATGCAATTAAAGCGCAGTTTGCTTCTGTCGAAAGTTGGAAAAAAAAATGGAAAAGCGCTCCAATCGCAACACTCCTTAAGCTTAAGACATCAGATGAATCAGAGATTCTCTTCAACTTTACTGCCAGGGTAGTTAATGCTGGAATAAGACATCCAAAATATATATTGTTCTCTTTCTGAAGAAAGGTTAACGTTGTTGCTATTGGCGTCATTAAAGATCGGTATTCTTCCTAATATTGGTTTTGGGTCTGTTACCTTGATCATCAAACCATTAAATTTGGTGTTTTCCAAACTTGATTTGTAAAAAAATCATAATTTTCACACAATACAAAATAATTCAACAATTCAAGCACAATTACTCAATAATCACCCTTTACCGTTACAATTATCCAAGTAATTGTAAAAGTAATTAAATTTTGGAATATTCACTGAATAATCATAATTCCACCTTACAATTACGATTATAAAAAAATCGTAATCATTAATTGTTTTTGCATTACCTAAAAAATTTTTTTTATAGTAGTTTTGTCCATATCTGTCAGCAGCGCCAATGCGGGGTTGTAAGAGTTTATTCATACTAGGTGATTTTCGTTGACTCTAGTCACTCGTCGTTGAGCCAAAAGAACAAAACACCTGAACTGATTGGAATTAAGACTAGCATGATTATATTCATAATGCCCACAATAGTATTAAATAAAACTCAAAGGCAAACATGTTGTGAATGCAAGTTTGATGCATAGAGCGAAGAGCCTGTTAATTTGGGAGTTGATTTATGTATGAGCTTTTTGCAATCGAACAAATTCTTAACAAATTAAGCCTCTATTTCCTATGCTTTTCAGCTGTATTGCCATGACACTACTATGTATTATACCGAGTGCGGATATGATATACATACAAAACAGATATTCATTGGATAACGCACCCACACATCCAATTCTGAAGAATGATTCTTTTCCAGCTAAAATTAGTGTGGTGGTGTGGTGGGTAATTGGTGGGTCATCCCTTTTAAACCACTCACAAAGTAGAACAAACTTTAATAGCAAAGCATTCTCTACTCCAAACACTGCTATAGTACATAATACTTAAACCGAAAAGGTCCATTTCGAGAGGGTATCGATTAAATTATCCGGATCGATGAACCCAAAAACCCTGAACCGATTCAGTCCTGCAGAGTTCGATGCCCGTCTTGCTTATGTGTGTAAGACGAAACAGTCCTCCTACAACTCGACTTAAGCTAAATTTAATTTCAAAAATATCGTACACAATGCTACACACTCCAAAATAGCTGGGCCTTCTACATTCTCAAATCGTTTATCCAGAAATCTAAAAAGTTAAGCGTTTTTTAATTTAAATAAAATATAAGACAAACTATCCATCTAGATAAGGTGTCAATTTTGCTAGTTCCAACGATTTGTATAAATTTACCCCCAAGGAATTAAGTTTCATATTTATCTCCAATCATATTTAGCATTTTAACTTGCCTACCCACAGACCACGGCCGAATAAAACAACAAAAACTTTTGTCTTTCAGCGACTTTCATTAGCTTAGTTAACCTCTATTATTAGCTTCAACAAAGAATGAAGCAAACCAAAATTGTCTGTTTATAAGTGTGTAAGCTCATCTCCCACCAAAGGCCATTAAAAAGCCATAACAGCTCGATAATCAAACTGGCCGCAAGTTTTGCCTCATATCTGGCCATATCAATCAAAAGTCAAGTTAAGATGCTTATCGGTAACTTAATAAATTTCACTGTGGGGGAGGAGTCTGTTCAACAGCTTTTGCTGATTTAAAGAAAAAGAATTGAATAACATCTTCAGGCAGAAACTTGTTTCATACGCGGATTTGTCATATTACTCAATGGATTTGATGTTGGCCATAGTTTCCATTGAGTCGAGTTGACAGGCAGCCGCCAACTAGTTCTTTACCTCCAATCCATGCTCCACTTTTTATGAGAGCCATAAACTTAGTTCAGACGCACACAAACGGCGCATATAAACATTTATGGCTTTTATTTAAATAAAAATAAGCATAGTTTACCATTTAGTGGGCATATCGCATGCAAAATTAGCTCCAACTCGACTCCCGACCCCCAAAAGCGCTTATAAAAACTAATTATGTGGTTATAGGTTTATGCATTTTTAATACAACAAACAAAACACAAAGTCTGAAAGTGCCCATAAAATGTTTGATTAGATGAGACACGTTTTGTTTCGACCATAAACAATTTTATTGTTTCATAAAATTTATTAATAAATATTTAAGGTACGCACAAATAACGGCATTAGCAGTTGTCACACGCTTCAAACGGAAATCAAATCAAAGTTTTCAAAAGGGTTAAACCCGTTTTCGGTTGAGGCAAATTAACACTTTATAAAAGTGCAGCCCCGAGGCCCCCTTTCAACAACAACAAAAAAAAACAGAAAAAAAGGAAAAGTTTTTCTGCATGTAAATAGGCGTTGCCGAAATTCGAGTAAGCAAAGTAAATGAAGTAGAAACGAGCCGAAAAGGAACAAGGCGAAAAAAACCAACAAAAAAAGCGAAATAACTGGCCCAAAATGTTAATTACTTCCTTATTTACTTAAAACGTGCGAGTGCACGTGTGTGTTTGTGTTTGTGTGAGAAAGTTTGCAATTGAGTTGTGTAAGAAAGGGCTCACTTGATGAGTTGTTAAGTTCTTGAATTACTTTACCTATTAATTAGTTTATAATTAACAAAAAATAACTACTGTAAGGGGTAAGTGGAGTAACCTTGTTTTGGTGGGGAAATAAAGCTAATAATATTTGAAATCCTGTTTAAGAATGGGTCAATCCTGGAAGAGTAAGCTCAGAAAAGATTCACCAAAAGTAGGCAGGCGAAATCAAGGTACAAAGGTGTTTTTAGAACTCCCCAAATAACCCAAAACCAGGGAAAAATTAAATGCAAGCAATTTGAATTGGTTCATAGGAGTTTCTCAAAAAATCAGTAAGAAATTGGATCAAGTTCGACTGTACCTGGACAATTTTGTATCTGACTAATATATGTGGTGTGTACTTTAACTGTGTGGTTGCATCGGTGCCGTAGATGGCTTTTTGCAATGGAGGATGTAGTCGAATTTATTCTCAATTGGTCCTTAAGGCATGCGGCGCCGTCTTGTTGAAACCACTTGGCGAGTGGTTAACTATCAAGTCTGATTCTTGCATTTCGGGTAAAAAAGTCGGCCTTCAATATCCATAATATGCAATACTAACTTTGATACTCGATAACAATTTCAGGTCTGCCAAAAAAGCGAACATATTTTTCGATTATTTGTATATTTATAGACTCTTGTAGAAATTGACTTCATGGCAGCCACTCTTCAATTATAATTCAATTCAAATTGGCCTCCCTTTTTCCCCATCCCCTCTTCCCCCGCTGTCCACTCTCTTACCTCCCCATTAATTTCCCTCGTTGTATTACACACATATGAACTTTGTGAAAGGGAGGGCCGTACACTCTTAAGCTCACTCTCTCATTCTCCTTTGCGCTCTTAGCAAAAGAGCTTAATCCACAATATTGTCTGAGAGTCATAGCTCATTTATGTGCCCCTTTCAAACTTTTCTTTGGCGTTTTCACCCACTTCGCGGTCAAATTTTCCAAATTTAATTTCTAAGTGAGCGCTTGCATAACTAAACGAAGGTCTACGACAAATCTTAGATCTATAGAACAAACAGTTTAAGCTGTGTGAAGATAATATATCAGTCAGTCCGTCAGTCGTTCCTACAGATTAATAAGGATACTATCCGCGTCTAAGATTTTAAGAAATTGTGTTGCTTCTCGGTCATCCCGTCCTAAAGCACCCATCGAAGATTTCTAGGCTCTCGAAAAATCCGGAATTATATGTTAATCCCTGCCAGTCCAGTGGATGCTGAAATCATACCACTTTCGCACGGCCACATAGTGATTTTCGGCTCAAGCGATATTATATGAAGAATGTAAATTTCAGAGCAGCATCACCACTTTTAAATTATAATTCAATTCAAATTGGTTTTTCCGTTTTTTTCCCACCCCCTCTTTACCCGCTCCTCACTCTTTTTCAACCCTCCTTTCCATCTTTTACCGCCCTTCACTCTTCTCTTCACCTCATTCACCCCTTGTAGAAGCTGTCTCAGAGACCCACGTAGTGCTCACTCTCTCTCGCGCTCTTAGCAAAACAGCTTAGTATGTCATGTGCTAGATACAAACTTTTTTTTGGCGATCTCACCCACTTCGCGGTGAAATTATCCAAATTTTTTTCTTAGTGCGCGCCTGCATAACTGAACCAAGGTCTATGCAAAAACTTTGATCTGGTCGAATCACATTTATTCAACACGGACGTTGATAGAAGACGTGTAAACCACAGCCTGATCAGTCACTGCTATTACAATACCATAAATCATTTGATCATAATAAGTAAGCCTTAAAGCATATATTCCTACCCTCGACTCTATCATTCACTCTAGTCCTTCAACTCCATATAAATTCATATAAACCTTTGCACAAACGCAGCCTTCAGATCGCTAATCTACTTTCAGTCTTGTAATGCACACTCCTTTCATATTTGTCTGGTCGTCTCTAATCACAAAAGCTGGCCCACTTTAATAAGCTCAATTCTATTGTGATGATGATGGTCGGGGGGTGTGGAGGGGCATAACGCAAATGTCACAAGTGCAAACACACAAATTACTCGGCCAGCTGTAAGGATATAAACGCGTATACATAAGTAAGTATGTACAGATGTACGTGTGTGTGTGTGTGAGTATGTTTGTCATAATTTCACGTCCATTGTCAGCATTTATTCTGCGTCGCATTCAACATGGCGAGGACTACAGCTTTGTCCTGGTTGGTGCTTCGTCTCACATTCGCTGGGTTATGTCGTACGCTCAGTTCAGCCCCTCCTCGGCGTAATTATTTGTTTTGGCTTGCTGGGTTCATTTACTCCAACAAAAAATACCCTAAAGAAGCGACACACACACACACTGAATGAATTTATTTTTGCATGTCCTCTCGTTGAGGGTTTTGTCATGTGTTTTTGGTTTGTTTGTGCACATGTGTTTTAATTTCTGTTTGTTGTTTTTAACAACAACAACAACAACAATAAAAACTGTTACACTCTTGTCTCCCCATTGTCTTTTTGCGTGGGCTCAAACAATTACAAATTATGCTCCTGCTCCAGTTCCTGTTGTCGTTTAGGGTTACTCCTTTCCAAATTGTTTTTCCTGTGCCCGTCCAAACTGGGAACACTTCAGCAAATGAAATAATCAATAATCCGCTTGCCCAAGAAAAAAGCTTTAAAGTCAAACCCCTTAAACAGCTTCTGCTCCGCACGGTCAGCAGGAAAAAAATCCAAGTTTAATGAGCCGGCTGCTTCACTTGATGGACGTCTTACACGCAATGCCCAGACGTCAACGAGGACGACACCAAAACATGTCCTTTGCTTATTAAATTTCGTCTTGAGCAAGTGTTGAGGCACCCCTAAAGTCCAGCAACAGAATGCAGTACACAAGGCAGCGCCAGCTCCAGCACAGAACGCAAACAAAGCAAAGTCAGCACACACTCGCACACAGGACACTGCACAGGAGCGGGGCATAAAAAGCTACGACTTGGTCACGACCAATAAGATTGAAGACAATTCAATTGAAAAAAGCAACGATCGATAATCTTTACCACTGACCGCACATGTCCCAGTCCAGGCGGATGGTTGCCGTCGTCAGTTAGTCAGTTGGTCAATCGAATCCCTCCTTAAAGACTTAAAAAGTGTAAGCTGCTGCCGATGCTGCAGCTTCTGCTCCTTTTAGCATTTATATGTGTGTACGTATATCCCTTTTTTTACTTCCTCTATGTGTGCTTTTTAATTCGCTTTACTTAGCTGCAAGTGGCCCCGGAGAGAGCGGGGCTTACTGAGCCACTGCTTTCTTAATTTTGTTTGACTTTTGCTAAAGTTTAATGATGAAACCTCCATGTACGAGTATGTACATAAAGGCGCAGGGTCTCTAAGCAAATGCCTCTCAAAAGGGTAAGGCGAGAGGAGGAGAACAGGAAGATAATGTGTGTGTGTGCCCCAGTGCTCAAGTGCTTTGTAATCGACTGTAATCGACACCACTTACAGTGAGAGCTAAGTTGTTGGCTGAAGGGAAGGTTTCTTTTTCAGACTTTTAAAGTTTTTTAATGATTTATTAAATATTTTTAGTTCTTGATTAATATTAGGAAAATTGTTCAGTTACCAGACGGACTCAAGTTGGCTATGTTTTAATAATCACAAACTAGGGGAATAAGCAGGTGATGGTCTGGCTTTCCCACAAACCATTTGGCAATTTTAATTGTTGGCAAACTGCCAGTGTGTCTGAACGCACCCCAAGAATAAAGTCATTTACAAGTGTCATGCTTTAATCCCTTCCGTTTTTAAACGGCCTCACTTTTATCCCGTTCCACAAAATAAAGTAACAGCACAGATATATTGTTTATTAATTTCATTTGTGATCTATTCAATAAAAAATAACGTTGGCCAATATCAATTATAAGTTTTGTGTAAGTCTACTGTGCTCTTTTAAAAACATTGAAGAATAAAAGTATAAGTCCTTCTGAATGTACCTTTCCACATTTTGCTGAATTTTGGAGAAACTTATCTTAAACCATTTAAAACTAAGCTAAAATTGTTTTCGTTGTGTGTTGCTAGCACATAAGGTCCCATAAAGCGACAACCGAGTATTCATTTCAAAAACTGGGTATGAGTATGATAAAATTAGATAAAAGCAATATTGCATGTCCATTTCTATTTTCATTGCCTTCTGCAGTTTCCAACTTATTAAAGTAATTATTGTAAATAGAGGCAGTTGGCAATTATGCATTTTTTAAAGAAAAGCTTACTGAAGAGTGTTGAAAGCTTGATTTATTGTGTTCTGTTGGTGGATTTTATGTTCCCAAATGTGCATCCATATTAAACTTAACGACAGAATATAAACGATCTTATTTTCTGTATTATTCTGATCAACCAGAAAGCAGCATGCAGAAGCAAAGCTGCAAAACCTCTAAAATTTTGCAGAAAATTCGATCCGGGGATTCGAGCCCTTTGTTAAACCTAAGGTTCGGTTCGCGGACCTGTTTTGCTTGAAACCCCTGAACCCAAGTTCTTAGTTCGAACCTAGGTTTTGCTTCAACATTTAATAATAGTTTCGATTTATAAATTTTTTTGTGTTTAAATAATATTCTATATTTCAATAATGTAATTTATCAAATTAGCTGACACTCACAACTTTTGAGAACTGCCAATTTCACGTTAATAAATATTATATCTTCATTGGGCTATTCACCTAACTCTTAGATCAGAAAGATCCAACTTAAGTGTTGAAAAGGCCAGTTCAACTTATATCCCAAAAAATTTCTATCAATTTCAATTTGAAACATGTGTCTCAAATTGAAACTGAAACATTTTTTTGGTATCAATGTAAGCCTAGAAAGTATTACATTGAAACTTAGAATATTGATTTAATGCGCACAAGTATTAATTTGAAACAAAGCAATTTTTTTTATGTTCGAAAATTCGAATTGTACAAGGAAGCATGCGATGCTTGATGTGTCACATTTAGTGGTGTAATTTTTTTGCAAACAATTCAATATGTAGTTAAAAGTAAAAGCTACGAAGGACCCTTACTCCGACGACGTGATGAAGATTTATAAACGGATTTCAAATGGAGCACACTTACAAGGTAAGCTTAAGTAGCTAAGTACAAATGTTGATGTGGTTGTTTTTTGCCAGGCAGGACACATAACAAGCCACAATGCTGCTGTGGCTGTTTCAGCGCATTGCAAGATAAAGTGCAATGCGAGAGGATCGAAACCAAAAAAGCTGCAGAACTGGCGTTTTTAAGCGTTTTTCGAGTTTTTCACTCAAGGTCTCTGAAGCCGTTATATTACAAAACTTGAAAAGAAATAATTTTAAGTTGATAAAAGCTAGTTTTAAAATGATACTAAAAGTTTGATAATTATAATTTCGAAGATATAAATATGTTTCTTGCAGTATTAAAGAGAATTCGATACTCAATAGTTTCAAATTGATGTCTAAATTGTGTCATTTTGATGTCAACTTTTTTTTGGGTGTGGTACTGCAAACTTTTCCAAAATTTTGAAACATTTTTGGAAGTTATCTTGGACAATTGTCAAAGAAATCTATAACATCACTTACATTTTTTTTATTTGATATATTTATTGCTTTCATAAACTTTTCTTCTTCTCAATCAGAAGTTGTTTCATTTGAAGGCAAGTTTTAAAAAAATTGATTGAGATTTTCTTTCCAAATCAAGAAATGCTTTTGATGCACTTGAGGAACCTTAAATTCTTCATTGTGTCATTCCTTTTCTGCACTCCAACTGTCATTTAAAAGTTCTCCTGCTCGATCCGAAAAGTATGCAACATTTTTTAACTCGGCTATTTATAACTTTTTTGTTCATAACTTGAGAACCGCTTATCCGATCTTTATCATTTCTTCGGCAAATCAATACATATTACAAATGACTAACTATCTCTAAAAGAAACAAATCATCAAGCTTCAAAACTGCGGGAGATATGACGTTTTTTCTAAATTCCGGGGGCGGAAGGGGGTGCGGCAAAAATTGAAAATAAACTTGATCTGCGTGCAAGCTTAAGAAGCATTTGTCCCATACATGTCAAACCTCTATCTCTTACCATCTCTGAGATCTAGGTGTTCATACAGACAGACGGACAGACGGGCATGGCTATATCGACTCGGCTGTTGATGCTGATCAAGAATATGTGTACTTTATATGGTCGGAAATGATTCCTTCTCCCTGTTACATACTTTTGCACAAACTTAATATACTCTATGTACCTTTGGAACAGAGTATAAAAAAGTGTTTTAAAATGTTATGTATTAAATTTTTAAAGAACTGAATTTATATTACAAACTTAATAAGAAATAATTTTAAGTTAACAAAAGCTAGTTTTGAAATGATATTAAAAGTTTGATAATTGAAGTGTCAAATTAATGAGACCTAGGGTCAAATAATTTCGAAGATATAAATTTAATACTTGGAGTATTAGAGAGAATTCGATACTCCATAGTTTCAAATTGATGTCCCAATTGTGCCATATTGATGACAACTTTTTTTTGCAAGAATAGTTTAGGTAATTTTTAAGTCCTCGTTGTTTTGACTTTCCAAAACTTTGAAACATTTTTGGAAGTTATCTTGGACAATTTTCAAAGGAATCTATAACATCATTTACAGACTTTTTATTTGTTATTTTTATTGCTATTTATTGCTTTTATAAGATTTCCTTCTTCACAATCAGAAGTAGTTTGAGGGCGAATTTTGAAAACTGTCATTGAGAATTTCTTTCCAAATCAAGAAATGCTTATGAATGCCTTAAATTCTTTATTGTGTCATTCCTTTTCTGCCCTCCATATTCGCTCCATTATCGACGGTGATAGTTTAAATCTGACCTACTTAACTTTTTAAATGGTAGCTGACAGATTATAAGGAATTTTAATTTAGCTCTCTGTATGAGTCGTTGGAAAAACAACATAATTTGTTGAACCGAAGCTAATTTTTCCAAAAAGGGTCCGGTGCGGGTTTAGGTTCGAGGACTAAAAAATATATATGCTGCTTCCACAATTTTTATAAAATTAAAGTGTTCTCTCAAATCTAGAATGTGAAAATTAAAATTTAAGAGCTTATTTGGGGCGGCAATTTGTACGCTCGCAAAATGACAAAGAAAATATTCCTCGTGCGTTCATAGTAGTAAAAAAGATATAGCTGGTGGACGCTGGCTATCAAGGGACTTGATATTGCTCTGAGGCTACACTTTTGTTGTTGTTATATTTTTAGTTCTAATAAATCTTTGCAAAATCAGAGACAAACAACTTCTTAAGCTCTTAATGAGCACAAGAAAATCTCTTTAAATGCTTCAAGTTGTAAACATAATTAAAGCTAAGTTATTTTCTGAGAAATAAAAATATCTCGATAGGCCCACGCGAAAAATGTGCTTATTGTTTTTCCGAGGAAAACGGAAAATTTATAAAAAAAAAAAAAAACAAAACTGCTGAGGCACAATGAAGAGACACTTTGATTTGCAAGCTATCACAACGAACTGTTCACCTTTGTGCCAGAAAATGAAAATTGTTATTTATTATGTAACTAAGTGTGTGTGAGTGTGTGTGTGTTTGTGTATAAAAAAAACCTGACCAAGCATTTCATTTCAATTTTCCCGTTGGCTTCCACACAGATTTATTTGCCTATTTCTGTGCGCGCGTGACGAACAGCGTTTTCCCTGACAATATGCCCAGCAGCCAGCCAGCCAGGAGTATCTATGGATATCGACAACTACTTCTGCCTGACATTGAGGCAATTGTCAGCCCAAAATTTGTGTCTTTGCTCCACATTTGACACTGTGAACCTTTGAGCAAGCAAATATTTTGCTGAACCTTTTTTATTACATTTAAATAATTTGATTGCCGGGCGGGTCCAAGTCCAGCATTTAAGCTCGGCCTTTTTATTTTGCAACAGTTTTCAATTCAATTTAATTCACTTTGGGTCTTGGCTGTGTGTGGCGTCTGATGCTTTTTTTATTTAATTTTTTCTGCACTCAGTTTTATTTCTTGCTGCATAAAAATTTATTATCATAATAAGCAGGCAGAGGCCGAGCCGCATTTATATAGATATTTGCTTCATTTTTTTAACCCCCCTCACACACACACACACGCACATATGAGGGCCAACCCCTGAAATGTTTTTTACGACTCTTGTGTTTTTGTTTTTGTTTCTGTTTTGATGGAAATTCGATATTTGCAACACGTATTGAATTTTGATCAGTTTGCGTAGTAAGTAATATGGAATATTTTGCCCTGCCGCTTCCCAACATTGATTTAAAGCACTGGCTAATTTCTGTGTTTTGTTACGGATATGGATTTGGTGTGGCCCGGACTGGAGTGGAGTGGGGCAAGAACACACAACCCACAGATGCGTATCTGCAAACAATTAAGAAATTGTTAAATGAAATTTCCGAAAAAAATTCCTCAACTAGAGCTGGCCCCAGAATGGTGTGCTGGGTCGTGCCCCTCGCCTGCCTGAAGCACAGTAGCTAAAACTCATGCCTGCTACCATTTGTATCTAGATACGCATTTGCTCGTCTAGTGTGGGGAGGAGCGTGTGGAGGGTGTGTGCACTGGCATTGTTTCTTTTGTAGGTTTTGTAATTCTATTAGTTACAAGTTGTAGTGCGAAGAAGCTTTTGACGGGAGCAACAGAGCAACGACAACCTCAATGAAAGCAAATTAAAAAAGTTTACTTGTTGGTTTGGGGTCGAGGAAGAGTCACAGAAGGAAACAAACAAACAAATGGTATTCCCCCTGCCATCACGCCCCTTCATTTCGATTTAAAATCGTTTCTCTTCTATTTTTTTTTTTTTTTGCGTTGGCATGTTAACCGAAATTGACTGCAACTGATGTGAGAAATTGAGCTACTTTTATAGATACTCGTACGAAATGTAGTTGGAGTGCACAGAAGGAAAGAGAGAAGTCTGATTAAGTCATGATGATACTGTGATGATAGTGGAGCCAGTTTTGGGCGGAAGTTTGAGTTGGTTTCTTAATGGAAATTAAGCAAGTTGAAGATCTTGCTTTTACCAGAAGAAAGACTTTTTAGAAACACAATTGAGAATATATCTTATTGTTGAGCGATAAATCATATTTGTAGTCAAATAAACAAAGAATGTTTTTCTCAAACTAATAGTTTTTGGCGCTTTGCAGATTTTTTCTTATAGTCAGGAATATGTGGAACTGGCAGCGATTTCCAAGAATTTATCAATTAAACAATCAATTGAAGTTGATGGACATATTCCTACAAGGACTCCCAGAGGGATCGAACCTGCGAAACTATTTGACTACAAGATCACTGAGGAACTTTTGTTTTTGTTGTTTGACGCAAAGGAAAGGCTGCTCTCTCGTCTTTTTCAAACTTGAAACTTATTTTAAACTTGAAAATTATTATTAAAATTTCAAAATTGATCTAAAATTTACTTTAGCTAAGAGTTTTTTGAGTGCATCGAATGCATAAAACCGAATTCCTCTGCTCACAAAATAATAATTATTTATTATATTATATTATATCCATGCAGAGGGTATTTTAAAATTGTAAAGTTGGTAGTAACGCGTTTATATGCGCATTTCCGAACACTTAATAACAGATATAGCCATGTCCGTCCGTCCGTCTATTTCTTTACTATCTTTTTCCTTAATTTTTAAGCAATTGTGACCAAACTCATGCCGATGTCTGTATCCGGCCGGATCCGTTGACTATGTCATATAGCTCCCATAGCAACGATCTGTCACGAAAGCTAGGGAAAGAAAAGGGTTATTCCGAAATGATATTTGGTATGCCGACATAGGCGATTATCGATATTTTTATAAACGAATCACACAGAAGAAACTGGATAGAAAGGCAAATGAAAGGCTAGTGCGATAAAACTCTTAGTACAACGATACATCAGAAAAGTTACTAATAGATGCAAAATATAAGGCTAGCCTGATAAAACATCTGGTAGTACAACTTAAAACCGCATTTAAGAACTAATCATACACTTGTGGTTGCTGCAATACGCTGCAATATCAGGTGTCAATATAATAATATAATGAAGATATCGTTATGATCTCAATAGCTCATTGAAGAGCTAGTGCGGATGAATTGTTCATGCTCTCTAAAAGTGCTTTTCCATTTCCACAGTGTAGTTTCAGAAAACTATTGGAAACTGTTGAAAAGATTTAGTTTTCTTAAGCTTTGGAATATAACGATAATATCGATATATTAATTTTTTGAACCCGTGATAACAAATATCGATATTGAAAATTTGGATTTTTGATATTATCGATATTGATATTTTGAGAAATATCGACAACCCTAATCCCAAAATTGGTAATTATAAGTATAGTATAGCTGCCATACAAAATATAGAGTTTAAAAATGTCGCTCCCAAACTTGTTACTGATTAATATTATACAATTCTGTAAAGTTTGAACCAAATCGGATGACCATAGCAAATAGCTACCAATGGATCGATCGGTCGAAAAGTGGTCTGGGAAGGAAAACTTTTTTGCTTCCGACGTTAGCGACTTTTATCTTTACAGGTATAAATATTTTCTGCTATATCAGAATTTTGACGATTTTGACCAAATTCGGATAAACGTGTGGTTATTTAAGCCACGTTAACTATATAGCTTAATCTCACAATTTCGATTTAAGTTCGGCTTATTGGAGACGGCGTGTTGCCTGTAAGAATGACTGTAACACAACGGTGGAGAACGATAAAGCTGTGCGCGTGGGTTTGAGATGTAAGATATATTAAGGCGGTAGTTATCAGTGAAGTGTGAACTAGATAGCTGAACTGGATTTGTGATTGGAGCTGGATGAACAGAAACCGCCACAAGCGACGCGAAGTGGCGCCATCTATTGGTGAGCTTGGGAAATCCCTCAACTAACATTATCCAAAGCGAAAATGAAATTGTTCCACGAAAATCATTCAAAACCTTTATTTCTTAAAGTTTACGAGCTGGAAACTTCGGTCGACCCGAAGCTAGCTTTCCTCTAATTTTATTTTATAAATCTTTCTTTCAGTAATGCTGGCTGCTTGGTATAACTTACAAGCTACAATAAAGAAATGTTGGGTCAATGCTTGACCGTTTATCAAAATGTTTTCTCCATATATACAATACTTATGCCGAGCAGTCCGCCTGTGATGTTTTGTTGTTGTTGTTATTGCCTACTGTGAGCCACGCTTTGACACAATCACTTAGTCAGCTCTTTTCCATTTCTATTTCTGTGGGTTTCAAAGCCTGGCGGCACTCTTTGGCATATCGCACTTTGGCCGACACTTGAGCTTGGCTTGGCATAAATGCCAAAACCATCATAGAAATGTACTCCAAACTCATATAACGCTTGGATAGGTATAAGTGTGTGTGTGTGTGTGTTACCCTTCAATTTGATACACAGAGCTGCCGTGGCCATCATTTAAACAGACAAGCAACCAACCACTATGAAGAGAGAGGCGCTATAGACATCCCAGAGTGATGGACAGGGTAGAAGCGGGGGTGTAGGGGAAACATGCGTCTGCAACGCGATGCGCATTTGTATTTGGGCTTATACACACACACACACACACGCACGCACAGCACTCTATACAAAAACAAAAAAATGATTTATCACTCTGGCGGCGTGTATCTGAGTTACGTTTGCTCAGTTGACTTTGACAGGCCGCCACCGCCGCCGTCGCTGGCTCTCTGGCAATGCGTGAGGATTACAAAACAGCAACTCATGTGCATGATGAATTAAATTAGCAAAAAACACAATAAACACCCATACCCCAAATCCACAGAAACATAGTTTTTTGTTTTAAAAAAGTTTTTCATTTCATTTGCATTTGTTCGCTTGCGAAACAGAAAAATATCTTTGTTTGTCGTACATAGATGTCTGTATAATAGGTTTTATATATATATAAATAGTTTATTATTCACAAAATTGAATTATCATTATCAAATAGAGTACAATTAATCGTTAGAGAGTGTGGCCATAAGAACTAAACTTAGATGTACAGCTTCGATTCTATATATTACAAAATGATAAAATTAAATAACAGTTTTGGGTTTATCATACTGGTACAAGTGTCTTACATGAGTTTCCATTTTCCGTTTAGTGTTTAGACGAGTAGGCGAGTTGACGATCGAAATTACATCAAATACAATACATACATACATATATATATAGAGTGTTTGCTTAAATATCAGTTTTTAGTTTGCCCTCGTTTAATTTGGTAAGCGTAAATGTTTAAAATGAGCTGCTGCTTTACTGCATATTATGTATTTATGTATGTTGGCTAGCTAATTGTTAATGCATTTATTACTTTATGCACTTTGTTTTAGTTAGTGTGTGTGTGTGTGTGTCTGAAGGAGATGTGTGAATGTTACTTTCTTTACAATTCATTGGATTACATAGTATCTCTGCAGAGGATTACATTTTTTGCCAGTGTAATGGAATTTTAATGTTTATTTAGATATATCTGCTATATAATTGGTGTATATATCTTATAGGCAGTGTATGTTAGTGTATAAATGTGTGTTATTTACAGAGTTCTATTTATTTTGTTGATGTGTGTGTGTGTGGAGGTGTCCACGTTTTGTAGCTCAGAAATGGAAGATGTGTTTTTAAGAGATAATGAGTTTTTATGCACAATGTCAAGATCAGAGCTAAGTAGTTGAAGTCGAGTTTTGTCTATGATTTGAACATAATTTAACCTAGAGGAAAGTAAAATTTTAAAATAGAAAACAATATTTCAGAATATTTTTTAAAGTCTTTGAAACCTTCCTACGATAGTTTTAGGATACTAAAACTCATAAGACTAAAAGTTGGCTAACGAAAGTTCGGAATAAATTAAGCTGTGGTATTAAATCTTTTTGACGAAAAATTAGCTAAGATTTAATTGCTTTGCTTTTTATTGTAAATATCTATTTAGTTGTTATTTAAGTTGGTTCTTTTGTAAGCAATAATTCGACTCTTAAATACGTTTTTGAACCCAGCCGGTAAAGCCAATCCAAAAATAAATTTTCAAATCAATCAAGGATATCTCTATCAAACTTTCTAAAATGGACTAAAACCGAAACGATTTTCAGTATCGGTAGAGTTTACGGCTATATCATGGGGAAACGGACATAGATACGGCTG
This sequence comes from Lordiphosa clarofinis, assembly GCA_018904275.1. Taxonomy (NCBI): domain Eukaryota; kingdom Metazoa; phylum Arthropoda; class Insecta; order Diptera; family Drosophilidae; genus Lordiphosa; species Lordiphosa clarofinis. The sequence continues at coordinate 640,220 of JAEIGQ010000113.1, forward strand.
GCAAAACACACATGCTTATTTTGTCTTTGCGTGTGTGTATTGAGCCTCTCAAGAGCGCTCTCCTTAACACTTGTTTGTTGTTGCAAAAGAGAGCAGTGTAAGCTCGTATACTGAAAGTGTACCGATCCCGCTGCTCTTGTAAACACAGATAAAGGAAACACGCCGTTCTCAGATGTGGTGTTATAGAACACTTGGCTTATCAAGGCCTGCCTTGACTAATAAATCAGTTCCCGGAAAAGTTTGAAAATTTATGTTAGAGATCATTTCATTCATTCTCAGTTGTTAGAAAACTTCTATTTAACCTGTCTTTAACTGAGTTCTTTATATGGCTAATTACAAATTGTTTTCATTAATAAAGTAACTATTTCGAGTTTTAAATAAGTGGGCCTCAGTTGGCTGCATAAAAATACTTTCATGTGTAAACTAATGCAATTGTTTCACTCGTCTGAGTTATTATAGGGAAGTCTTGGATTTGGACAGCTGTAAGTAGGGGTCAAAAAAAATCATTTGGGAGTTGAAAAAATTTTGTACTCCTTTGAGCTTCTAGGCTTAACTATTATGAACGACTCAAATGAATTTTCAGTGCATAAGCATCTTGGCTGAAGTCATTGCAAAGTCTTTTAGTAAGAAAACTGAAAAGCAACTTAAATTGCTAGATTATTGAAGAATAATCAACTGTAACCTTGACCATTTTTGTAATATCTGTCAAATAAAATTGGTTAGCATAAGTATTACAGATATTTATAATACAAATTAGGAGAATATTAGAGTAAGCCTGCCTTTACACTTGTCATATATCTCCAACTAGTTGTCAAACTTTTTAATGGGAAACTATTATCAAATAGATCTTTTTCTATCTCATCAAAGAAGGTTTCTAAATAATTAGACACATTTGATTTGCTATTACACTATCAGAAGAAAAACTCTCTAAATATTATGTTGTTCTCGCAATCATTTTGTGAGTTGTGTTGTTGTCAAATGGAGGCTTTACTTGCTTGCTCCCTGATCAAGTAAAAATTTGCAATATTATTCCTACTGAATTCAAGTAATGCCACATCAAAATAGTCAATTTAAAATATCATGATACAGGAGAATAGTTCAAAGAAATAGTACGCTACGCTAAAGTGATACATACGGGTGTGTCCCAGAAATCTCTAGAGGTTTTCGTATAAACGTTAGCATTTCATATTAAAGCTGCTTAAATTTATATATTCAGGGCTCAAATATGCCCGGCTACTAGATTACATGACAAAAGTTGAGAGATTTGAAACCGCCTGCTCAAAGCCAAGTAGATTTGAAGCGTACGGTTTTTCATCCACATAATCTAGTAGGCGGTCTGATCTTGACACTTCGCAAGTAAAGTAGTTCTAATTTATTTCGAAGTGCAATCGTTTATACGAAAATCTCTAGAGATTTCTAGAACACCCCTGATAATCTTTTTCTGATACCTGCTCAGGAATGAATTATTGTGCTGAACACGCCCGTTGCTTAATCTTTTTAAAAAATACGCAAAAAGACTAAAAGTCAATATTAATTTACAATTAAAACTTTTTGGGTATTTTAAAATTTCATTATCTTAGCACTTCACTTTACCTTTTACTTTTAATATGGCAAAACTATAAAATTCATAACTTAGTATACACCTCAACAAATTCATATAAAAATAACTCACAAAACAAAGGTCTTTGGTGTGAAAAGTTTTGTTAGTTATTTTTATATGTATTTGTTGAGATGTTTACTTAGATATTATTTAATTTAAAGTGAAGTTCTTCACTGAATTACGAAAACTTTAAGAGGTTGATACATGATACAACTATACAAGGCGGTATGGCGGTTAGAATAAAATTGTCAATTCTCAAGCCCACATTTCCTTATATTCTAAAGAAATGTGAACTCAGAAGAAAGTGCATTGAGCGACAGTCATACTTAGGATATTTCTATTAAGGAAAGAAATTAATTTATGAATTGAATTATTTCATGAAAAGGATTGAGACAATGAAGCAAACTTCATGAAGTTTTTTTTAATAGGTGAGTCATTCCAGAGTGTTTCTATACATTTTGTTCAAAAAATCAAGTGGAATTCCCATGATATTAAAGCCTACTATGAAAACTTCATTAAGTTTGCTTCATCGTGTAAATCCCGACTAAGACGCTAAAAACCCTAAATGGGTTAAAAAAAATTTAATTTAATTTTGGGAGTGGTTGGAATAAGCTCTTACTTTTTTGAAACTAATATAATTAAATTTGTTTTCAAATTTTTATTAATTTCGCGAGCTTGCTGCTCCCTTTCTAGTAAATTTAAAAGGGTCAAGGTCATAAAATTAAACAAAAAGTGAGCAATTTGTTATCTATCAACAATTGGCTTTGCTTTTGACTCCTTGAAGTGAAAGTGAGGTGAAAAGTTAAAGCTGTTAAGCCTAGAGCAACAGCTGATTTGTTCTCTACAATGGGGTTTGCATAGTTAAAAGTAAAAGTGTCCCCAGAATCTTCTTTTAACATCAATACATATATGTAAGTCTTGCTAATAATGAGAAAAGTAACTTCATTATTTTCGCTTCCAATATTCTTTTCAAGACCCAACTAGTTTTCAGTTATGAGTTGTGCATAGTTTTCTGGTCTAACTGATTAAAACTAGATTAAAAAGTTATCAGAAATTCTTGTATGCAATTTGCAGCTAAGCAAATGAAAAGTTTACTCTGGCAAAAGTTTCCCCTCCCAACTCTGCATATGTTTTCTCTCCCACCTCCAACCCTCGCTTCCGTTTCTAGCAACCAACTTGACATTGTCATAGCTTCCATTTGTGTGTCCGCGCTACATAAACACACACATGCACACTCACACACACACACAACATTCTAAACTAAAAATGCATCTGTATCTTGTATCTTGGTATCTGGGTGTTTGTTTAGTGCAACTAAAATGACTTTACACTGGATAAACAAAAACTATTTGTAGGCGCTTCCTGCTCCTCTCGTTTTTAATCTCTTAGCTTAACTCGCACATATTTTAGTAATTAAAATGATGCACAGGAACCAGTCCCTAAAGAAATCACTGTCACTTTGTTTGAATGCAACTCTAGACCAGATACGCCTGGACATGTGGACCCTGTTGCTGACCTGAACCAGTGGGTAGTGGCTGCTGCTGCTGAGGCGTCGGCTGCTGCTGCTGCTTGTTGCTGGGGGGACCCAAAGTGGCATTGGGGGCACTCTGCATTTGCTGCTGCTGCTTGGGTCGCCAGGTCTGGGCTCGCTGGGCCTCCAGCGAGGGATTAGCTGGCATCATCAGCATATGCTGCTCATTGTCCAGCGTGGAGTAGTCTGAATCAATGCTGGAATAGATGTGCTCTGAGGGTGGACGCATGCCATGTTGCTGATAGTATTGAGCATGCAAGTGATGCGCATTTTGCGAGCCACCCGGATGATCGCCACGTCTTTGTGGCCTGGGACTGGGCGTGGCTGTGGTGGCTGTGGAATAGTTCTGCTCTGGAGGAGCTGAGCCGGCCGCCTCAACCTGAGCTGGCCCGCAGTAGGCAGGCGGCGGAGCCTGACGATAGAGCAAACCCGGACTGGCGGGCTGCTTGATGCGCTCATGATTGTGATCCAAGGTGTAGTTATTCCCACGAAAAGTGGGATAGTCCACGGGCAAGGCATAGCGTAGTTTCTCCCAGAAATGACGATCGGAGCGGCGGATGCGATGCACGGCCGAGGTCTTGAGATAGGGTAGAAGCTCAATGTCGCTCTCAGCCTCGAAGGCCACCTCTGGTTCCTCGATTATGACCAGCTTCTGGGGACGTCCACGCAAGGCATCGTGCACCGAGCGCCTCAGCTCACAGCGTGACCATTCGGTCTGCAGAAAGTTGCGGGTCAGCAAGATGACCACACGACGGGATACTCTGGAGGCCTCCAATAGCTGATAATGGGTGGCATCGTGAGCCAAGTCTCTATGCTGAAGGCATACTCTCAAAGGAGGACGTCCTGCCTCCAGTTCAGTGGCCAAATGCTGGCACACAAATTCCGAATCTTTGGCAGAGTGCAAAAGGACAGCATCGTACAGCTTCTCGGACTCCTCACAGCGTGGACCAAACACTCTTACACCATAATGGGCAAATAACCAAATGCGTAGGGACTCCCGGAACACAAAGACCATGATGATGATGACCAACAGGAAGACCAAGGCCAAAGCGGCAGCCAAAAGAGGTATATAAGACTCGGGTATGCCATGCTGCAGCATGGATCCACCTGAATAATAATCCGTACAGGCAGCTCCCGTGGAGTTAAAGTCCAGCTGACGTTTTTGTAAAGAAGCCAAAGACAAATCCGAGGAGTCATAGGAGGCGGCTGCAGTCTGAGGTGTTTCCAGGCAGTAAATATCCTGAGCATCTTGAACTATAACCGCATAGTCCGACACATAAGAGGTGAGAGCCTGCAGGAATTGACAGCGACAGCTCCAGGGATTGCGTCCCAAGGATATGGAATGCAAACGCTGACCAAAATGGATGACATGCAGCTGCCAAATGGGTAGAGTGACCAAACGATTACCATCTATGCGTAGCAGCTCCAGTGAGACCAAAGGAGCCAAGGTCGAATTCTCCAAGGTGGTTAGCAAATTGTTTTGCAAATATAAATGACGCAGCGAGGACAACTGCTCAAACTCATAACCATGTAAGACCTCCAGACGATTGTCAGCCAGATGGAGTAACTGCAGCGAGGCCAGGCTGGCAAAGGTGCGATTCTGTATGCCCGCCACCTGGGAACCATTCACATACAAAGCCTTGAGATTCTTGCGTCCTATAAAGGCATGATTCTTGAGCAAGGGAAACTGATTGCCATCCAGGTAAACAATGCTCGAATCCATGGGCACACGACGGGGCAAATCTTTGGTCTGTTGACCACCACAATCCACCACATTGGTGGACCAGATCTGATCATGATAGCAGGTACAGTTGTGGGGGCAAGTCATCTCACAGTCGCAGGCATCAAAGTCACAGCAATGGCACAAGGCAAAGCAATGCGATTCGTAGCGGCAGAGGAAATCCTGGGGCATCAACGAACTCAAAGGACGCACGGCAGCACCACGATTATGCGGCATCACACACTCTATGTTGGGCATATCCATGACTCTTGGATGCTGACGTGTGGTCAGATTGTTGATTCTCTGCAGCCAGTCCATGGTGCAGTCACACTCGAAGGGATTGCCACCCAAATAGAATTCCGGCAGGGGTTTGGGTGACAAAACAGGAGCCACTCTTAGCTGTTGCAGCTGCAACTTGGTCAACTGATTGGCATACAGATCCACTCTAGCCAAATTTATCTTATCCACAAAAGCATTTGGCAAAACATTTCCAATCAAATTGTTGTTTATGAAAAGCAGCTCAATGGTGTTGGGTATGGCCATGGGTCCAATTTCGGTGATTCTATTATGACTGGCATCCAGAGTCTTGACACGTATCTCCTCCTGCAGTTTGTAGTAGTTGCCCAAAGCCTCTATATAATTGCCATGTATATCCAACCATTTCAAGTTCGAGGGTATAAAGGCATAGTCAAACCACACCAAATGATTCTCGGACAGATTCAACCACAACAGAGACACCAAAGTGGCAAATACACCATTAATATCCGACAGAAAGTTCCTGTCCAAGCGTATGGCCTCCAGTTCAAAGTTCTGGTCAAATGACCCCCTCTCTATGCTCTGTATACGATTCTTGGCCAGATTCAAAACACTCAAACGTGGCAAATCCGCAAACATGCCCACCGAAATGTTGCCAATTTGATTGTCTATCAAACGTAAACCCGTCAGTTGATGCAGATTCTTGAAGCTCTGATTGTCAAAGGTGCGTATTTGATTTTCACCCAAATCCAAGGTACGCAACATGGCCAAATCCTGCAGAGCACGAGGCACTTCATTCAACTGATTCGAACTCAAGTCCAGTTCTTTCAAGTCCGAGCAGTTCTTGAACACAGCCGCCTCCACCACGCTTATCAAGTTGTTATTCAATGTAAGTTTCGACAACACATACAATCCATTGAACAGCTTATCATCCAGAGTATGCAAGCGATTCTCGGCCAGATTCAGCGTATGCAGATTATACAAAGGCAGAAAAGCATTATCCTCTATATGTCCTATGGAATTGTTGCGTAGATTCAAAATTTGCAGGAAATACAACTCCTTGAAGGTGCGGTAGTCTATGCGGGTCAAGGCATTGTGTGCCAAATTCAAAACTATCAGTCGGATCAGCCCCGCAAAGGTGGTATTGTCCACATGATTGGAGGTCAACTGATTGCCCGACAAGTCCACCACCAGCAGCTGTTCCAGCCTATGGAATAGTCCACGTGGCAGCTCATACAGCTCGTTATTTTGCAAGTGAATCTCTCTTAGTTCCTTGGAACCGGCAAATAATCCCTCCGGTAGAGTCTCCAAGTGATTATTACTCAGGTTGACTATCCTCAGCGAGGACAAACCCGCCAAGGCCTCGCCCGACAACTCGGAAATGTTATTATGCTGCAGATTCAAATGCTGCAGTCTCCTCAGTCTCGATATGCCCCAACTTTCCGTAATGGAGCGCAACTCATTGTGACTGGCATCGAACAGTTGCAGTTCACTGCCTCCGCTGCAGGTCATGTCCGCAAATCCCAGCTGCTCGGCCGTGCGTATACGATTGCGTGTCAGGTTGAGTGTCTGCAGATTGCCCACTGGACACAGGAAGCCAGCGGGCAGAGCACGCAAATTGTTATCACCCAAATCCAGCTCGGTCAGCTGCTTCAATCCATTCAGCGAGTCGGGGTACAGCTCCAAAGCCTTGGCCGGACCCCATTCGGCATTGCGTGTGCTCAGCCGGAGTGACTTGAGGGCGGCCAAACCCTCGAAGGCATTGTTAGGCAGCTGCATCAGTTTGCAGGACTCCAGGCGCAGCGACTCCAAGGTCTGCAGACGGGCAAACACCGCCACGGGTAGCGTGGACTCGAACAGATACAAATCGCTGCATTTTATGGTCAACTGTGTGCTGCCATCGGCTCCCTGCAGGTCCAGGCCCGGCTGGCGCTCAATTAGCCTGAGATTACAGTTCACGGAGCTGGTCCCATTGTATGTCCAGGAACACTGATTATTCGGCCCACTGGGAGCAGCTGGGGCGGGCGAGGACACAGCCGGCAAATTGGCGGACAGCAGAGAGGAGTAGTCGCTGGACAAGGAGACGGTAGCAGCACCGGCTCCACCGCCCAGCATGGCACTGGCACTGCTATCGCTGCCCCGATCCTTGGTCACTATTGCAGCCCGGCTGCTACTGCCAAGGAGCAGTAACAGGCTTAGCCCAGCCAATAGCTCCATTCTACACTTCCGCTTCGCTTGGGTTCTCTTAGTTTCTTTACACAATTTCCACAAATTTTGTTCTGTCTTGGGTTTTCACTTCTTTGGTGGACATGAAATTGACATTTTCCTTAATTTTCCACACTTTCCACAGTTTCACTAGGCACACATTTTATTGAATCAATTTTCATGAATTTCTCTTCACTTCAGCACTTCACTTATTATTCTGTGTGTTTGTTTCTATCTTTACTTGACTTGACTTTGCGTTTGCGTTTTGAACTGAATTTGTGCGTGGCCCACACGTCCGTACCGTACGGCGCTCGCACTCGAACTGTTTTCAGTTTCGCCTGCAGACTGCCAGCGAAGCGGCAAACTCAGGCTGGCCCAAACCGACAAAAGTATCTCAGAGATACGAGTGGAGTGCGAGAATGCCTGTGCGTTTCGGGGTAGTTCGTTTAAACGAGGCTCTCTTTGGTGGATAGTTTCAAAAAAAGCCGCTGCTGGCTGAAATGGAGCCACTGTGCCAGTGAGTACGCGATGGAGAGAGAGAGCGAAAGAGCGGGAGAGAGCGCGAGTTAGGTGAGAGACCAGACTGAGTGGTTTTCGAGTGAGATTTTTGGTGGCAATTTATGAATTAAACCCAAATACGGAAATGAGTACAAACATTTATTTAACTGGGGAATTTTTTTATACATTTAGTTTGGAATTATTTTGAATGGAGGTATGGGAATAATTTAGTATTAAAGTAAACTATTTTCTTTATTACGTTAAAATATCATCAAAATGTTTTTGCAAACTTATTCCAGAACACAAATGAAATAGCTGACTCAATTAGAATTAAAATAGATTATGAAAGTAGTTGGAATATTTAAAAAAAAGTTTTGACCATTCAGTTTAGTGGTGAAAGCAATGGCAGACAAATGTGAAAAGTATTGAAGAGCAAAATCGTGTCATATGAAATCAATACAACTTCTATGCTGTGGAATACATCAAAAATGAAAACTAACAGCAAATTGTGTTTAAATCCTGTCAGCAAACAGGTCTTGAGAAACAGTTTGGTTCGTAATTTTGCGTGCATTGTAGACCTTCTAAATAGTTAACCTCCCGAGGCTGGACCCAAACCATACATCCTTTTAATAACTTTAACAATCATAATATATGGAGTTGCGCTATAAAACATTATAGAGAAGGTAATAATACATGAGTCAAAATGCAAGACAAACTCAAATATTTATGTACATAGACGGTGAAGTAAGCTCTTCATTTTAAAGCAGGGAATCAAACCGAATTGAAGTTTGGTTCCGGATACGGTCCCTTTTTTGGTACTATTTTGTTTTATTTCTGTATACCGGTACGGTTTTATTTTTTATTTCGGTATACCGGTACGTACAGGAAAATTTCAGTGTTAGTCCAAACCAAATGGATAAGCAAGCTGTACACAAAAGTGTGAACATAAATTATAAATTTTAAATACCAAAAATTATTCAAATAACGATAATAAATGATAAATTAATTACAAAGAAGGTAAAGTAACGATTACTTTTAAGAATCGTAAAATAAACGATCTCTGCTTACTTGATAATAACTACCTCTGATGCTCAGGGAAACCTTAATTGATGCCATTAAACTGTTCTGTGAAAATACTTAAATATTTGTACTGTCCTCTTTCTATCCACACAAAGTAATTGGTTCAAGGCTGATTTCTTCCTTTAGTTGGAATTGAACAGAAGTTGATCAAATTCTTGTACAAATATTTATCAAAGCACTTTCAAAAGTACTTTCCTGTTCAGAGGTTAGCTTGGCATTATAACAAGGGTCTAAGAAAATGACAGATAGGAATGCATTATTTTCAGAAGGGACTGCCCGAGAATATTGAAATCAAAAAGAACACAAACGTTACCAAAAACAGTGTTTAAACGGTTTCTCCCATTGGTAGTACAATATTTTCACTTCGAGAACAATTTAATGAGAACGCTAAAACTCAAATTGAGTTTATATTGATCGATTTTTGAGAACTGGATTTGAATTAGTATGGTTCCGTTTTCAAGAATATTTTAAACTCGACGTAAAAAAATTGGATTGATTTTGGACCAGGTGTGAGCGGACACCTCCTATTGGGGAGGAACAGGGAACTTGGAGAAGGTAAGCCTTAATTCTTGAATATCTTCAAAATTGATTTTTATGATGGTAAAATGGGCTATTCACCCATGAAGCACTCAGTATGGACTACTGCGTTTTCAGATTCACCAAGGAAGCTTCGGTACGTGAATTATGAGTAATTTTGAAGCAGCAATTGCCTTTGAACAATATTGACCATTTGGCTATCAAGGGCTTAGCATTATAAGGAAAAAGAGGCGTCAAGTGGCTAGTGGATATACTTTGCTGCTTCTCCCCATTCGTATATTCCGTAAGATCAACTCGTTTGATTTAAGTTGTTAAGAAAAACACAGAAACAATTTTTCAGGATTGACTGGGAATTCAATCCGGTACCTTATGCATTTAACGTGTGGAATGACGCGCCAGTACATTCAGCCGTTGTACACATGTGCAGATTGTTATATTGGTTGGGCTGACAAAATAGAGATCAAAAGGAGAGTCTACTCGCTCTCTCTGATCCGAGAACCAAGCAACGAAAATTCTCAAAAATTCCAGAGGTTTGCAGACTTGTCTCAAAATACTTCTAAGGACCCGCTATTGTCTTGCAATTCCTTATCATGTAAAAGTGGCTGAAGAAGGGAGGAAAACGTAGAGCTTCTTTTACTACTCAAACACCCACAAACAAAGAATCATCATATTAGGCGTAAGCAAACTCCGATCCCACTTCAAGTTTATACTACAACTAAAATTTGTTCCAATATTCCTAATAATAGTTTTTCCTCTACAAAGCTTCCACATTTTAAAGGAAACACAATTTTCTGGAAATAGCAATAGTATATCTATTCAATTACTCGCAAATTTATAAAATCAACATTCCTTAAAGGTGCTCAGAGCCAGCTTACGGCTGCGTAGACAGTGTCTACTAGACACCAATACAAATGGAGAAAATATTTCTGACATAACAACAAACTCAAGAAATGGAAAAAGAAATCCTTTTATTTTCAGTGTATGTGTTTCTCTTGGCTATTTAATTTGATCAGTCGTCGTCAACTACAAAATCTATCCTGAAGATTACGCATACATATTTGTTGATGCGTTCGATTTGGCAAGAGGCATAAGAAAGAAAAAATAAGAGAGAAAACTTACAATGTGTGAAGTTTCGAATTTGGTCTTAGGTTTAATTGTTTAGAAAATACGTCTTAGTGAGAAAATACTTATTTGTTTTCAGTGTTATCATTCTTAAACTCAGCCATTTTGGATATTAAGTAATTTCAAACAAATTTTAGATTTTAGAACAGATTTAAATAGTCTTAGTTTATAAAGTTCTGGCATCTATATCTAATAGTTAAGATTATTTGAAGCCAGATTAGTTTCGTTTTTTGATTTTAAATAATTTGTTAAAAAGATTTTTAGTTGTTTATTAAAAGCAATCGCAAGTTTCAACTTAAACCATAAATACTGAATATTTCATTTGTGAGATATTAAATAATAAGTCTTCTCTTTGATATTTTACAGTTTTCTAAGACCAAACAGAATTTTAAATTGCCTGAGATTGACTTGGCTGCCTCACTATTAACTCTGCTCTTTCACTCAGCGCTCTCATGCTCCCTCTCACAGTGACTCTCCCCTCTTCTCTGCAATGCCATTGCATTTGTTATTGTTACTATTAACACATACACGCGCCGCATGCACATCCATCAGATACACTCTCCTATGGCGTAGCATCTTCTAATTGCGGCAGCTGCAGCAGTCTTCCCTGCAATTTTGTCAACGCTAAAAGATATTTAACACATTGCCGCACAGCTCATTCAATGATATAAACAGAATGCACTCCAGATTAGACATTGGATGCTATTTTTAGTCGGTCCCTGTTTACAAACCCTTAAGGCAAGGCCGCTGAGCCGGGCGGAACGCTTCAAGTGTCGACTGTTTCATTTGGCACCTTTTAACATTTTGGTAACGCAAAATGTATTATTTATAAATGTTTGTCAGCCGCATGAAATATAATAACAAAACTTTTGTTTGTACCTGGAAGTTTCTTTAATGCATTTATTATTCATAAGAACTTTTTCATTAGAGAGAAGGGAGACACCCCCGCACTCACACACACACACACACATGACCGGAAGATGTTTGTCTCGAGTCCTGGCAACAAATCTGCAAAGGCAAACGGAATAAATGGCCAAGGTGGCGGCCTCCCAGGCCCCACAGAGTCCATCTCCAGCTTGCCGTGACAAAGAGAGCGGCGGGAACTAAGTTAGTGGCAACAACTGGGAGAGTCCACATTGTTTCTTTTTCTTACATTTTTTTTTTGGCTAGTGCTAAGGTGTCGGAAACTTGTTCAACTTGTTTTCATTTTACTATTTTGCTCCCGGGCTGCATGTGTGTGTGTGCAAGAAGTCTACCTCATATGTGTACAGGACAATTTTTTATCAGCCGAGGCTTGGGGTTTATTTGGGACTATAACTTCTGAAATTGAGGAAATGGATTTTATCTAAATTATATTTGATAGCGTTCTCCATAAAAGTGCTCCCATTTCGATGCCATTTCGCAGTCCCCAAGCCGCCTGTCAATTTCAGCTGCTGCTTGGCACCAAAAATTAGTTTTTGGTTCAATTTTTGGTCAGAAATCCTTTGTCCAGCCGGCATATTTTATATCATCTCTGCTCTTGCCATTTGCACAATTTGTTTGCCATCATCCGGCACCTCATCCTCCCATGTTTTTTTTTTATTTTTTGATAGTGCACAGCGAGGCCAGAAATCGTTTTTCCAGTCTCTTCTAATCGAGCAACTGTGCAACGTCTGTCGCACTTTCGTAATTAAACTTTGCACAACACATTTTGTTGTTGCTCTCCCAAACTAATTATTTATGCATATATCAGCGGGTTGGTCCATAACAATCAGCTAGCAATTTATCACGCAATTTAATGCACATTTGAATGGATTGTTCAGTCATAACGCACTCATAAATGTGCACACTACTCGAAATTGAAATACAATATAGCAGAGTCATAAAATCGAGTGCATATCAGAAACTGAGCCAAGTCGGAGATAACCCCTGCAGCTTGAAGCTATACATATTAAAAATACATTGGAATGATTATTTTTCTTATGGAGACATTTGTCTGCTACAGATAATTTCATGGTGGCCTAGGCTAAGGCTGAAGAAGATAAGAAGCAAGACATTGCTGTGATGTGGAGTACAAAGAGGTTGTTTCATTTATGTACGCCTTTGATATGCATAAAAATGTAGAAGGCATCTTAGCTCAGGGTTCGTTACTTCTTGGGTGTATGCCCTGGATCTGATGTAAATTAGGGAAATAAATTCACATATCCTAAATTTTGGCAGTTAATAACATTCTAAAAAATTTAACATAAATCTGCTTTTGATTTGAGTCAAAAAAAGTATGGCTAACAAAGTGTAGTGAGTTTAACAGGCTTGTGTCTTCCCTTTGCCTTTATCTCAATGTTTTCCAGTCAAACACATGTTGCAACTTACTTGCCGATGAGCCAAATGCTTGCCGAAGTCCATTCTCACTGAATGACTTTAAGTCAGTTGAAGTCAGCGTTACGGGGCTATTCTTTCCCGGCCAGTCAAGTACTTCCACAAATTCTGTTCGCCCTGCTTGGGGAACCCTGCTTTATTCAACCATACAGAGCAGAGCCGGCCACATACTATATAGCAGGGGCCGAAGTCACTATTAACATTGAATTAAAAAAAGTAGGTCTCAGCATTCCCAAAGCTCACAATTATAAAAATCCAAAAAATTTATTTAAATTCTAAATGGGTGCGACAGAGCCTTAAAGTTTCTGAAAAAAAAAAAATTTTAAAACAAAATTATTAATTCATTTCAAACGCGGTCATCTTTTGCAATAACATACCAATACAAAGGTGCCCTGGAAATCTTTAAAACTTTTCTTGTCCCGGTCTGACAGTAATGCTTAACTTTTTTACACATTCGGTGTAAATTGCCGAGCGCGTTTGGTTCCAGGGGATTAGGCTGTGCAACACTGGCTTATGTACAATGTACATATATTAAACTTGAGGGTTTATTTGATGTATGGAATACTGTTAGGAGAGTGTGATACACGAAGCGAATTGTGTTAAAAGGGGCATAGTAAAAAAAAAAACAAATTACACACTGTGACAAAAAAAAAATAAACAAAACTTCTGGAACGGGACATAGCGTATGTTTAAGGTATAGTTAAATAGAATTTTGTGGCATACTAGAATTTTTTGGATCACATCGAAATTTTGAATAACGGTAAAAAAAAACTTTTTTTGGCACATACGCTCACTTTTACGCCCATAGCTTCGTCAAATATCCACTGATTTTCAATTTTTTACCAGTTTTGGAAAGAAGAAACTTAGGTCTTTAAACGTGCTATACATGACTTAACAGGTTTAATTCCCTTTATTGGAGTATTTGCTAGGTAATCCAATTTTGTTTTGTTTTTTTTTTTTACAATTTTTATTGTCTTTGGTGATATTTTTGAACACTATTTTGTCAGAAACCCCTTATACTTGTTTTATTATTTAAAAAGAATAAATTTTCACGAGTAAAACGTGAGTCTATTTTCTAAAATCAGTCAATAATTAGCAAAGTTATGGTATATTTTCGGATTACGAAATTTGTGCAATATGTTGATGAATCGCGCCTTATAGCACTATCGACCATAATATTGTTGAGCACTTTATAGAAAATTATTGGGACTGAGGGAAATTGGTTTTGGTTGTGCAATAAAACAGCTTTTAAGCCTATACAACTTAAGATTATAAGTTTAATATTAATTAGTAAATACTAATAAATGGGCACAGGAAATGGCAAAGTCAATGACGAATTGTCTTTCACTTTATTTAGTAAAGTGCAACAACACTTGCAAATATGTTCTGGTTCGTACCAGCAACTAGTTTTGTAAGAACGATCGAAGATAGCATTGTATGTTTTCACTACTGAAATATTATTTCGAAAATTACGCCTTCGACTAATGTCCGTAAATAAACCACAAACATAGCAAAACTTATTTCGCTTATAACACATTTTAAATTTAAATTTCACACGATCTTAATCACCAAATTATGAACGCTTCAATGCCAATCTCTTATGATTATTTGTTTAAGTGGTTCTGCCTTTGTTTTCAATAACGGTAATTCCGTTACGGTATCATACAAAAAGCTCAACTCTCTCATTCCACTCGAGTTCGGCCAAATTGAACTTACGCGGAGGTTAATACACATCATGAATCTAAAATATTGGCAAATGGCTTTTTTATTAAAAAAATTAATAACTCGATCAAAAACTACTTTATTTTAATAAACTAAATTGCAAAATACGCGAAATTAAATGTTTTTTGAAACTGCATACCAAAAGTAAACAGTTTTATACAAGTTTGACTTATAAATTTTCGTTCAAAGTAGGGCGAAGTCGCAAAAAACTAAAAAAATCATTATATTTTACACTAGCAAATAGCCCGTCACGCTTCGCTGCGCCTTCAACAGTATATAACCAACGCACACCCACTTACCACCCACTTCAGGCCCATATCCCACCCACTTTCCGCCCACTTCGCACCCACTTTCCGCCCACATCCCACCCATATTCCACCCACATCCCATCCACTTCCCATTTCCATCCAACCCACTTCCCACCCACATCCCACCCACATACCACACACCTCCTGCCATCTTCCCGCCATCTTCCCGTCCTCTTCCCGCCCACTTCCCATTAAAATCCAATCGTCATCCCACCCACATCCCTCCCACTTCCTGCCACATTTCACGCACTTTACATCCACTTACCACCCACTTCCAAAACAACTTTTCACCCACATCCCATTCACTTCACAGTGAGCATCCTGGCGATAGTTCCAACATCGGAAAATTAAAAACAAAATAAATTCTCATTTTGACCTTACAATCCGAGTTTCAAGCTAATCGTATGAAAAATAGTTTCTGCATGCAGAATATTCCGGCCATTTTCCTCTTGGGCGGCTTTTCCGACATTGAAAAATCACATTTCAAATTATTTCGTATATTGTCTTTACAAACCGAGTTTCGAGCCAATCGGATGAAAAATAGTTTTTTTCATGCAGAGTTTTCCGGGAATTTTTCGACCGTCAGGTCAAATTTTCCAACTTCGGAATATAACATTTTAAACTATTTCGTATTTTATACTTACAAACCGAGTTTCAAGCCAATCCATGATAAAAACTTTTTGTATTCAGATTTTTCCGGCCAATTTCCTCTTGTGCAGATTTTCCAAAATCGCGTACTATGCTTACAACTTATGTTTTGTTATGTGTAATTTTGAAAATGAGTTTGGCGCTAATCGCTGGCAACTAAAGTTTCGCCCATACAACCTTGACCACCCACTTTCCACCCAGCGGAGTGAATTTTCCGGAAGATTGGTATGCAGTTGTTGTCGAATTTTCATATAGATCTTTGAAAATGAGTTTGAACTTGATCGGATGAAAAACAAAAAAGTTTCATACAACCGTTTTCCGCGAATTTTCCACATTTGCCAACAGAATTTTCCAAAATCCGTTCTTAGTACTCACTTTCACCATAAGATAAAACTAATGTGAAAATCTCATCTTCCTATCTTTTATGGTTTAGGCTGTGAGACGGTCACCAGTCAGTCAGTCAGTCAGTCAGTCAGGTTGAACTTTTTTATATATATAGACTAGCAAATATCCCGTCGCGCTTCGCTGCGCCTTCAACAGTATAGAACCAATGCACAGCGTAATCCCACCAATTTTCCACCCACATCCGTCCAACATCCCACCCACATACCACCCACTTCCCGCCCACATCCCACCCACTTCCCATCTACATCCCACCCACATCCCTCCAACTTCCCGCCACATTCCACACACTTTACATTCATTTACCACCCACTTTCCACCCACTTCCAAAACAACTTACCACCCACAACCCATTCACTCCCCAACCACTTCCCAGTGGGCATCCCGGCGGTATTTCCAACATCGGAAAATAAAAACAAAAATTAATTCCGATTTTGACTTTACAAACCAAATTTCAAGCCAATCGGATGAAAAATAGTTTTTTGCATGCAGAATTTCCCGGCCATTTTCCTCACGGGCGGATTTTCCGATATTGAAAATCACATTAAAATTATTTCGTATTTTGTCCTTACAAACCGAGTTTCAAGCCAATCGGATGAAAAATAGTTGTTTTCATGCAGAATTTTCCGGGAATTTTCCGACCGTTGGGTCAAATTTTCCAACTTCGGAATATCACATTTCAAACTATTTCGTATTTTGTCCTTTCAAACCGAATTTCAAGCCAATCGG
Organism: Lordiphosa clarofinis; assembly: GCA_018904275.1. NCBI lineage: Eukaryota > Metazoa > Arthropoda > Insecta > Diptera > Drosophilidae > Lordiphosa > Lordiphosa clarofinis. Next base: position 656,932 of record JAEIGQ010000113.1, read on the forward strand.
ATGAAAAATAGTGTTTTGCATGCAGAATTTTCCGGCCATTTTCCTCGTGGGCGAATTTTCCGACATTGAAAAATCACATTTCAAATTATTTCGTATTTTGTCCTTACAAACCGAGTTTCAAGCCAATCGGATGAAAAATAGTTTTTTCATGCAAAATTTTCCGGGAATTTTCCGACCGTTGGGTCAAATTTTCCAACTTCGGAATATCACATTTCAAACTATTTCGTATTTTGTCCTTTCAAACCGAATTTCAAGCCAATCGGATGAAAAATAGTGTTTTGCATGCAGAATTTTCCGGCCATTTTTCTCGTGGGCGAATTTTCCGACATTGAAAAATCACATCTCAAATTATTTCGTATTTTGTCCTTACAAACCGAGTTTCAAGCCAATCGGATGAAAAATAGTTTTTTCATGCAAAATTTTCCGGGAATTTTCCGACCGTTGGGTCAAATTTTCCTACTTCGAAATATTACATTTCAAACTATTTCGTATTCTGTCCTTTCAAACCGAATTTCAAGCCAATCGGACGAAAAATAGTTTTTTGCATGCAGAATTTTCCGACCATTTTCCTCGTGGGCGAATTTTCCGACATTGAAAAATCACATTTCAAATTATTTCGTATTTTGTCCTTACAAACCGAGTTTCAAGCCAATCGGATGAAAAATAGTTTTTTCATGCAGAATTTTCCGGGAATTTTCCGACCGTTGGGTCAAATTTTCCAACTTCGGAAAATTACATTTCAATTCATTTCACCTACTTTCCTTTCAAACCGAATTTCAAGCCAATCGGATGAAAAATAGTTGTTTTCATGCAGAATTTTCCGGGAATTTTCCTCGTGGGCGGATTTTCCAAAATCGGGAAAACACGTGTCGAATTATTTCGCGTACTAAGCTTACAAATCAAGTTTCAAGTCAATCGGATGAAAAATAACATTTTTCCCATACAAACTTTTCCGACGCTTTTCCGACTTTTCCGGGTGGAATTTTCCAAAACCCCGTCTTAGTACGCACTTTCACCACCAACAGAAACTTCTGTGAAAATTACAGCCCTCTATCTCTTACCGTTTGGGCTGTGCGATGATTGCCAATCAGTCAGTGAATCAGTCAGTGAATCAGTGAATCAGTCAGGACACTTTCTTTTATATATAGAGAGATGTAGCCTCCTTAATTATTATCTGAGATTGCAATGTAATAAACCCTTGGAAAGGTGCTACTTTTTTTCTTTCAACGACGTATTACATGCTATTGTACGGTGCATAGTTTAAGAAATATGATTTTTTAACTCCATCAACCTCGCAAATACTGGTTTATAACCGTTATTCCAAATTTTGACGTGCACAAAAAATTTGTGGTATGCCACAACTTTACATTTAACTATATCTACAACCTACACTATGTCGCATCCCAGAAGTTTTTTGACTGTCACACCGTACATTTTGTAAAAGTAAAAATGTAAAATTGGATGTACAGCTCCTCCAACGGGGCCAAGCTAAGCTTCTCTCAATCTCTTGGCGTGTGTGCTTTAAATTTTTCGCTCAAGAGAAAAGGACCTACAGTTTAACGCCGGATCCGAACGGCAAAGTTTGAGAATTTGCTTTTTCATGGCTAGTTACTTCACAGCTGGCGGCAATAGCTGGTGAAGGTGACCCTATGCTTAAAAGCTATTTTCTAAAGAAAGAAAAAACTTTTCTTATTGTTGTATGGAAGACTGTGTGAAGCGGGATCGAACCCACGACCTCCCGCCCAGCAGTCCAGCACACTAACCGCTGGGCCACAGACGGCCACAGTGTTTGAAAGATAGTGCTTGAAAATTGGCTTTAAAGTTTAATACACATACGTTGCCCTTGATTAAATTTGTAATTTTTAAGTAGTTGGTGTAGAGCTTATTTGAAGTCAAACATTTGACAAAAAGGTACCAAGACCATTAAAAAATAGTTTATAATATATGGGTGATTCCATGAAAAATCGCCCACTGGGATTTTTTTTGGATCGAAATAATTTTTTTCGTATTCCTTGTAGTAAAATAGTATATACGTATTTTCAGCATTTTGGCGAAATACACTTAATTCGCGGGTAAAGTCGATTTGAAAATTGACATATTTGAAAAATTTAATTATTTTCAATTGCTTGCTATCCAAAGCCATTGGTAATAAAAATTTTTAAAAAATCGGAAAATTAACATTTGAATCCAAGCTTTCAAATAACTCACACTAAATAATTTTTAAATTTTTCTTTGGTCTTCAAATCGCGAAAATAAGTAAACAAAAATTAATTGCCGCGAAAGGGATTTTTTTTTGTCTTCATTTTTTCTCAAAATTTGGTCTTGTATGCAGTAATTTACTGTATAAAGCTGTAAATGGGCAATCCAATAGTTCCGGAGTTATGGCCATTTTTCATTTATTAAAATTAATTTTCTGTAACAATATCAGATTTAGTATGTTTAATTTTAAGAGGGTAATATTTTTGTGGTCGAATATAGTGAAGTATATCATCATAAAAATTATTTTAACATATCGGCGGAGTGGCATTTCCATGCAACAGCCCAAAGGGCCTTGCGATGGAGCTGGATATACACTAAAAAGAAGGGCTAGAAGGGCAAGCATTCAAATGATTACCGATAAACAGATTACCCCTGCCCTGGAACTCTATGAATGGGTCAACTAATTTTTACCAAACATCACAGTAAGATAGAGAAACACAAATTACTAAAGTAGGGCCACAGAATTATTAAAATTACGATATAGGAAATGCCAAACTATACAAGGGACACTCTATTCAACCACAAAATAATTATCTTCTTAAAACCAAAACATTTTCACATTCTGAAACATCTGATATTGTTAGTTCCTAAAAAAGTGAATTTTAATAAATGAAAAATGGCCATAACTCCGGAACTATTGGATTGCCCATTTACAGCTTTATACAGTAAATTACTGCATACAAGACCAAATTTTGAGAAAAAAATGAAGACAAAAAAAAAATCCCTTTCGCGGCAATTAATTTTTGTTTACTTATTTTCGCGATTTGAAGACCCAAGAAAAATTTAAAAATTATTTAGTGTGAGTTATTTGAAAGCTTGGATTCAAATGTTAATTTTCCGATTTTTTAAAAATTTTTATTACCAATGGCTTTGGATAGCAAGCAATTGAAAATAATTAAATTTTTCAAATATGTCAATTTTCAAATCGACTTTACCCGCGAATTAAGTGTATTTCGCCAAAATGCTGAAAATACGTATATACTATTTTACTACAAGGAATACGAAAAAAATTATTTCGATCCAAAAAAAATCCCAGTGGGCGATTTTTCATGGAATCGCCCATATATAACCAAGACAATTTACTAAATAGATATTTTTCAAAAATTACTGTACAATTTATACCATTCTGCGCTGTTGATTTTTAGATTAATGTTAGTAGCCGTACTCGAAAAGGATATTAGGAGATTTTTACGTGCGCATCACGGTTGCGGCCGTTACCTATACGTATTTGCCTAGAAAACTATAGGGGAGAATGGGGGGTTCTGAGCCGCTGGGGGTTGTGAGCCACTCGAATATTGACCCCAAAAAAAAATAAATTTAAACTTTTTGTTTATGTCAAGTGTCTCCCTTCTTATTACCAATCTTTTGGCTAGCAACCGATCAGTCAACACGTTCTTTAAGTTCGTGAACCAGAACTCGACTTTTTTTTAAAAAAAAAAAGTTTTTTTTTTCATTTTTGGCTTATGAACATTTTACAAAATTTTTTTGGTAATGCCATAAGTAAGTATGAGGGAAATATCTTTGGTCAATTGCCTTTTTGACAGAAATTTGTTCTTTTTTAAATAATTTTTTTTTTGTTTATGTGACGTCACCAAAAAAAAAGTGAGATTTGGGGGGTTGTGAGCCACTTTGAAAAAAGTCGGTTTTGACTTCCAAAGAGAATATTGCTTGAACATTATTGAATATTATTGGGAAAACTCTCCTAAGGAAAAAAAAAGACATTAAGAAAGGCAAACATTGGAACAGCCACCAGCAAAAAGTGCTCGTATATAAAAGAAAACAAGCCCGATGCCGTCAATCAATTTTTACTCTTTATTAATATTTCTTAATTCAGAATATGAGAAATATTGTTATTTTTTTCATTTATTAAACAATACTTGCTTAAAAACACGAATTTTGAACTTTTAAGAGGGTGGCTCACAACCCCCCACAAATTTTTGAAATTTCAAAAAATCACTTTTTTTTCAATATAAAATAAAAAATCCCCAGAAACTTATTTTTTAAATCTAGTGATGAGGAAAGTTTTGTGCATCTTTAACCTAAAATACTAAATTTACAGAACGAAAAAATATTGACTTCTGGCGAAGTAGTGTTCGAAAAACAAAACTATGATCACAACCCCCCACTCTCCCCTACCTAAAAGGTCCGGACATGGGTCTATATACTCGTCTGATCCAAAAAAATATGCCTACTCCCTAGGACCAAAAATACTTCCTTCTTATTTTTTACACACATTTGCACAAACCCATTTTAATATTTGTACCTTTGGTAAAGAGTATAAAAAGATTTCCCTTTTTGTGTGCGATGTTTAAAATGTTACTTTGTTACTAATGTTTGAGCTTGATTTGTGATCCATGCTGACTCCAACCTACGAGCTACATTAGTCACACTTTTCCAAATGGACAGGCTTAAACATTTTGCCTCTTAGGCCATATAAGAAAGTGGGTAAAACGTATCTTCTCGTTGGAAATGGGCTCGCCTCGTCAAAACAAGGTCATAGTTTCCCAACATAAATAAAATTTGATTCCTGCTTCTCAATTCATACCAGAACTAACTAAAGCTTTCGGATCCATTAAATTTCGATCATTATGTTAATATATGACCAAATAAATAAAAGCTCTTTTGTACTCATTTGGCTTTGGACTCGACAAGTGTGAAGATTGTAGAAGCTCCTGCTGCTGCTGTGTCCTCTGGCTGTTGTTGTTTGCTGCTCCCCTGATATAAATTGCACAGCTGAGCAGGCAGCATAATCGCATGCAATTATGCGGCACACAATCACAACAGGCCACTTCCACAGACACAACGAAAGGCAGAAAGAAGTTTGTTTTGATTTTTTGTTGCGAAACTCGCCAAGCAACTCGACTGGAAGTGCACCAGTAGGAGATGCTACCAACAAGCCGGCACTAACAGGTGAGTGGGCTGGCCTCTTGGGTGGGGGGGCGCTGAGACTCCATCTTCAGCTCCATCCATCTCCTGTTCTCGAGTGGTAGTGAACAATGCAGCCGAGTTGCAGTTTTTTGTTGCACAATCTTGTCTAACTTTGTTTAGTCATCCAGCCTGGTGCTCAGCCTGTTTTCTGTTTTCAGTTTTCCAGTTTCTCTGTTGATTTTTGCCTCGTCCTTTTGCCTGATTTTTGAGGCTCGCGCTGCAAGCAAGTTTGCTTAACTATATTTTGTTTCTTGTTCTCCGGGTTCCTTTTTGGCCGTCGATGATTGCAATTGGATGCACATATTGCGCCTTGTGTGCCGTTTTGATCTATTGATTGTTGTGGCCAGGCGAAAGGCAAAGTCAGTGCCAGGCACCAGAGCCACTGTTGTTGTTGTTGTTTTGGCGTCAACGGGCGAATCTTGGCTATTCCAATTTTTCAGCCGTAAGCAAATATTGCATTTTGCGTTTTCCAATTAAACTTCAACAAGCGCCTTTTGTCTCTGGATTGGATGGATTCTCATTTGAAGGCTGTGCCAGGATAAAGGAGATGAAGTGCGAGCCAATGCAAGTGTTGCAGAGTGAAATGAAATGTACTTGGGGAGAATCAAAGCGAAAAGCTTGAAAAACGGTACTTTTCACAGGCAATGGAAAAGGAAGGTGGAAATATCCTAAGGATGGTAGTATGGAGTGGTTTATAAGGTGCAGTAGGTACCCCAAATAGAAACTATTGCGGTTTTGGTATGGTTTGAAATGTATTTTTTTATTTTAGTGCTAAGGCATTTTTAAAGTATTGTGGTCACACTGCAGATTCTGTAAATAAAGTAGACGGGACGTCAAAGCGTATGAAGACATAGTAAATAAAAAACCGTGTGTAAATAGAAAGCCGTGTAAATAGTGTGTAAATAAAACCCTCGCTTACACTATCATTAAAAATTCTTCATTGACTTAAACTAATGTTCGAGGGTTTGTTTAAATATATCCCGTTTGGACAAAATTAAGTGTTACCAGGTGAGTTAGTGGATTGTTAGTTCGGTTTTCTTAACAAGTGGATTGTTAGTTCGGTTTTCTTAACAATTTGTGGTTCATGTGGATTGGTACAAAAAAATTGTGAAAAATTATACCTATCCAAAACGACGATTTATATTCACGAATTTCGTGCTTCCTCGTGAGTGCCCTTTCTATTTAATTCGGCACGAAAATTTTAGGAAACATTTTTTATTTTATTTAAAGGACTATAATAACCAAGACAACAGATATACAAGGCATCCAGACCACCTGTAATACATATGTTCAATGAACATATGAACATTGTTCATATTAAGTTCGTGTTCGTGTCTTGCCGATAAAGTTCCAAAACTTTTTCAAAATACCACACCCTGAAACCTAATATTCTTGGTCAGCTCCCCACCTTTTCCCCACATAAATCAATTAGTTGTGGACACTTTTCCAAGCAAATCGAGCTCGTAAATTATAAACTCCAAATTGTGCCTCAAATGTACAAGTTTTGAATAAAAAATCAGGGAAAAAAAGGTTTTGAATGTTACGTGTCTTGAGGCAGTTATTTGTGCCTAACCACAACGTTTTAACCATATCTTAGATGCCCAACCAAGCTTTGGTTTGGACTTTTTCTGCTCTCATATAAATTATTTTTGATTGATGTGGCCTGGCAGTGCAGCACGTGCAACGAACTCGTTGAGTTTCGTCAAAAGAAGAGAACAAAAAAAACATAGATACGCAGACACTGAGACCATGATGATTAAAATGCAGCCAAGGTTACGTGTGGCGTCCAACAACAAAAAAAAAATGTTTTAATTGTCTCGGTTTTGGGTTATTGTTCAAATGAATTTTTATGTACATCATGCATATATGATTTTTGAGTTCTTCGAATTAACGAGCTAGCTACGTGCACGGCATTTCTTTGGCTATTATCTTGCTGTTCTGCCTGGCACGACAAAATTCTAAGTAATTTATTGTATTCAAGAGTTTTGTTCTAGAGCAGCAGTTTACCGTAAACTAGTTTAGTTCCTGCGAACGGGCTGCTAAATAACAAAATTGTAAATTCTCGAGACCTGCACGTGTCTAAATTGAAGGCACGCTCTAGCTTGATTGCGGGGCATAAGTTGAAGTTTTATTTTGTTACATACACTCGGAGGGTTCTTAAAGTGCAATAAATGCGATACAAGTGCGCTGTCTCCCTCTCTCCATCCTCAAGTTACATGATAGCTGCTGGTTTTACTGGCTTTGGCTCCGCTCATATGTAATTGCTACTATTTTAACTGCCGGGTGGGTTGGTCTAAGAAATGTTCCAAGAATTATTGCTTATATTTTTTTATGCCAGTGTTTAAAACTTTCACGGAAAGCCATGATGGCTGCGATAGTTGGGTTTTCAATCAACGAGAAAGATAAACGAAGTACTCTAATTTAATGGCAGCAGTTTTCGAACCTTTATTTCTTTTTTGATAGCTAAAAGTGAAAAGCTTACACTTTTTTTTAAGCAATGAGAACTTTATTTTAGTTAACTCTCTCTTTAAATTATCTACTATACTAAAGGGAAGTGCAGTACAATTTTAAATATTTTACCTTTAACCTTAAAATTCTTAGCATTGATTAAGCGTTAATTATGAAATATATTCGTGCTTACAAATATGGGTGTAACTGCGATATTAAATTAAGGATTAAAAATAAAGAATATGCAATCGATTTCTTAAAAATGTTTGCTGCCTATTACACTGTAACATTTACTTACTTTAACATTAACTTATACAAAGATCTTTTAATTGTATCGTTCTTCCAGCTAACTTCTTTACTCTTATCTTCTCTTGCTCGCCCTATTGCGAAACAAATTCGATGCACCTTTTTGGGCCCAAATAAAATTTCAAATTCAAAATCATTCAAGTCTTAATTGGAAGCCACCACCTACGAAATATGTTGGTCCTTCGAGCCGGAGAACAATATTTAAGCACATTCACAAGTCTTAATTTTATAATGGTTATATAAGTTTTTGATTACACAGCCCAACAGTGATTTTGGTGCAGGTCTATTTTTAACAGATTATGTTAATTAAGACTTCACTGAACAAAACTGTATCATTGGTTTTGTTCAATCAGCTCTTGTTTCCAAGATATCCGGAAAAACCAAAAAAGTCGACTTTTTGGCACTCTAGGATTTATGGAGGCCACACTTGGCATAATTATCTGAATTTATGAACTAATTGCGATAAAGTACATATCGATGCATTTTTAAAAAATCATAGCCGCTATATTAGTAAAGCGGAAAGTGTCTAAATTGGCCTCTAAAGACAGACATTTTTCGATTTATAGCATTTTTAGCATTTTTTATAGCCCGTTAAAGCTAGCGCAGTTATTGAATTAATACTTTCGCCATCTGAGCCTATAGACAAACATATGATCTAATTTTGTGATTTTTATGGGGATTAAATCAATTTATTTGGCAAAGTTATAGCCTCTTAAACACGAAATTACATGTTTAAATTTATGGGAGGAAAACTAGATTTGTAACTCAAATTTTTATAGGAACTGTGAAAAGGCTACTTGTTTCCAAATATAATTTATCATCTACATGTAAACATATAACAATTTATGCCGAACCAAGTAGCCCCTTTACAGTTCCTATACAGATTTAGAGTAACAATCTAGTTTTCCTTTCATAAATTTAAATATGTATTTTCGTCTTAAACACTCCATATCTTTGCCAAAAAAACTTATTTAAGTGCCATAAAAATCACAAAATTAGATCATATGTTTGGCTATAAGCTCAGATGGCAAAAATAATTATTCAATAACTGCGCTAGCTTAAACGGGATGGTTTATATTGCTAAAAATCCTATAAATCGAAAAATGTCTGTCTTTAGAGGCCAATTTAGACCCTTTCCGCTGTACTTATATAGCGCCTATGATTTTTTAAATTTGCATTGATATGTCCTTTGCTGTAATTAGCTCATAAACTCAGACATTTATTCCTAGTGTGGCCTCCATAAATCCTAGAGTGCCAAAAATGCAAGATTTTCGTTTTTCCGCTATATCTTGGAAACAAGAGCTGATGGAACGAAACCGAAGCCAGTTTTGGAATCAGTGAACATAAACTTATCATATTTTTAAGGCCACAGGGATGCACCTCACAAAGATGGTCATTTTGTTGGCCTGTGTTATTATTCTTCATACACAAGAGCAGAAAAATGTGAAAAGGATATTTAAAAAAAATTGATCTTAGAGTGGGTATTTGTAATATTCATTCTAGGGGGGTCTTTTTTCTGGGTCTAAGATTTTTTTAGTCTGGTCGACTGTATAGCTATTTCATGAATCTCTCGATTTAATCATCAGCAGTCTTTGATCCGCTTTTAGTTCTACTTCAGCTGCTGAAGACATAAGCAAAAAGCTGAAAGAAACAAAAAAGTAAGCAACAGAAAAAAATACAACTAAGTGTATACAAATTGAGCAGCGAAAGTTTCCAAACTATTCGCGCTCGTTGCATATCGTTCCGATTCCCTTTGTCCGCAAATCAAGATGAGCGCATTTCGCTTTACGTTTAGTTTGCTCTCACGAACGCAAACTGAACAGAACTCATTTTTTTACAGTTACATTTTCTCGGGTTTTGTTAGTATTTCGCTCTGTGCAAAGAAAGAAACGAAACGATTCAGAAACGTTTCTATAATAAACTTTGAAAAACTTTAACTTTTAAGCTTTATAAACTTTATATGAAAAATTGACACCTACAGACAACGGCAAGCTACAAAAGCTGACATGAAGCTTGCCAAAAATTCTAAGATTGATTTTCAAAAAAAAAGTCACATTATTTCTATTCTATTTATTAATTTCTTTCTCAAAATTATTGTTTTAGTGACCTTTGGATTGAAAATCATGGAACTTTTTTAAGCAGGCTCTAGGTCATGGTGGAATTATACCAGGGTGAAGTCATTAAAGTGGGCTGCCTCTATTTTGGGGTACCAGTTGAATGGTGAAAAACACTCAGTAGCAAAGGGGCTGTCAACGTGCTCTCACATGTTCATATCAACTGGTACCTCTCTCGCATGGTGAATTCCTGACGACACTACCTTGTTAATTATACCATTCTCTAGGTCATTTAAGTTAGCATTTTGCCCATAACTCGTCTAAAACAAGACACGCACAGCACCACAAACGAGGCTGGCTTGTATATCAGTATAGCGCTATTTCATGAATACTAATTCAATCTTCAGCTGTCTCTGCATGTCCTTAGTGTGTTGGCAGAGGGTACCTCATGACAGAACTGCTATGACCGCTTGGGAATCCCAAAGGCAGGCTTGTAGCAAAATCCGACATCAAGCAACAAACGCCAAAAACACTAAGGCCTTTGTGTAAGTGTGTGTATCCCGTATCGGCACGTATCGGCCCTTTCCCCGCATTTAACTAACACTTTTACACAATGAAGTCAAGATTCTTAGATATTTTTGATCCAATTTTTATACTTAGGGAGTGGGGAAGTTGAATCCTTTCCAAACCCCATAAGTTTTTGCTGTGAACTTAAAATGAAGTTGTAGTTAGAACTTGTTGTATGTAGAAGGTCTTTGACTGTTACCACAACGGCTTCTAAAACATCCCACAACCATTTCGCAGAAATAATTTAAGGCACGAACTTGAAATTAAAAATAAGATATTTTCCCGGTTCAAGCCGGAGTCTCCTTTAACATTTCCTAACGCAACCAAGACGCCTTCCCTAATTTGATATCTCTTAACTTAAATGCAAACCGCACTTGTAAAATATTCAAAATAAACTTTGTCTCGGCCACCGAAATAAACTGAATGAAGTGACTGACGAACGATAAAAAAAATAACACAAAAACCGGGGGAAGAACTTGTCAATCAAATTGTCACAGGGGCCGCACGCAAATTTATTAAATCGATATGCCGTCAAAATTGAAAGTGGTTGGGCTGGCATGTCTGGGACCTTGACAGAGACACCGTGCTCTGTCAATGCGGGGTGGGGCTGGGATAGCGGCAGACAGTTAAAAACCCAATACAAACATTTGCATTGATTGCATTTGGTAACGATTTTTCACTGCAAATATTTGTCTATCGTGTAAGACTTAACAGTTGTTGCCATCAGGAAATTAACCCAAGAACAAACCGGAGGAGTTGGCATGCCGAAACCATCTGTCCAAGTGGGTTGTATCAATTTATTGTTATTACAGGCGATTTTCTAAAATAATTAATAGCAAGTGTGCGACTCTGTGGCTGTCACTGCCAGAAATTACACTGGCAACAACAACAGCCACAGCAGTTACATGGAGAACAATGGGCAAATCGGAACGGGAACGGGAATGGGAATGGGAAACGGCATGGCGTCGTCCGGCAATTGTGCATTTTGTCAATGGGAATTAAATTGGCAGTCGCCGACTCTCAGAATGTCAACTCGCACACTCTCACCAGCAGGAACTGACAGAACCGACTAGGCCAGGGAAAGCGGCAGGATGTCAACGTACCGAAAGGGACTTAGGCTGGGTGGTTCAATTGTGGGCATGTTGAGCGGTTGGCCAATGGATTCGATCGCTCAGTTGGCTGGTCATTCCCATCATTAGCGCCTGTACGTGTCAAATTGATGCTGTTATTGTCCTGCGAGTGTGCGTGTGTGTGCGAGAGTACTATTTGACATTTAGCTTAGCCGCGGGTGACAAATTTAATGGACGGGCATCTTTTGTCAGCTCACGGCTAGTCGATCTTCGGGGTACAGTTGGGGTGCCATTGCCATTCAATTATTTGACTATCTAATTACTGTTCTATATTCCACACATTTGGCATAAATATTTTGTAAACACAATGAACGCACTCAGCTGTTAACATTTTGGCCAGATGAAGGAATTAAAAGATTGAACCCTTTCAATGCTTTCCCTTTGGCGATGACATGTGTGAAGTCGCTGAAAATCCTTATCTGTAATTCGTGACATCCCAATCGCACGTAGCAAACATTTTCATATTGTGACTCAAGTATTCTTATGAAAACGGGAAGGGAATGCCAATTGCGGCTGACTAATCAGATAAGGAGAGAGAAAGCTTTTGGTTGGGGACAAATTAAATATAAGTTATTGTATTGTGTGTTTCTTATAAACTGAGGATTCATATTATATTTAGTTAAACTCAAACACTAATTTATTGGTAAGTGTTTATTAAGCCTAAGTAATGGTCAAAAAATTTAAATGGAAAATCTAATACGGAATGCCCGGCATCAGCAAAGAACTTTGATTGTAAATTTAACTGTCAAGTCACTGTTAAGCCACAGTCAAGCCACTGTCAAATCACTGTTAAGCCACAGTCAAGCAACCATCAAGTCACTGTTAAGTCACTCTTTAGTCACTGAAAAGTCACTGTTAAGTCACTTTTTAATCACTGCCAAGTCACTTTTTAGTCACGGTTTAGTCGGTGTTAAGACACTATTTAGTCACTGTTGAGACACAGACAAGTCACTGTCAACTGAATGAAATAGTAATAGCGTTTAACTTTGCAAATACGAAGACTAGGCTTTCCCAAAAGAATCTGTCGCAGTGACCAAATTTGTTTAATGTTAGTCCCCCAGGCGATCGTACCTAAAAGAGCTTCGCTCTAATTATGATACTTTTCCGTAAAAGCTTGCAGCATTTGTTGGTTTAACTATTGGTAAGATTGGAAGCATGATACAACTATATAAGGTATGGCATTCAGAGTTTATCGAGTACTGACAGCTTTTGCTTATATCGAGAGAGAGAGAGAGAGAATAAAACAAAAAGCAAAGCACCCTTAGAATTACAAACACTTGTTATATACATGACTAAATTTTATTGGTATTCGCTTGGCACTTTTCAAATGACTCCTATGTTAGGGCAGCTGATAAAGCCAAATCGCTGCTTGGAAGCGTTGCCGGTAGGAACACTCTAACCGGCTAAAGGCGCTGTAGTGATTATTCGCGATGCGGTCTGGGGTTAAGATCCCGCCCTGAAATGACTTGCTAGCCGGTGACAGCCCAAAATGCAGTGACGTAACAATATGGCTAGAGCAGAGTTCCCCAGCGATAGCCCCGGTGTGTGTTAGACTTTCACACAGTCACGTTTTAGCGCTCTCTGCTTGGGGAAACCTGGGCTAGAGAAAGACGGACACGAATTCGCGCTCTCTCGTGGGGAACCCTGTTTTACTTCATTGCCGTCCATGAGAGCTCTCTTCCGACCAGAGGCGGCGATCCACAGCTCACACGAGCCCAAGTTCGTCGTGTTTTTAAGCATTGCAAGTTCAACTACTGTAGTCTTGAGGGAGTTCTCTTGTTCACCAACACAAGCGCACTTTTCTGTCCTCTCCATTTGGCCGCCTCTACTCCAGTCCACTGGCGTCTTGCTTGCAATTCAGTGTTCACCGATTCACACAATCAAGAGTTCTTCTCGCGTTTGCATTAATCCAGAACTGACTTCAATTCCTGGAAGCTGTGGCCCGGCACTGCTTTACAACGACATACGCAACAGTATTGGCTCGACATTTTTACAAGCTCCAAATAAAATAGAAATCCCGTCGGAAAATCAAAAAAAAATCGTGCGCACACAACCTTTTCAATCAAATGACAGAAACAAAATGAAAATTTGGAGTCCCGAAAAGAGAGCTCTCTCAGAGAGCACCCCACCTTATATAGTTGTATAATGATTGGAAGGAAAATAATTGTTATTTACTTGTATTGTAGGATCTGTTTTTATACTCTGTACCGAAGGTACATAGAGTATATTAAGTTTGTGCAAAAGTATGTAACAGGGAGAAGGAATCATTTCCGACTATATAAAGTATATATATTCTTGATCAGCATCAACAGCCGAGTCGATATAGCCATGTCCGTCTGTCCGTCTGTCCGTCCGTCCGTCCGTCCGTCCGTATGAACAAACAGATCTCGGAGATGGTAAGAGATAGAGGTTTGACATGTATGGGACAAATTTTTTTATAGCTGCAGGCAGATCAAGTTTATTTTCAATTTTTGCCACGCCCCCTCCCGCCCCCGCTATTCGGAAAAAACGTTATATCTCCTACAGTTTTAAAGATAGACGTTTCGTACCTTCTAGAGATAGTTAGTAATTAGCAATATGTATCGATTTGCCGAAGGAAAGATCGGATCAGCGGTTCTCAAGTTATGAGCAAAAAAGTACATCGCCCTCCCCCCCCCCCTCCCACCCATTCACAACTAAAACCGCACAATCTTAAAAGAGAGAGAGAGAGATGAGAGTAAGAGAAGAGAGAGAGACTTTGAGATGAGCGCAGCACCAGCATTGCATTCAGCTTCTACTCCAGGTACAGAGTATGTTATAGTCGGGCTTGACCGACTTTCTCACTTGTTAAAATATCAAAATTATATACTATGAATTTTATAGCTATATCTATAATCTCAGAAATTTGTATATAAATAGCGCAAACGTTGCAAGCTTTTCGGCTTTCCTTAAGGAACACGACATTTGTCATAAGTCTGGGGATTGATGTTAATGCTCTGTTAATTAACATAAAAAAATGCTATTTAACATTTATTCCCCTAACCAAACCGGTGTGTTTTAAAAAATGTTGAACTGAACCAAAAATTAAAAAATAAAAAATTTCTGCTCGGTTCATTTCAACTAAGTATTTGGAAACCTGAGAATACAGTACAAAATCTCAGCACATTAATTACCATGTAAGTGAAATAATCTTGGTTTAGTAGCGTACGCTGTAGAGAATGCTTAGAGAACTAAAAAGCATTTGATGGCGTATAGCGTTGAAATTTTTAAAATTTAGGAATATATATCAGGAAAATCAACTTAATCAAACAGTTCGAATTGATTTAGCAGTTCTTGTAAGGCTGAGTGTGTGTGTAAGGCGAAGAACGAGCATTTTCCACATTGAAATTGGTTTTTTCAGACTTAAGAGCCAATATCGATGAAAATATTCTAAAAGAAATGCAATTCTGCACTTAAACATACTGGTCACTGTGTTAAAAGTGTGGAGAATCTCTCTCTTAATAACATAGTACGGCCAAATTGGGACACTCACATATCAATAGGTACTGGTAACTTCGCGTTTTTCTCAAGGTGCCGGTTTTTTCTGTTCTGTTGTTTTGTTCAAAATAGACAAGGATTTAACCAAACCAAGTTTGCAACGGAAACTTAGACCTCAACATGATCTTTGGGCTTAACCGTCTGAAGAATTTGAGTGGTTGTCAGCCTTTTCCGAAGAAATCAATGTGTTGTCTCAAATAGCTTTTACGATATATGGAAATTGACTGGACTTAAACGTAGAAAAACGGCAAAAACTTTGTCTTAAAAACTGTTTTTAATCTACTTACAAAAGCTGGAACCTAGACTTTGATTTTAAAGCATTGCCTGACATCTTTGAATCTAAAAGTCGAGTCTTGTAACCAGACCCCAGTTCATTTGATCAGACTTTGGGTCTGGTTTTAGAGTAGCAGCAGCCATATAAAATGTTTCAACTCCATTCTCTGTATTTTCAAATTCTTCACAAATAACTTATGCATCCAAATATATTCCTGAATCAAGAATGCCGACCTTAGTTTAGCCGTTCATTAACCATAAATAGTATGTAGATTCGAGAATTGCTTCATTGGCCAACCCTTTTGCTGCTGACATTCTGTCCCAGGCTAAAGCCTAAGCACAAATCAACAGCCAGCTACCCACCCCGTCCCACTGGCTTGTCTTGGTCTCCTGGTAACTACAAACAATGAACTCATAACTCAAGTGACACTTTTTAACTTGACTGCATTTCATCATGTGGCACATGAGCGCTTCTTCGTCTTCGTCTGGTTGTGCTGGCTTCTTTAGGGCTTTTTTTCTGTTTTGTTTTTTTGTCCAACAATATTCAAATTGAGTTTTCCAGTGCAACTTCTCCGCCCTGATGTCTCTGCAACCGAAGTCATCCATCGTTGGAAAGTTTTTTTGTTGCTTGGGTATTTGTAAGTTGATAAAAGGCCAAGCCATTATATGCATGGCCAGGCTGCACAATTTGAAGTGGGTAAAAATTTGTATGCATGTGGCTGCCATGACTACGCCCGGTCCAGGTCCAACTACAACTCCAACTCCAACGGAGCGACCTTTCAATTCAAAGTAGCTCCGAACAACAGGCCAAGATTCTTTTTCAAATTGTCATTGCCTTGCCTGGGTCCTTCAAAGAATTTCTTGGCTTTCTTTTCATAAGCTACGTACAAATTTTGTTGTCTCATGTCGCCGGGGCTTGTCAACCTGCCCTGTGGTTTCTCACTCCCCAAATCCAATCCTGGAGCGTCGTCAGCTCAGCTCAACCCCATGGGCCAGTGCAATGAACTGCGTTTGTCTTCCATGCATTGCAGGCTGGCGGCGTTGATTTATGTTACATCTTCTATGGTTACATTGGGCCCCATCCCCGATCCACCATCCATCTCAGCCGTCGCTTGTTGCCATTAAGCGCAGCTCATATGTTGCCCACACTCTTGCAGAGGGAAAGAGAATCTCACACGTGAAAATGATTTATTAGCGGTAATTGGTGTCACAATGTTCCAAAGAAAAGGAAAGGATTGCCTTGGCCACCTCCGTCCCGCATTTCTCCATGCTCATTCTGCCCGGTTGCTATGCGTTCGTCGTTGTTTCGTACTGCTCTTTTAATTATCTTGATTTTAAACTTATTAAAATTGACAAATGATTTTCGTAGACAACAACGTGGTGGCTTTTTGTAGGAAACAGGTTGTCAATGGCTGCCTTCCTAGAACCGAGAGAGTTGATAAATCATGGAATGTCGCAATGAGGCAGGTTAATGTTTACATTTATGTAGGCTCGGGGAAAACAGAGTCTGGGGAGGGGGTAAGTATGCAACTGTCTTTGGATACGGATTCCTTAGTTGTCGTTTGGGTTGTAAGGTAAGGAGAGGTGGGATATGGGACACACCTATTAAGAAGAATGCCTAACGATGCCATCTTTGGGCAATGCAGATAGGATCAGTGATGGAGAATCTATTTACCAGGGAATGATTACCACACAGAAGAAAGAAATTGTTTAGATTAGAAGTTGAACTCAACTTGAAATTTTTGACAACATAAGTGTCAAATGTTATTGAAATAAGTAAAGTTCTTCAAAAAAAATGTATTCGTTCTTGAATTTTGCTCTTAAAATCGAGCTAAATTCGTTCTTAATATGGTTGTTACAGGCAAGAAGAGTAAGGGGAAGCAAACTTTGAGAAAATAACGTAAGGTTTATAATTTGTGAATTATTTGGACATGAATCAAGTACTGAAACTCTTGAATCAAGAATGTCGGAAATGTGCTGCTAGGGCAAGTGACAGCAAAAGAAGAAGTGTGCTCCCAAACACTGCAGATCCCTGAGTAGATTTCTTTTGCAAGTTCCGCACTCGCAGCATTACTTGATCTGCCCACTTTGATACAGAAACAGCTCAAATTACTTGCAACTTTTGATTGAACTAGAACTAATCTAAAGCCAAGTTCATTTTCGAATATTTTCCGCCCTTCATACACAATTGTCACCCCCAAGACTTTAGCAATTTTCAACACTTGCCGGGACCGGCATTATCAGCCTACAACGATCTTACTTGGCGATGCATTGTCATAGATACGAAATGTGTGATAGGAAAATAATAGAACCCTCGCCCCCTCTCACATTTATATATGAAATGAATTTCAATTTTGAAAAATTGCTTCCAAATGTTTGTGTGAAAAACGGAAATGCCATTTTCCCCCACCACCACCACCACCGCTCGTCACTCGCACACTTGGCCCTTTTGTTGTTTCCTTTTTTGGTGAAGTCTGAGCGTGTGCCCAAATTAGAAAGCAAATGCATGTGGAAAAGGTCGAAGGGGTGGGGTGGGGCGAGCACCGTTTACAACCCAAAAGTTGACACTTTAGTTTTTGTTAGTTCCACATTATGTGCGGGTACACGTTTCCCTGCTGCAGCTAACGGAAGATGCAGAGACACGCCGCTACCGATCAGAGCACTAAGGGGGCGACCCCACGATAAATTAACATATCCCGAAAAGTTTTTATTGCTAAATCCTTATTATGTGGGAACTGTTTCTGGGTGCCCTGTTTAGAATTTAATTATCGGTTGCATGTCAACGCCTTTTCAATACCTTCATTATGCGCCGACCTGAGATACGGCTTGGCCATAATTAAGCGCGCCTAAATATATAATTTTTGGTTGAAATTCTAACTTTAATTGTGGCCGCTTCCATTCGCATCTCTCACCTTTGTGCGGCTGTTTATGGCGCATTCAACGGAATGATAAACAGAAAAACACAATTTTTATTTAAATTACCCGGATGTTAACAATTTGCTGTCCATGGTCTTTGATCGCAGTAGCATTTGATTTATGAATTTGCTTTTGGTGTGTGGTGGTTGGTAAGCAGAAACGCTGTGTGGGAGCCAAGCGATGGCCATCAAAAGTAACGGTTAAGGATTCGTGAGAATGAGCAAGAGAAGGATGTACCAAAGTCACACTGTTTTAATTGTTTACAATTCAAAACCAATGGAAAGTTTATTTTTCAGGACTGAGATATCACAACGGTTTAATAATATTTCTTTCTTGTATAAATATTTTAAAGTGTTCGACTTTTGGTAATAATTTTCGCAGTTAAACTAACAATATCTATAATACTGTAATTAAAATATATAAAATCCAATCAAAAGTAAACAGAACATCATCAATATCCAACCAACAATGTATCCTTAATTAAAGGACTTTGACCGTAACTTCCCTGGACCTTATCCCACTTTAATTACTAGAGCATGTACCACTTTGAAAGCTTTAATGAATTTTTGGACTGTTTTTTAAACCATTTAAACTGCGACCTTTTTAGATTTAATTTGGAACAAATAATTCACTCCTAAGAAAATAATAAAAATTCCATTTTAAAAATAAACCGAATTCAAGCCCAATACATTTTTCGGAGCCTCGATTCGCCGCTTTAAACCTAATTTTGCCAATGGTTTAAAATGAGAAATTTACGAATTGAGTTTCTTGGGGAAAAAATTAAATTGAAACCTTGGTTCGGTTCAAGTTTTACTCTTAATACAAAAAAAGTTTATTTAATATTTTAAATTTCTTAACTTTTATTAGTATGTTTAATTAAGTCGATTTCAACATACAAAACATGATTTGACCCCGACAGTAGGATTCAAAGTTTTTAGTATGAGTCAGCCTCAGTTTATGCAAAACGGATTAACTTGTACTTATCAACCGACTGAGAGAGCGAATAAATTAAGAGCAAGAACGTTTAAAGAACGGTACTCACTCCCTTCCAATAAAAAATACCCACTTCACGCTGCACTCATTACTTCTTATTTTTTCAACCCTTTTATTTATTATCTAATCTATGATTTGTTCGCTATCTGTAGCGTGTGCTTGATAGTCGTGTGAGCTAAGATACCGTCGTCCGTGTGTTCAGTCTATGAGGTTGTGCGTTCAAGTACCTGACAAGTTAAAGTAAAAACGAGAGCCTAAGTTAAAGTCGGCACTAACAGACTTCGATGTACCCATTACTCATGGAAAGTAATGCTAGATAGCTTTTCTGTATTCCTGAGGAGGGACATCCGCCAGCATTTTTTACTCGGCTATTTAATATCCGACTTTTATGAAAATTTCAGGGGGATTATAGATTTTAAATGTAAGTTTTAAATCTGTACACAGAGTATATTAATTTTGTGCAAATGTATGTAACAGAAAAAGAAATTATTTTCGACGCTATAAAATATTGGGGAGAGTGGGGGGTTGTGATCATAGTTTTGTTTTTCGAACATAACTTCGCCAAAAATCAATATTTTCTCGTTCTGTAAATTTTGTATTTTAGGTAAAAAATGCACGAAACTTTCCTCATCATTAGTTTTAAAAAATTATTGTGGTTTTTTTTTTTGCATATTGAAAAAAAAGTTATTTTTTGAAATTTCAAAAATTTGTGGGGGGTTCAAAATTCGTGTTTTTAAGCAAACAACAACTTTTCTCATATTCTGAATTAAGAAATATTGATAAAAACTGAAAATATTGAAAATATATTTTCTTTTATATACCTACATATACTTTTTTAATGTAGTTTTTACGTCTTTGGAGAGTTTTTCTTCTGTTTTATTGAGCAACATTGCAATATTCTCTTTGGAAGTCAAAACCGACATTTTTGACGTCACATAACCAAAAGATCTATTTTTTTTAAATTCATTTTTCCAGTAAAAAGACAATTACCAAAGATATTTCCCTTATACTTACTTTTGGCATTACGAAAAAAGTTTTGGATAATATTCACAAGTCAAAAATTTAAAAAATACTTTTTCTTAAAAAAAAAGTCGATTTCTGGTTCACAAACTTAAAGAACTTGTTGACTGATGAGTTGCTTGCCAAAAGTTAGGTAATAAGAAGGGAGACACTTGACATAAACAAAAAGTTGTGATATATTTTTTTTTGCGGCCAATATTCGCGTGGCTCACAACCCCCAGTGGCTCAGAACCCCCCATTCTACCCTATATATTCCTGATTAGCCTCAACAGCCAAATCGATATAGCCATGTCCGTCTATCTGTCAGTGTTAAAATGATCAAGGTCTATTCTGGTGGTCAGTTTTGAAAATGAAGTAGTGGCGCCATCCATTAATTAAGTTATGACCAAAAGAAAGTTTGCTATCGCAGCGCAGTAGCAGCCCTGATACTGCAGTTACAGAGTAAATTACAGTCGGGCTTGATCAACTTTCCTTCCTGTTTCTTTTATCTTTCAAATTTAAGTTTCGTTTGACCTTTTTTTTACAGAGTGGCGTTCTTATTGCTTATTTTAAACGTTGGCTGCAATTCAAAATAAAAGGGGAAAGATGCACTGAGCTTATTGCAGGCAGCTAAGGCGTGTAAGTCAGTGTGGGCGCGCGTATGTGTGTGTCCACGCGTGTGTATGTTTGCGTTTGTGTATGGTTTGAGGGTTTGCACGTGTGTCTTAATTGTACAGGGTATTTTGAAGTCGGGCCACTCGACTGCAACGTTATTACTTGATAGGCTTAGAACTTTGGTTGTTTCGGTGAGCTATTATCTCCAAATGTCCGGCATCTTGACAAATTTGTTCCTTAGTCTTTTTTCTCACAGTCGCCCAATATAGATCAATATCTAGTGGGTCCAGAAATGGTTAAGCCTATCGAAAAATTCCAAAAATTCCATTTGTTGAGACACTTTCATGAACCTAAACTCATATAAGTTAGACTAACTAAACATTGCGAAAGTGAGCCCCAAGTTCTGTTTAAATACAAATTTATAAGTAATCGAATGTAAACCTTCTCTTTGTACAACATCAAACATATCTATGACATGACCTGAACCGAACAGTATTCAATGACGGCGTTTTGGGTTCGGTTGGTTTTAAAGGAATATCGCCGGAAAAAAGAAAAAATCGAAGTACAAACTGTTCGGGATATTTTCACACTGAGAAAAAAAATTCAATCTAAAATCTAGATTGAAAATTTTTTTTCGAGAATCTTTTAATTTTGTAATAGCAAGATAAAAAAACCTTGAAATGAGATTCAAAATCTTAAAAACAAGATTTATCATCTCGAAATGTATCAACCGTCCTACAGTTTTAAGTAAAGCTTTAGTTAAAAACCTTTATGATATATATAAATAAATTTATTTTGTTAAAAAAAAAATTAAAAAAAAAAATGAAAAAAACAACTCGGCTCTACTGGGACTCGAACCACAACCTACTCGTTCCAATAAAGCTTTTGACTTCCTCTTTACCGTCTCTGCTATTGAAGGAATTTTTTTCGCGCGACCAGTTGCAGTGTAAGAACTCAGCTGGTATTGTCTTGCTGAGTTCTTAAACAACGATTAGTGACGATCCAACAATGAGGCTGAACAGCCGAGATGGCTGAGTGCCGATGCAGTGTGGTCAATCACCCCGAGGTACTCAGTTCAAGTCCCAGTACCAGCGAATTAATAATTAACATTTATATAAGTTTTTCAGAAACAACAAATTGTTAATAACTAAATCAAACACAACAAAAAAAAAAACAAAACATAAAAATAATAACAGCTTAATATAATTTTTTTCGTTTTTTCTTTTCATATTTAAAAATGAGATTGTTTCATCTTAAAGTCAGTATAAACAATGTTTATCCAAGATTGATGGATTAAGATTAAAATTGAGAAAATTGAGCATATAATACTGGGTTAAGATTATCTGGTCTTAGTCGAATTTTGACACCGTTTCTCTTTGATTCAAGATTATAATCTTAATTTTAGATTGATTTTTTTCTCAGTGCACTCACTTGGGGACTGAATTTTCCAACAAAAAACAAAGACGCTCTGTGTCAAATCGTGGAACTGTAGTATACATAAGTGGTCTGGGCTGTGTGTTGCTAATCAGTCAGTCGGACTCAGAGCCTTATATATATATATTAAACAAAAAAAAAGCTAAATTCACACAGGCAAATAATTTGGATAAATTTTAATACAAATTTTTCCAAATAGCCGCGACTACTGATTTGGCAGGACATAAAACTTAAACTGTGGTTAATTACAAGAATAATTAGATCAAAAATGACGAAAAGTTCTATTTAGCCACCTTTTGTCAAAGTTTGCCAAATTATTTTCCTGTGTGAACTAAGCTTAGGAAACGACATTTAGAAAACGCTGACGTCCTTATATCTTAAATTAGTCTGCAATATTTGAGATTGTTTCTTTTCGTTGTCCCATTACCATTTAATTTGCCATTTCCAATTAAAAAATGCCTTTTCAGTTTTTGCTTTAGTGCAACATGAAAAAGTAGATACATTTATTTACCATTTCACCGAAAGATACCCAATTCACCCAAACACACTTTATGCCGTGGGATGTCTGGTTTGGATTGCCTTGTGCTCCTTGAGGCACATGGTTACCTTGAATGCAGTATCACAGTCGTTCGTACCCTTGATATCCTTGCAAGCGTTCACTCCGGAGGTGATTTCCTCCATGTTATCCTTCATTTGGGGCACATTCTTCAAAGTGTTGAGCAGTGCCTGGGCATTAAACTGGCCATTCGTTAGATGACCTTGCTTCTCCATCAGACACTTGCTATAACACTTGAGACTCTCCTTGGCATTGCCCTGCATGCCGGCAGCCATGAACTCCTTCAGATCTGCCTCAGTCACCTGAGTTTCCTGCATGCATTGCTGCATCAGCTGATGGAAGTTGGGATCACACTAGGCCAGGGATGGGCTATTAGTTATGAACGGCATAAAAATCCTTCCCGCTTACCTGAACCACTGCCATGAAAAGGGCGAGACCAGCACAGAATAGAGTTGCCTTCATGTTGGACGACGGTTTAACTCTGGAGTCTCGACTGTATTCGACTCGTGGCCCCACGGGGGCTTTTATATGGCCAACGGAACGAAGCGGCAACAGCAAATTCAATTAAAGCAATTAAACTTTTTGCCAGTGAGACCAGAATTTGATTACGCACAATATACACAATTATTGCACAATAGAAATTCCCTTTTTTGATGGTAATTATATTTCATCATCAGGGGACACAAATCCGCATAGTTAGTCACAATTGGTCGTTTGCCTGAATAACAAATCAATTATTTATTTGATTATGGCCAGAATTTTGGCAATTTTCAGCCTTTTGTGGAGGTTTTGAAATTGCACTATTAGCCAGGTTGGCTAACTCGCTGACAGCAGGGCAAGGTCAAAAATTAAGCACATGCTTCATAAATTAATTGCGGTCAAACCGTAACAAAACGGATTTCTAATTGAATGGGAGAAAGCTCATTTGTGGTCTATTTTCTAATTAAATTATTTAACGGTCTAATTTATTGACAAGCACGTGTGATAATTACAACTGAGAAATAGTTGGAAAATAAATGGGAAAATATTTATGAATATTTCCAATTTCCATTGTGCCGCAAAACAAAGACCCAAGTGCTCCTCGAGGAGGACAATTAAACATTGGCCACCCTTCCTTAACCAGCATGATACTCGCATATAAAATAACTTGCATAATTCCTGAACAAATTCAAATCAATGGCCAAACAATACACTTGAGCTACAGGGACCAACTGCCAGTTACAGGGCTAAAAAGCAGTAGAAATAATTTATGCCTTTTGTTATAAAATGCGCACCTGCCTTCGTCGAGCCACGCCCACCGGCTGGCCCCTCTCGTTGCTGGGACGCCATTAAGTCCAAGAGGGGCCAGCCAATGCGAGACAAAGTCGTTGACAAAAGGTTGAGACTGGAGTCGGACGAATTGGCCAACTGGCTGCTGCTGTCTACTATGGCTTGTCATTAGTCAGGGCAGGATAAGCAAAAGGACATGGCCATAAAAAAGGGCAATGCGAGGCTCAGCTACAAGGTGTGTCCTGTGAATGAATTGCTGAGTAACCAATAATGAAGTAAGACCGTTCGAGTCCTGAATGTGTCATTGTGGGCAGCAGGATGAGGACAATTCCCTGTCAGTTGCATTGTTTTGACCTGATTTACATGGCCCAGCCGATGTCGGGCTGAACTGATATTAGACCAGGGCTAGGAGTCCGTTTTGTGGACTTTTATAAATTACAAAGGCCACCACCGCACAAAGGCAGCCACTCCTACTCCTGGCGACAGCGATGACGGGCCAAAACAAAGGCCAACGTTAATGAGCCAAAAGAATGGAGCGAGCCGTAACAAAACGTAGGAAAATAAAGAGCGGGGCAAATTGTAAGAAAGCAGAACTGTGTCACAATGTTTTGACACACAGAGAGCAGGAGCAGAGGGACAGAATTAGAAATACAGAGCCAGCAGGACACAACAGGACAACCAGCCATCGAGCTAGTGGAGCGGCCAAAGACAAAGTTGATAAAATTGAATTTGTATGGTAAATAGTTTGTGGGCTGACAGCAGGGAGACGCAAAAGTTTAATAAATGTATAAAATTAATTAGCCAGTTGAATGTTCATTAACAGCTGGCAACAGGGCCGAGTGACAACTGTGTTAGCTCCCGCATGCTGAGATCTTAAAGCCGACTTTAAGCTGAATCTTTTGGTAATTAATTTTCCCAGTCACTCCAATTCGTGTTTTTTTTTCTCCTTTTCACACCTCCCGCTGTGTTTGCCACGAAAAATATTAACGAAAAGAAAAGTGAAAACCCCCCCGAAAAATGATTGTTGACCTTTTCACAATTGCAAGCCACATGAGTTCTTTGTTGGCTGCAACTGGAGTATGGGTTCGGGTTTTGGACAGACAGACAGGCCGCTTTTGAATGTTGTTGCAGTTAAGCGGTGACCACAAGAGGTAAGAGGGATGATTAGGGAGGAAGGGGAGGAGAGGAAATGTGAAATCAAATTTATATTTCGAATATTGTGGTAAAGTAATTGGATTTCCAGCGAGACTTTTATGAAATGTATAGGAAGTGTGTGTGTGTGTGCGTGGGGAAAATATTGGAAGCGGGGAAATCAAAATAAAGCGATGAAAAAGTCGTAATGTCCAATTTAATATTGAAATTTAAGCAATTTTAAATGGCAAAGCGGCTCAGTTTTTTGAGGAATATGTCAGCTGTGGATTATGTAACTCTTAAAAAGCCTTTGTATAATCAGAAAACTTTGACCGCAGCGCATTCATTAATTACTTCCCAACGTAAAAGGAAGGAAGATTGAAGTTCATTATTGGGACATTTCCTGCC
Source organism: Lordiphosa clarofinis (assembly GCA_018904275.1). Classification (NCBI taxonomy): domain Eukaryota; kingdom Metazoa; phylum Arthropoda; class Insecta; order Diptera; family Drosophilidae; genus Lordiphosa; species Lordiphosa clarofinis. The sequence continues at coordinate 682,734 of JAEIGQ010000113.1, forward strand.
ACAACTGCTTTACCTATTTCCCAGGACTAGCAAGTCTTAAATGTGCGATTATTTGGGAACACTTTATTACCATATTTATCGCATTTTCTGTATTCCACACATACAATTCACAATTGGAGGTGTCACGGACATTTCTTCTAACCAAATATCAATTCTCGGTGTCCCAGCACCATATAAACAATTGTTACAAGCAAAAGTAAATTTAAAAATGAATACAACATTAGTTTTCTGGATAAATTATATATTTCCTTTATCTTAATACTAAATTTTGCGTGTTAATATTTCTTCGCCAAGCCAAGCGAAGGATCATACTGCTTCAGTCACAGATCTTGTTCCTCTATCTAGTTCACACATCAGTAACAACTACCTATGCTCGATACTCCCGCTTTTTTATGTACATCTCTAACCCTCACAGAGACACTCTTATCTCTTTGTCATTGTGCTACAGTCATTCTTACCGGCAGCACCCCACGGCGCGCCGTGTCCAATAAACCGATCTGAAGCCTACTCTGTGTATTAATCGAAATATATAGCATGGCTTGAATCTATGCTGGCGCCATCTATGTAACAACAAACGGTCTAAGAGTTGCAAAGTTACAGTATATTTTTGGAGAATATGTCTTAAATTTGTATTACAATATAAAAAAATAGAGGCAAGCTAACTTCGGCTCGACCGAAGTTTATATACCCTTGATATATGCCTGCCAGTTTGTTATATGGCACCACAATTTTGACAAAATTTTGAAAACAAAAAAGTTTTTCTCACTAGAACTACTTTTTCGACCGATCGTTTCTATGGCAGCTATACGATAAAGTCATCCGATCCGGCCGATTCCGACAAATGTACTGTGCATTTGTACCAAAAGACTTCGTGCAAAGTTTGGTTAAGATAGCTTTAAAACTGACGGAGGAGATAGCATAGAAACAGACGGACAGACGGACATGGCTATATCAACTCAGCTCGTCATGCTGATCAAGAATATCTCTATATATATAAAAAAGTTCTACCTGACTGACTGACTGACTGACTGACTGACTGACCGTCGTACAGCCTAAGCCATAAAAGATAGGAAGATGAGATTTTCACAGTAGTTTTATCTTATGCTGAAAGTGAGTACTAAGAACGGATTTTGGAAAATTCTGTCGGCAAATATGGAAAATTCGCGGAAAACGGTTGTATGAAACTTTTTTGTTTTTCATCCGATCAAGTTCAAACTCATTTTCAAAGATCCATATGAAAATTCGACAACAACTGCATACCAATCTTCCGGAAAATTCACCCCGCTGGGTGGAAAGTGGGTGGTCAAGGTTGTATGGGCGAAACTTTAGTTGCGCCAAACTTATTTTCAAAATTACACATAACAAAACATAAGTTGTAAGCACAGTACGCGAAATAGAGATTTTGGAAAATCCGCACAAGAGGAAATTGGCCGGAAAATTCTGAATCCAGAAAAGTATTTATCATACGATTGGCTTGAAACTCGGTTTGTAAGTATAGAATACGAAATAGTTTAAAATGTTATATTCCGAAGTTGGAAAAATTTACCTGACGGTCGAACAATTCCCGGAAAATTCTGCATGAAAAAAACTATTTTTCATCCGATTGGCTTGAAACTCGGTTTGTAAGGACAAAATACGAAATAATTTGAAATGTGATTTTTCAATGTCGGAAAAGCCGCCCACGAGGAAAATGGCCGGAAAATTCTGCATGCAAAAACTATTTTTCATACGATTGGCTTGAAACTCGGATTGTAAGGTAAAAATGAGAATTTATTTTGTTTTTAATTTTCCGATGTTGGAAATATCGCCGGGATGCTCACTGTGAAGTGAACGGGATGTGGGTGGGATGTGGGTGGAAAGTTGTTTTGGAAGTGGGTGGTAAGTGAATGTAAAGTGGGTGAAATGTGGACGGAAGTGGGTGAAATGTGGCAGGAAGTGGGAGGGATGTGGGTGGGATGTTAATGGGAAGTGGGCGGGAAGTGAACGGGAAGATGGCGGGAAGACGGCGGGAAGTGTGTGGTATTTGGGTGGAATGTGGGTGGGATGTAGGTGCGAAGTGGGCGGAAAGTGGGTGGGATGTGGGCGGGAAATGGGTGGGATGTGGGTGGGAAGTGGGTGGGATGTGGGTGGGATGGAAATGGGAATTGGATGGGTGGAATGTGGGTGGGAAGTGGGCGGAAAGTGGGTGGGATGTGGGCGGAAAGTGGGTGGGAAGTGGGTGGGATTTGGGCGGGAAGAGGGCGGGAAGTGTGCGGTATGTTGGTGGCAAGTGGGTGGAATGTGGGTGGGATGTAGGTGCGAAGTGGGTGGGATGTGGGCGGAAAGTGGGTGGGAAGTGGGTGGGATTTGGGCGGGAAGAGGGCGGAAAATGGGTGGAATGTGGGTGGGAAGTGGGCGGAAAATGGGTGGGATGTAAATGGGAAGTGGGTGCGATTTGGGCGGGAAGTGTGCGGTACGTTGGTGGCAAGTGGGTGGAGTGTGGGTGGGAGGAGGTGCGAAGTGGGCGGAAAGTGGGTGGGATGTGGGCCTGAAGTGGGTGGTAAGTGGGTGTGCGTTGGTTATATACTGTTGAAGGCGCAGCGAAGCGTGTCGGGCTATATTGCTAGTATTACACAGTTCGACAAAATCCAACTTTTTTAAAAGCCCGGCATAAGACCAATAAATTATGATAAAAGGCACCTTTGTAAGCATCACCTCATACCCAGTTTTTCAAATCCACCCTCGGTTCGCGTTTAATGGGTACTTTTGTACTTGCAACACACAACTACAACAATTTTAACTAAGTTTTTACTGGCTTAAGATAAAATTCTCCAAAATTCAGCATATGTGGACAGGGTCATTGGGAACGACATATGAAAAATTCACTTAATTCGCGCAAACGGTTAAGGTACCTCCAGAAGGAGTTAAACGTTCATTCTTCAATATCTTTAAAAGCGCACGGTAGATTTTTCTTAAAATCTTTGTGTATGATGGTATAATGGGCTATTGCATGTCTCTAAGAGATAGTACTTGACAGCCAAAAAACCGCGAATTGGAGTACCAATTTTATATTCACCCACGGTGAACTCCATATGAACTATATACCCGACGTACAAATAGACTGAACTGTGTTTTCAGTTTCACCAAGGAAGCTTTGGTTCGCGTTTTATAGGCCATTTTGTACCAGCAATTGCCTTTAAACAACATATACCATCTGGGTATCACAGCCTCCCCCAAAAATTATGCAATTAATCTTATGATTAATATTCGTCGTTTCCACCAAGAAAAAGTAAATCTTTAATAAAAATTGTCTTTGGTGGGCCATCCGTGGTACACCAAGATGCGCTGAACTAAAGTATTTAAATGATATGATCTGTTTTCCTGCTTGCAATGAAGCAATTTACTTATAAATTTAATTTCATAATTTTGGTAAAGCTGGTTTTACCTAAATGGTCAATGTTGTTCTAAGGCAGTTGCTGGTACAAAAATGCCTATAAACCGCGAACCAAGGCTTCGTTGACAAAACTGAAAACGCAGATCTGTCTATTTTTAGACCTTGTTTATGGCCTATATGAATTGATTTGTGGGTGAATATAAAATTGGTACTCCAATTCGCGGTTTTTTTGGCTGTCGAGTACCATCTCTTAGGGAAATGCAATAGCCCATTATACCATCATACACAACGATTTTAAGAAAAATCTACCGTGCGCTTTTAAAGATATTGAAGAATGAACGTTTAACTCCTTCTGGAGGTACCTTAACCGTTTGCGCGAATTAAGTGAATTTTTCATATGTCGTTCCCAATGACCCTGTCCACATATGCTGAATTTTGGAGAATTTTATCTTAAGCCAGTAAAAACTTAGTTAAAATTGTTGTAGTTGTGTGTTTTGCAAGTACAAAAGTACCCATTAAACGCGACTAGTTTGATGCTAAACTTTATCGAGGGTGAATAAGCTTGAAAAACATGTAGAGAATAAACCTAGAAAATAGAAATTATTTTTTCGTGAGATGCAACCAAGCTTAAAGAGATGTACAATTACCTTGCACACAAGCCTTCTAAATAACCGTACTCAGAACGACAGAAAGTTTCTTGCGTCACAGTATTTCACATAATTTGAAAAACCTTGGCTTTGCTGCAATGCTCATGTGCTGTACAATTTTGGGAAATACTGTCTAAAACGGGGCTTAACTAGAAATTCAAATATAAATTTTAGTCCCCTGAAGTTCTGCGACAGCAGCGCATTTATCGAGCGTTTTGCGAACTAACCGAGGCCAAAATCCCTAGAGATTACAAGGACATGCCCCAATATGTTGGTCGCAGAAAAATTTTTGTTCAATCACAATCTGTATAGATTCGGGTGGTGGTCCCACAAATTGCTAGAGAGAGATTTCCAGGGTCAAATGGGGTAGTATACTCCGAAAAAAGTACAAACGGTGTTAGTTGTATCGTAATCTATTCGAATGCTTCGTATCTGCTCTAAAAACTTCTATATTAGCTTTTGGCCCATACATAAAAAAACAATATTTTTATACTCTGTACCGATGGTACATAGAGTATAATAAGTTTGTGCAAAAGTATGTAACAGGAAGAAGGAATCATTTCCGACCCTATAAATTATAAATATTCTTGATCAGCATCAACAGCCGAGTCGATATAGCCATGTCCGTCTGTCCGTCTGTCTGTCTGTCCGTCTGTCTGTCCGACCGTCCGTATGAACAAACAGATCTCAGAGATGGCAAGAGATAGAGGATTGACATGTATAAGACAAATGCTTCTTATGCTTGCAGGCAGATCAAGTTTGTTTTCAATTTTTGCCACGCCACCTCCCGCCCCCGCAATTTTGGAAAAACGTAATATCTCCCGATGTTTTGTAGATAGATTATTTGTTCTTTCTAGAGATAGTTAGTCATATGTAATATGTATAGATTTGCCGAAGAATTGATAAAGATCAGATATGATGTTCTCAAGTTATGAACAAAAAATAAAATCCCCCTCCCTCACCCCCTCCCAAGCACTTACAACCAACGCTTGAGTGAGAGAGAAAGAGAGAGAGAGATATAAACTTAGAGATGAGCGCAGCAGAAGCGTTGCATTCAGCTCCTACACTTGGTACAGAGTATGTTATAGTCGGTCTAGACCGATATTCTCACTTGTGTCATAAGCGTTTTCGTGTCGCAAAGGGGACGTTTTCAGAAGCCATTTTCTTAGATTTTACTAGTATTACTGATATTACTTTTATTCAAGAGAATGCCTTTAAGAAACCTTCCTTTTTGTCCAAAAACAGAAAAAAAGTATTTATAAAAATATCGTCCAAAGATATTTGATATTGATATTTCGACAACCCTATGATATATATAAAATTCATTTCGAACTATTTTTACTTAAGTACAAATGTAGTCTTAAAAGTCCAAGAAATTAGACTTCATTCAATAATTACAAAACGTTCTTGGTGAACGCTATTCCCAATTTGTTTTCGTTACTTGGTTTGAAATAAGGCTGGAATAACTGAAAAGAAATGAGTTAACCGTAGAACAAGATTGTATTACTGTAGGTCAAAAATCTACCCACACAGCATAAGCAAAACGCAAGTTACAGGAGGGAATTGTAAAAACAGATTCCTTTCAAAATAATTCTCAATTTTTTGTTGCACACTTTTTGGCCGACTTCTTATTATTATTATAACAAGATAAATTTTAAGTTTATCCCACATATAGCAGCTATCCGGAAGACGAGAAATCGGGCTTAAGTCTATTTTGTACTCAATCAAAGATATTTTGTACTTGAATTCAAAATGCGGCTTACATCTATGAGAACTATATTCTTACAGTACGAAAAGTTCTTAAGCTGACATAAGCTGACGATTTCAAAACATTAATAAATATAATTAATAACAGAACATACTTAAAATTTTAGGTAAAAAAAACAGCATAAATTCTATGCTGATCGACCTAGAACTTTGCCAATATATTTTTTTGAGTGTATGCGTAAATGCAAATGCTGGTAAAGTTACGAACCAAGCGCTACCCTGGCTCACAGCCTCTCAAGTCGACCCTCACCTCTTCGTTGGTGACCCTGCCCAGCTGCTGGCTAACGGGACCGGCGAACTCCTCACATTTTGAAAACAAACGGTCCAAATTCCTCATCGGTTATATCCAAATTTTTAGTGGCATTTTTATACTCTGTGCCAAAGGTAGCGCTGTTTCTGCAGGTACAGAGTATATTGCAGTCGGACTTTCTTACTTGTTTGACGTATTTTCAAAACCTTTGCTAAAGGCTCCAAACAATTCCTGCTCAAATCACATTTCGTCTGCAAGTTGTTTTCCCCCCCTTAAAAAAAATGCACTTGTCAACAATTTGGAAATTAAATTTGTGTAATTTTCAGCGACAGCCCCCAGGCAATTTTCTATATTTTGGACAGCTATAATTGGAATTGGGAGTGCTAGGAGTACCAGTCAATGACGCGCACACACACACACTCACAAAAAACTCGCAGAGAGTTATTGAAATTAAACATCAAATGTCACCAGCAGGCACCAAGCTCAACGCAGGCCAATTCGCTGTCTTCGCAGGAAGAGGCACGCACAGAGTCCTTTCTTCGAAAAAAAAGCGGTGGCCTGACAAGTTGCAGAAAGAGCAAGGAATTTGAATTTGTGGAACTTTTGGCAAAAATAAAGTCGAAGCAGACGCCGGCGAAGACAATTGCCCGAGCAAATGAAATCAAGCACAAGAAGCGCCCAAGGAGCGGGAGATGCGGGGGAGTATGCGTATGTCTCAACACACAAATACAATTTACATGCGTACGTGTGACAGCTAATGGCAGGAGGGGCAGGGGCAGGAGCTGGGGTGGGGTTACATGTCCTTAGGATATTTGTATGCAAACAGGGCACAATGCGCTGAAATCGATATGCGGGCGCGCGTCGCCGTCTGGAGGATGGGCCCAAGGAAGAAGCTGCAGCTGTAAGGCTCTGAAGTGCTCTAAAGAGCGGGCGTCGCATCCCCTGGCCTGGCCGGGTCTGGCAGTTGACAGCCATGTGCAGCGGCGCAATGAAATGAAAAATAGTGAGCAGGAGATGACGAGGACGAAGGCGACGACGCAGCCGCCTGCAGCTCTGCACAAGCGAGCATAAGCTCGCGGCGACAGCAATGGCCCGTTGACAAGAACTTGAGTTTGAAATACACAGAGAGAAAAAAACCAAGCCAAAGGGAGCTCAGTTATGGTGCCCTTTTTATTCTACTCATTTTTTCTCACTGTGTAGAGCTGAGTGAACCAGATATGTGATATTTGAGCAATTGAATTCCATGGAAAGTCAAAAGTTCTGCTTGCCATCCCTGAGCTGGTTTGGTTGCCGGTGCCATCTTTGATTATATCTCGGCCCTGTTGCTTGATTTGTTTTGCACACATTACCAACTGATTGTCTACGCCACGTACTCATCTCCATGTCCTCCGTCTCCGTCCAACTCCATATGACTTGCACTCGCTGCCAGTTTCAGTTCCCTCGTTATGCTGGTGCGTCATGCGCTTCTTTTTCGATTGTGCAACTTTGATAAGCAATTTTGAGCGTCGTCTGGTGTGTGTGTGTGTGTCACCAACACGCAGATGTCAATGCCCAGGCCAGGATAGTCATCAAATTAAGGCCCAGGCAAATCAATGCAGTTGCAGATGGGCCCCCATTTTAAGATAGCCTATTGTATATGGTTCTAACCTCTCTTTGTTTTGCCATTTTAATTGCCTGTCTTGTTTTTAGTTTCCAGTTTTCCTTTGGCCGAACAGGTGCAAATTGTTACCCCCCAATAACAAAATGCTAATGAAACACTTTAAAATATGCCCAACTTCGAGTACACGTATCTCCGTGCTGGGTTACATGACTGTAAAATATGTTTTCTTTTCCCAAAAAAAAAAAACTCTTTTGGGTTTTACGGTAGCAAATTGGTTACAAAACACAGCTGTCGACCCCGTTGCGGCCATAAAGTAAAAGACAAAAGGTTGTTTCTTTCGTGCCAGCTCAGCTCCTCCCAAACAAAAATTACATTAGAAAACACGTGACCAACGGGAGCCAAGGAATATCCAGCACAATAATGTGGTTGCTGACCGTTTGTTGAGGTTAAGGAATTCCAGGAGCCAAATAGCTGCGAGTGTGAGTGTGTGTGTGGCCAAAATTAAAAAGGGTCGAAAGGATCAAATGTGGAGTCCAAACATTATTATACCCATCATATTTTTAACAGGCAGGTAAGGGAAAATATTTTATAAAGTTTTCATTTATTGATCGATAAATTGAAAGGGTTAGAAAGTATTTTAAAACTAAGCAAGAGATTCTTCAACATTTCAGCACATATTTGGGTAATCTAAATTGACCTACTTTTAAATACTAAGGAAAATAGGAATAACTTTGTAAAATACGTTTTTAAACACCTTAAAAAAGTTTAAAAAGAAATGAGATTTTATTGATAAGCACGGCAGCAAGTCCAAAGATTTTTTACGGATTCCATTTTTACTAAGGATTAAGGTTCGGAAATTTGAGTTTGAAGGTTTTTGGTAAAAGAAGCAAATAATTTGTTCATGAATCAAAATAATATTTAGAATATAATTTAATTTAAAAGATTTGATGGATGTTGTTGATGGGTACATGGGATGTAAATTTCAATCGGTACAAAAAAACGCGCAAATTGTAAAAATTTTATAGCGAGTCCAGATTAGCATGAAGATTTAATAGTTGCCAATTGAAGACAGGTGAATAAGAGGTGTAGGTCACATGGTTAAAAAAAGTACATATTTTCTAAATTTTATATAGAGCTTAGATAAGTAAATTGGTAAGGCAGCGACCCACATCACAGATACATAAGTTAAGGGCCACAAATTCGACTTCCGCCCCGGGTGGCAGAACTACACGGTACTCTACTGATTGAATGATAGTGAATTTAAAATAAAATTTTCGAATAAATAAATCTCTATACAAGCGCCACCTTTAATAATTCTAGCATAGGCCAAGATGTTCTTAACAAGGTTGCTGCACTCGCTATCATCTTGTAAATGTCAGTCTGTAAATTTTACAAGCGATTGTCAACGTAAGCGAGGCCAAAAAGTGAGAGTGCGGAAATAAAGTTCCGTGCTTCAAACTGACCGTAACGACAATCGACTATCTTGACGGCAGGCTTGCTCGGTCGAACGAAGCTTTGTTTCAGACAGCAACCGCCTTCGCGACGAAGCTTCGTCACGAACTCGAACAGTTTTTGTCACGCACTCGAACCGTCAGAGCCCTGTCTCACTCCAACCCATCAGTCAAGCATTGGTGCAAACAAAACACAACCGCGAAAGAGCAAGACAGGGCGAGGTTCCAACCTGAGCGCCATAGCAGCGCAGCTAGCAGCGAAGAGGCACCGAGCAAACATTTTATCTAGGTTTCTCTCATCTGTGCTGACCGCATCAAATGCTAGTCACCGACTGAAATGCTATTTGCTCCCTTCTCTCAGCTTCGGCAGCGTTCAGTTCCTTTACGTGAAAATAGCGAAATGTCTTCGCGTCCGGGGGGGAACTGGGGAGCATCGCTGATCACTTACGCTCTGAATACATTTGGGAATATGTCCATCTCGCTCTAACCACAGTGATTTCCTAGAAGCACGATAAGTATTTACTTGGGCACTATCGCTTAAGCTGCTTTTACACTTATCATATAAAATTATTAAAATGTGACTGAAAAGTGTTTTATTTATTAAATTAATGCATCATATAACTTTACATAGTTGGTTGTCAAAATCCTTTAAAAGAAAAATCCTTGTCAAATTGAACCTGTCAAGTTACATCAAAAAGGGCTTAACTTTCTTAATATCACAGATCAACTTTTGCAGAAAAGATAGACAACTTTCCATATGTATTTCTAGTCATTGAATTCCAATCAATAGTCCGTTTTCCCCCAGCAAGTCAGGCTTAGGGGATATTTGCAGAAACGAGTGTTTAGCGAGGTTTCTTTACATTTGTTTGTTCTGTGGCCTGTAGCTTTGCATTTTTCCTATAATTAAGTATAGCTTTAATAAATTTCGCAAAATTCTGTCAATTTTTACGATTAAGTAGCTTCTGTTCCAAATATAATGTATGAAAGTATGCTTCTCTCTATTTCGCCAGGATGGGGTATGATGCGACATAATGGGAACTATGTCTTCTCTCGATCGCGTATTACATAATGAACAAATATTATAATTTATAAGGTACAAATTTTTTGTATTTAAAATATTTTTCATATTATGTGTGGCTACGGTTGATATTGGCTGTTCTTTTATAAAATCGATTTTTTTCCAAGTTTAAATAATTCTGATAAACTTTCCGCTGACATTAAAACTATCATATTAAAATAGTTAGTAGTCCTTTGTCTCTTCAATATATTTTCAGTCTTTCGATATTATTTCGCTTTGCACAAATGTAAAAAATTTTAAATTTGCGTTACAGCCCCAAAGGGCCTAGCCAAGCTTCTCTCAATCTCTCGGCCTGTGTGCTTTCACTAGAAAAAATGAAAGACAGAACTATACATAATTTGTTAGTTCTTTTACAAAGGGATTCTGTATATGGAGTTTTCTTTCTTTCCCGCTGTGAAGTATAAGGTTCTTTTCGAGGAACGGTTCCTTAACATATTGAATGATATGTTGAAGGCCAGCTCGGACTTATTTTTGCTAAAGATAATGCATTTTACCTATCAAATCTACAACTTGACTTTTGCCTTATTTCACTTCTTAACTGATCACCAAATGATATTCTAGTGAAATGCAATTTGCAAGTTTCACATATAAACGACCGTCTATTCCTTCTTTCTCATTCGCATATTTAATGTTCAACCAAATCACACCTGAAATCCCATCGATCTCTTTTTGTTACCCATACAGCTGCAGCATAAAGTAAAATAAGTATATTTGCAATAATACAGCAAAACAAAACCAAACATAAATATTCACTATCAGCTGTTGAAAATTGGCACAACAAACAACTGTGTTGAGACCCGCCTCTGTGGAGAATCCATCTAGTATCTGATTGTCTGTTGGTCTGTCATCGCCAAACACATATACACAGACATACCAAAGCGAGCGATATACTCGTACGAATATACATATTTATTCCTATCTACAGTTCCTGCGGCTTGGGTCTCTTGGTCTCTGAGGCTGATTGCGATTGCGAATTGCAAATCGATGCCGACGATATAAACGTAAAAACCGCACCGGTAGGGAAATTTGAATAAAATGCAATAAGACAAACACATGCATGATAATTTCTACCGGGGCAACAACAAGAACAACAATGCATTCGCTTAGTTGTCGGCACTTTGGGTTACCCATCCTGTGTGTGTTACGTATATTTGTATGCAAAAATACCCAACGCAGCTCGTGCGTGTAAGCCCGTGATGATGATACACTAAAAACTACGCTGCTAAACAACCAAACCACAAAATACATCAAAATGATGCGGTTGAAACTGATGCAAAAAACAAGTTCTGAAGTGCTGCAGGTGTGGGTAAAAAACGGTGTGAAGCGGAGAAAACGTACCGATTCATGCATGGTACAATGAACTACTGTCGATGTGGTTGACTGTTAAAGTGGATGCCCAGTTGGTTGCAAAAAAAAAGTTAGACAAATGTATTTAGAACTATGAGAGAGGGAGAAAGAGGCTGCATATGGAATGAGGGGCATACAAATCATTAATTACACCAGGAAATTTACTTTGTAATGGAAATTAAGAGTGCTGCTTGAAAAATCGAGTTCAAGGAACTGAATCAGATTGGGAATCATTATTGACAAATTATGACAGCTTCTACAGTTATATGATAACAGCAGCACGAGAATATCTAAAAAAAAATCCATATATATTGCGTGTAAGATGGGAAGTACTTAATACCCTTGATGTGGACCATTTGTGTCCAATTTTGGGTGTCAGTCGATCAATGATCATTCCAAAAAAGAATTTGGATGAAAATTTGCGCCGTTTCGTAGATGAATAATAAATCTTAATAATAAACAGAGACCTTGAAGAAGTCAAAGCGGTTTCCAGGTAATCGGGAAACTGTACTAAACGTAATCAATTACGAAGAACTTTTCCACAAAGTCTGTTAATATTACATTCCTTCTGATGATGATCTTGAAATAGAGTAAATCTCTAACTGGCAAAAAACTATCAACCGTTTCAGGTTATATGCAAAATAATGTGTGTTCCGATTTCACCTGCACATATCGATGACTTGAAATCGATGAATCTAGTTCGATTAATGTGGTGAACGAATGTGATGTGCAATTACGATTGCCCGTTTTTGTGAAAGTGATGGATGAAAAAATAGACAATTTGAGATTATCATTTAAAATTGAAACATTAAGTTTCGCGCATTCTAACTCTCACGAAAAATTTCATTATATTATTCATTGATTTTTGATATATCGCTCACTTACTTCAATACTGGCATAACTCAAAAATACGATATTTGACTTAATGATGCAGAAATACTCGCTGTATTGTGTACTATTTTGTGTAAAATTTTCATATTGATATCTCTGATACTTTTCACGTGGGATCAAAATTTGTCGAAATATTATTTTACAGGTTCATTTTCATGGTAATGCAAAAGCGTCATATCTCAGTTGTCCTGCAGTCGATATGACACAATCATACCACGGCTTTTAGTTAAAACATCATATTTTCAAGTTTTATTAATGGGCATTTTAAATTAATAATATTTTACTAGATAAACTTGAAACTAAAAGATCCATTTTTTTCGGTGATAAACCCTTGAGAACTTTAAACGCGTTTTTCTCAAAATGGATTATTTTGAGTTATGCCAGTATTGAAGTAAGTGAGCGATATGATGGTGAATACGGCCAATGAATAGAGGAAAATCTAAAAACACTTTCAGTTCTGTTTCTCTTTCAAAGGACAACAGAGCAAAATCAAAAGTGATTTATATACTTTTCAAAAGTATATTAAATTTTTTCCCAGTTTTTAACTAAGAGAAGGAATCATCTCTGACTTCATAAGGTATACATATTCTTGAATACTGAGCTTAGAACGTCCAACTGTCTGTGAGTCTGTGTGTTTCTATGTGAACTAGCCCCTTAGTTTTGCAGCTACCGAGTTAAAATTTTGCGGAGAGTCTTCATTTGACAGCACGCTGCTTCATTGCATCGGATGACTACTTCTTGTAGCTGCCAAAGAAACAATCGGAAAAAAATGAGTTTTAAGCTTAGTATACACTTCCACCAAAGACTCGCCAAAACAAAAATACCAAAAGTGACAATTCTTTTGTTTTGGGACAATGTGACCAGATATTAAGATGTATGCATGTAAAATGGTCACTTTGCCAAGACCGTAGCTTTTGGTTTAATTTTAAACTATAAGTTTTACAATCAATAAAAAAAAGTTATTAACATGCGTTCTTCATGGCCAAACCCTGGCTACTGGGCCTGATGAGCAGATATGACACTTTTGCAATGATTAAATTCATAATTATAACCCAGTTTAAGTATGATTGAAGTCTCACGGTGTTTTGTACCTTACTTTGAATATTGCGCTCAATCATTGATGGGAAAATTATCCAAATTTCACCCGATTACGAATATTTGTGTATCGGCAATGTCCGATACCTCTTGAAATAATTAAAATTAATTATTCAGGGAGCTATCGATAAAAATACAAAAACTACGGATCTAGTATTTTATCGGTATTTAATCGAGGCCTTTTTGTTTTGAGTGTGGACTGGCACCAAAGAGACTGCCAAAGGATTTTGGCACAAAAATTTTTGTGAGTTTTTTTTATATGGAGTTTTTTGTTTTGGCGAGTCTTTGGTGGAAGTGTATACTAAGCTTTAGTGAGAAAAACTTGTTGATTTTCATTGTTAGCGCTCTTAAACTCGGTTATTATTAATATTAAATGATTTCAAATTGTTCTGCAAAAATTTGGTCGAACCGTTTTCCAATTTGTTGTGTACCGGTATTCGGGTACCGATATTTTTGGAACCTAATAGACCGAAATGAACGGTTATGAGTGCAACAACTAGACTACAAAGCTGGCACTTAGTTTTGGGGGACTTTTAAGCAACTTCTATCACAAAAGAGTTCGGCCTGTGAAAACTTGTGTAATGTAAAATGGAAAAATACTCTTTGAACTAACCTCGGAACTGAAAAATACTTGGTTCATCCATTTCTGTCCAAGTTTAACTTAAAGAAAAAAAGCAGCTCAAATACTTTAGATGCTGGACAATAGAAATAGTTCGGTTTTTTCACAAAACTGTTTAATGTGATCAATTGTGATCAAGCTTAAAACCTTTAAGAAATTTAATTCTTTTGAATTATTGGAAAATTACCGCGTAGTTCTATAAATGTATCGATATTTGAGTGTTAAAGTTTTGGTAACAAATCGAATAATGGTCATACTGTGTAAAGAATGAACGACGACGAAACCGAGAGTAGTACGCAAAAAGAACGAAGAAGATGGACGAAACCAGACGCTGTAAATGAAATGAAAGACAGGCTGATTGGTAGACTGAAATAAAAATCCGCGTCGACAAACCGTGTAAGGACCAATCCGTACAAAGACTTTATAGATAGAAACCCGTCTTTCAATAGTGTGTAAATAAAAAGCCGAAAATAGGAGGGTTTATAAAATATCGAAAATTCACTTAAATTTTGGATCGAAAACTCGACAAAGTTTCCACAATTAAGTAGCCTTTGAGAAGGGAAAGGAAGCGTACGTGGACGTTCGGGGTGTAATTAATATGTCATCGGTAAGAAATTGAATGGAAACATTACCAATGACCGATTTTTTCATATTTTTCTGGTTCATACCAGTACATACCAATATACCGAAATAAAAATCTAGGCAACGGTATGGAACCGAATACCGAAATATTATTAGAACCAAAAGGGAATCTTTTACTGAAACAAGTTTGCGTACCCTAATCGGAACCGGAATCGAAATACGATTGGGTTTGGTTCCCTGGTATCTAAGCTTCAGCACACATGAAGTGAGCTTAACTTTCTCGTTTTTTATAATTAGACTCATCTTCTCAGATAAAAACGAACTGCCAAAGAGTTATTCTTCAGTCTACCAAAAATCTCTAAGCAAACTCTCGAAAATTTTCTGATTGACACTCTCCGATCATGCTACACCACAACAATAAAATGCAGCCACTTTTGACAAGAGCCCATTGATTAGATCTTTTCAACTGGTTGAACGAGAAACAGTCAACAGTGTTAGAAAGCGCAGCGAAAAATATTGTTCTAGAAAAGTTAGAAAACGGTTTCGCTTCATTTTTTTCTGTCTTTGCGTTAAGCTGTTTGCATTGAAAATAAGTGCTGATAATTTACTTAAAACCAGAGTTCGGAATCGCTTTGAGCTCGCAGCTCTTGAGAGTAAGCTATTGCTCTCAGCTCTTGGTTCTGAGCTCAGAGCCGTAGGAGAAGAGCCGGGAGCAGCAATCGGCTCGCAGGCCTTGAGTCACAGTTCTTCACTTGCAGCTCTTGACTGATCTCGAGAGCCGCGAATCATTAACACGCTTTCGGCTCATGAGCCACAGCTCTCAACTCTTAACCGAGAGCTGTGGCTTAAGGTAGGCTGCGGGCTCCAGGCTCCCGAATTGAGAGGCTCTGGAATCGGATGCTCTCGGCTCTAAGCGAAAACCAAAGAAAGGCCGAGCACGTGAGCAATTCTAAACCTTGCTTAAAACTGACCTAAAGTAACTCCAAATCAAGAGGGATTTAAGTTGTATAAAAAAGGCTTAACTTATCGATAACATGTAATCAGTGCATTATTACTTTAACGATTTCGCGTCTCCAGAGTCCTTGCATTATCCGCCTTGACATGTCAAGCCAGGCACTTTTACATTTTCAGGCGGGGTAAGTTACACCCCTTCGGAGGGGGGTCTGGAACTGAACTGGCAAATGCAACTGTCTGACCTTACGAGCTGTAAATTATGCATAGATGCATAATTTATAACTTATGCGTGGCACTGCCAACCCCCAAAACATTTCGCCATACACGGAGACGGAGACATAGACAGATGCACAGACAATGATTAGGGCCACACACAAACCTATTATTAACATTGTAACCCAGGCGCTGGCCTTGTCCAGTCGTGTGGACAATTGCAATTGCTTGGCAGTAATTTTCAATTTAATTATAGTAATACACACACTCACACACCAAGGGGTGTGCGGAGCCTTGTCTAAGTGCAGATTTGAACGCATTTGCACTTGAGCCAAGTTTTATGGCTTGACTTGCCAGCAGACTGGACTGAGAAGTGCTGAGGGATTGCCTGTGCGTAAATCAAATGCAAATGTCGAGAGTCCTGTAATGCAATGACAGCAGTGTCCTGTCCAGTGAATCTTCGCCATATTAATTATGCGGCAAGTGCGGGCGGGAGGTGGAGGTACTTATGCCAAATACAGGGATTTGACTTTGGCATTAGTTTCAGCTGGGTCAACTTTTAGTTTTCATTTTCGCACGTAGCCGGCACGAAGAGCGAACATATCGAAATCAGTAATCAAGGTGTGTGAAGGAGAGAAAAATTATGCTCACGTAGTGAGTACGTGCTGTTGATTTGATGGTCAGTTAATTATTATTTTTTGTGTTTATAGAGTTGTGGTTGGCCAGTTCTGGCTCATAATATCCCAGCGATATACATCGCACATGGACACGGAACACGTCTCTTGCTGCTTTTGTGGGGCAGTCCCAGCTCTAGGTAGGTGATGGTTAATGTTATGGCTATGACTGGCCAAGGATAGATTATGTTCGTACCTGCTGGGTTATGAAGTGTCTCATAAAAAAAGTCACTTAAAATGGCTAACGAAGAGAACTTGCCAAAGACGTTTGGGATGAGCGATTGTTGGCCTGAGAATGGATTGATTAATTGTAGAAAGATGCAAGGGAATAATTAAAAAAGATGGAAATATGAATAACAGTATAGACTATTTTGTGACTCTTGAAGATATGCCAATGAAAACCTTTCCCCTTTAGCCAATTCGTTTTAGGCCTGCGTCAATGTCGAATCTATTGAGCCGCAGAGTGATTCCATCAAATTTTGCTTGGCAGCACAGGGGCGGACTCAAACTCTGACATGCCCCCTTGCTGCCTAAGCACCGCCACCGTTTTCCCATCGTCTTTTAATCAGAACACAACCCAAACTTTGAGTGTGTGTGTGTGTGTACGTCCTTTGCCCAATGCCAATATTAATCAATTCTATATGGAGCACTGCTCTGCAGTCCGTAACAATCCCTAACTGGTTATTCTCTCTCTCTATCTCTGTCTCTCTTCCCCAGCAACAGCAAAAACAACTCGAAACTCATTTCGTGTTGCGACTTTTGATTATGATGATTATTACGCGTAATCGCCGCTACATGTGCTACATGCAGCACCATTGCCCTCGCCCTCTCCCTCTCACTCATCCTTATTGCGCCTCTGCAGCTTATTGATGAAGTACGAAACTGGCAAAGCCCATCGGCCAAAAGAGCCTGGGACACCTGTGTGTATATTATTATTACACATCGGGGCAAGGGCATGAGCATGGGCAGATGAATTTAAGCAAGATACAAACGCGAACGCTGTAAGTGACCACTAATATGGGTCCAGGGCATAACACAATGACGATCAGTTGAATAGGATCAGCCAAAGGAAGAGCGTAAAAGTGGAAAACCCATAAAATAAAATGGCAAAACTGCCAAATTATGTTAAGTTTTGTTAAATTTAAATTTAAATGAAATTATATTCATTTCGTTAAATATTAAAAGATTACTCAAATATTTTAAAATACACATTAAAATTGGAACACTCCTAATAAGGGTATAGGGACTGGTTCACTCAAATGGGTCTGAACATTTCGGCTTATAATATGGTTTTGAAAAAGTTCAGTTCAAAATGGAATATTTTTTGTTTTCAATATTAAAGTCTTTATACTTTTTATACCCGTTACTCGTAGAGTAAAAAGGGTATACTAAAGTCGTGCAAATGTATGTAACAGGCAGAAGGAATCATTTCCGACCATATAAAGTATATATATCTTCTTGATCAGCATCAACAGCCGAGTCGATATAGACATGTCCGTCTGTCCATCTGTCTGTATGAACACCTAGATCTCAGAGATGGTAAGAGATAGAGGTTTGACATGTATGGGACAAATGCTTCTTTTATCTGCACGCAGATCGTTACGAACGTTAGAACGTTATATCTCCTACAGTTTTGAAGATAGACGATTCGTACCTTCGAAGAGAAGTTAGAAATTAGCAAAATAAATCGATTTGCCGAAGAAATGATAACGGATGAACGGTTCTCAAGTTATGAGCAAAAAAAGTGAACCAAGCCCCCCACTGAACCCCCCTCCCACCATACAAAAATGTTGCATACTTTTCGGATGGTCACCCTTAGGAAAGCAGGCAACTTACGCTCTCGTTAGTGATGAAAATGATTGGTTTCAACTCAATTTTGGCGAGTTTGATCTAAGTCGGATCAATAAATCGGAAAATATAATGGTTTTAATTGTCTTTTGTATTGAATAGAATTAATTCAATGCGGCGATGTAGGAATTTGTGGGAAGACTCTGTCTGTCAGCGATGACTCACCATTCCTGATGCCAGAATGGTGTGGCAATGCCACGTGTGCAGTGTGCTGCCGTTAGGAATGAACGTAACACAATGGCGGAGAGATAAGTCATGTGTGTGTGTGTGTGAGTTAGAGATGTAAGACTTAAGAAAACGGGAATATCGAGCATGGATAGTTGTTAGTGATGTGCGAACTAGATAGAAGATAGATGAACAGGATCTGTGATTGGAGATGAACTGGGACTGCCACAATGGTTACAGTAGTGGCACCATATATTAATCAAATTTTTAAAATCAAGCTGTAGCCCCATATATTGGTCATGCAATGCTCGGTTAAGAAAGTGCACCGTGCACTTCTTCCATTTTATGGTCAGTTTTGGTGACCTTCTAGGCCACCTATTAGGAATCTTGTGACTAAATTTCGCACCAAACTTACATTACTGGACATTAAATCATGAACACGCATACGTAGAGTGCGGACTGTTCGCAGCATTTGGTCCCCTTCTACTGCACTACGTGAAAAATATTATGGAAGGATTTGGTAAAACCTTCTTGCTGGTGCAAGAAATGAAGCCACATGACCACATGACCTGAATAGGCGCTGCCAAAGTTGGATGAAGATCCACTTTTTATTCGGAAAATGATGATTACAAATTTGAACAAAAAAGGAAAGCTGGACTGGGCTTTTTTGTGCAGCTATGTTAAGGCTCATGTCTATAAATAGTGACAAGACCCCAACAGTTGACGCACACGAAGCCAAAATTGAAGAATTCGAAATAATATAGATAGGTGGCTGCGGCTATCACCTAAAGGGATTGCTCGGTGATGTCACAATGGTGTGTCGGTTCTAGTCGCAGTTCATCCAGCTCCAATCACATTTAGTTCATTTACCTAGTTTACACATCTCTAACAACTTTCGATGCTCGATACTCTCGCCTTTTTAGATAAAAATACATATTTTACATCTTTAACGCCATTGTGTTACACTCAGTCTTACCGGCAACACGCTTTTCTAATCTGTTTGTTTAAACTAACTAGTTAACGCGGCCTAGCCACAATGGTTCCGGCAGTGGCGCCATCTATTGATTAGTTTGAAAATAGTTTGATTTGACCAAAGACCAAAGGATTTAATTGCTTTTCTCCTTTAATGAAATTTTTTGTTAGTTTTTTTTCATATTTTTAAACAAAACAAATATATATCATTTTAAAACTTATAAATCTTTTTTAAGGAAGGTTAAACATTCGAGTACACTCTTTAACCGCTTTCCATAAAATATTTTAAAATCTGCAATTTTGGTTCATTATCCCATCGTTTCCATTGAAATGATCTCGCCTGTATTTCTGTGTTTTCTACTTATGCCACCTAAGTATATACAAGCTCAAGAGCAGACTCACTGGCCGGCTGACGTAACAACGAGTTAACAAGATAATGACAGTAGCCACGGCGGCGGACCGGACGAGCAACAAAGTCGTAGTCGTCGCGTCTTCCCTCATCCAGCGCGGACTCGTCCCGCTCTGTTATTTAGTTGGAGGTAGGTGTGTATCTCTGTGCTGCGCCTGCTTTGAGTGACGTGCCGTGCACATAAGTGACTGATGGCCGGCGACGTCCAGTGCCCAGCCCCTTGCTTTATGCTGGTGCTGCTGCTGCTGCGGTTGTCGACCAAAGGCCATAATCAAGTATGCTAAAAAGACGCGCCGGCCAAAAAGGAAATTGAAATGAAATATGTATGTGTGTATGGGTGTGTATGGGTGTTCCCGTTCGCATTCACTCTTTCGCGGTATTTCGCACCTGGAGCGGCGGCGCTCTGCTTGTTAAGCACAGCGTCGTTAACACTTGAAGCTCCGCTGCTTCTCCTACTCCTCCTCCGACCCTCTACCCGTGCATGGCCAACAAGCTCATTAGTTTCATAATTAGCTTTCGTTATGCCTTTCGTGTATTAATTAGAAGTTATTGCTGAGTCCAGGCGCCGGGCATGAAAACCACTCAACACCCCACCGTCTGTGGGTAGGGAACGCGCCTTTCCAGAAACCCACTCAACGAATTGCATTTTAAATCGCTTATCAAGCGAGTTTTCCACTCGTCAGCCTTTTTTTATTCTGTGCACTTTTTTCCTGGGGCCGCTGCTGCCGGCCACGACTAATGCAGAGATAATGATGCTGCGGCTTTGATCGATCTGATAACAATTTAATTTCGAGTGCACGCTCAAGGTTTTTCTTTTTAATACTTTTTCTATATATTTGTAACGATGTGGTGTGCCAGGCACGTAGTCAGATTAGTTGATGAAGGGGTTTGGGTTGGGCGGAGGAGGAAAGGGAGAGTGATTGCACTTCAAAGTGCATTACATACATATTTGGTTTGGCAAATGGTTAATGGTGGTGACGACGACACTTCGTTGGCACAAAAATGTTACATAAAAGGCAGGTGACGTCCAAATGAGGAGGGAATAAAGTTATCCATTTGGGTTTTAGTGACGGGGAAGAGATTATTGAGGTGTGCTTAGATGGGGGGCTATGCTAGTGGTGAGGACTTTTATGGAAATAGTAATGGATCTTGAAAGTAGAAAGAGTTGTGGGTGAGGATGTGAGAAAAGTAACTTTTTCTTAATTGCGTCATAAACGAAAATTCCAACTCAAATTTAATCTATCAACAAAAGCCAGCGTTATATAAACTCAGCGTCTTACCGCTTAATCGAGCAGTTGAATGTGAGTTGGCTGATCGAACAAGTTTTTGTTAAATAACTGAGTGAACAATACTCAGCGTTGAATAACCAGCAAACGCATCGATCGATTGAATGTAAATCGGCTAATCAAACATGCTTGCAAGTAAATCATCTTTCGTGCTCACCAACAAAAGCATATTTTTCTGTTCTCTCTATTTTGCTGTCATTGCTTTAAGCCAGACCTCCCCAGCCATAACCCCTGGGGTACGAACATACTCGTCAATTTCATATCGAATGCTTGCCGAAGTTATGCTTTACAGTGTGTGAGAGACACAGTAACATTTAAGCGCTCTTGTTTTGAGGAATCCTTTGAACTAGCGTTGCCAAGTTAGAGTGTATTGGTGTGCAAAAAAAAGGGCCGCGAACCGTGCCTCAGTCCATGCTAAAATTTAAATGAAGTAATTTTCACTCAGTCGTTATTAAGCCGAACCAACAAAACCCCGAATTGAATGAAATGAAGACGAACACGATCTTAATCAGAGCACCAACCAGGTTTGAATGGTTTCATTGAATAAAAATCAGCTGCGAACAATTGGGTGTATGCAAATTTGATGCGTTAAGCGCATATATTTATTCGGGTGTTGTTTGATTTTTAAACGTTTTAAATCACACGAAGGGATTCTCTATGAAGAAAAATCGATAATTTAACCTATTCCATACACCCACAAAAGTTCTTAAAGATTTTAAAGAGATCGCGTTACAATTATTAAATCGAACGGAAAAATGTTGCAACCAACTTCATACTGAAACCTCATCTTCGGACCTTCTCTTTTAGTATGTGTCGTTTTGCAGTGAAGTGTAAACAACATAGTTTTGTGTGCTTCGAATATGTCCATTTTGGAGACAACAAAACCCAATCTGCGGTAACGTTTACTATTCTCCCTACACCAAAATCGACGTCACAATATATTCAAAAATGGAAAGTCCTGCCCCATCCGTCGTACAGCCCAGACTTCGCCCTTCTAAGTCCCGCTTGTGTTTAAGGATCAGCGTTTTCCCTCAGTTGAAGAACTCCAAAACTGGATCAATTTGTGGATCCAATCCAAATAGGCTTTGTTTTGTTTTCTATATGGTGTCCGAAAATTGCCAGAATAATGCGAAAAGTAATAAATGAATTTGTCACAAATTTTCGACGATAAAGCTTAAAAAAATTTTTATACCCTTGGAGAGGGTATATTAAAATTGTCCGGATGTTTGTAACGCATAGAAGGAAGCATCTCCGACCACATAAAGTATATATGGGTGATTCCATGAAAAATCGCCCACTGGGATTTTTTTTTGGATCGAAATAATTTTTTTCGTATTCCTTGTAGTAAAATAGTATATATGTATTTTCAGCATTTTGGCGAAATACACTTAATTCGCGGGTAAAGTCGATTTGAAAATTGACATATTTGAAAAATTTAATTATTTTCAATTGCTTGCTATCCAAAGCCATTGGTAATAAAAATTTTTAAAAAATCTGAAAATTAACATTTGAATCCAAGCTTTCAAATAACTCACACTAAATAATTTTTAAATTTTTCCTTGGTCTTCAAATCGCGAAAATAAGTAAACAAAAATTAATTGCCGCGAAAGGGATTTTTTTTTTGTCTTCATTTTTTTCTCAAAATTTGGTCTTGTATGCAGTAATTTACTGTATTAAGCTGTAAATGGGCAATCCAATAGTTCCGGAGTTATGGCCATTTTTCATTTATTTAAATTAATTTTTTGTAACAATATCAGATTTAGTATGTTTAATTTTAAGAGGGTAATATTTTTGTGGTCGAATATAGTGAAGTATATCATCATAAAAATTATTTTAACAGATCGGCGGAGTGGCATTTCCATGCAACAGCCCAAAGAGCCTTGCGATGGAGCTGGATATACACTAAAAAGAAGGGCTAGAAGGGCAAGCATTCAAATGATTACCGATAAACAGATTACCCCTGCCCTGGAACTCTATGAATGGGTCAACTAATTTTTACCAAACATCACAGTAAGATACAGAAACACAAATTACTAAAGTAGGGCCACAGAATTATTAAAATTACGATTTAGGAAATGCCAAACTATACAAGGGACACTCTATTCAACCACAAAATAATTATCTTCTTAAAACCAAAACATTTTCACATTCTGAAACATCTGATATTGTTAGTTCCTAAAAAAAAGTGAATTTTAATAAATGAAAAATGGCCATAACTCCGGAACTATTGGATTGCCCATTTACAGCTTAATACAGTAAATTACTGCATACAAGACCAAGTTTTGAGAAAAAAATGAAGACAAAAAAAAAATCCCTTTCGCGGCAATTAATTTTTGTTTACTTATTTTCGCGATTTGAAGACCAAAGAAAAATTTAAAAATTATTTAGTGTGAGTTATTTGAAAGCTTGGATTCAAATGTTAATTTTCAGATTTTTTAAAAAATTTTTATTACCAATGGCTTTGGATAGCAAGCAATTGAAAATAATTAAATTTTTCAAATATGTCAATTTTCAAATCGACTTTACCCGCGAATTAAGTGTATTTCGCCAAAATGCTGAAAATACGTATATACTATTTTACTACAAGGAATACGAAAAAAATTATTTCGATCCAAAAAAAATCCCAGTGGGCGATTTTTCATGGAATCACCCATATATTCTTGATCAGCATGACGAGCTGAGTTGATATAGCCATGTCCGTCTGTCCGTCTGTCCGTCCGTCTGTTTCTATGCTATCTCCTCCGTCAGTTTTAAAGCTATCGTAACCAAACTTTGCACGAAGTCTTTTGGTATAAATACGCTGCACATTTGTCGGAACCGGCCGGATCGGATGACTATAGCATATAGCTGCCATAGGAACGATCGGTTGAAAAACTAGTTTTAGTGAGAAAAACTTTTTTGTTTTCAATGTTATCGCTCCCAACGCTCGTATTTATAAGTTTTTAGTGATTTCACATAATTTCACCAAGCCATTTTGAAATCGGACAACTATATAGTATAGCTGCCATACAAAAGTTAGGTCTGAAAAAAAGTCTTAGTGAGAAAAACTTTTTTTTTTTCAATGTCGCTCCCAACGCTCGTATTTATAAGTTTTTAGTATTTCACATAATTTCACCACTTTGTCTATTGTTGCTGTTATTGTGTTTTTTTTTTGTTATCGCTCCTAACGCCCGTATTTATAAGTTTTTAATGATTTTACATCATTTCACCAAAATTTTTCGAAATCGGACCACTATATAGTATAGCTGCCATACAAACTGTCAGGCACATATCAAGCTCCAAGGGTATATAAACTTCGGTCGAGCCGAAGTTAGCTTGCCTCTATTTTTTACAGTTAATTTGCAAATCATCAATTAGGAACACAATCACATTGGTATCCACTTAATCGAGATGTCTAGCCTAATGAAATGCCAGTACTTTCTGTAATGCTGTTCTTAAAGCGAGAAGAAGTCTTATCTACATCTAAACCAGCGATGCTCAACGTGAGCAAGGCCATAAATTGAGAGTGTATTAGTGTGCGAAAATAAAGTTGCGGGAATTTGCTCTAACTCTGGCGAGCTTATATCGGCTTTCTGCTCTCTTGGTCTCAGCTTCGGCATGCGTTCGGGTTGTGCACATGTAAATAGCGTAATATTTTCGTCTCCTGGGGGAACCAGAGGACATCGCTGTTCTTAACCTAATTGGGATTAAAATGAAAACATTTAAAGTTAGAAAAAGTTCGAATAGGAAGATCAATTTTAAAATAATCTGCTACAGCTTCCGAAGAAGCAGAAGTTTTAAGAGAATAAAGAAGAATTGCAATCGATGTACAGAAACAAATGGCAAAATAGAGACTTTGCTTTACAGCATAAAAGTCCAAACTGAACTTCTCTTAATCTCATAGTGTGTGTGTTTCTTACATTCCCTAGTTTGCCGCCGAGTCCGATGGGCAATGTTACTACCTACTGATTGCGGGCACCAATAGCTGACGAAGAGAACCGGTAAAGACGATTTATTTTAAATTTTAATACTTTATTTTAGCCAGCTCTCTATCATGCTATGTTTAAACTGCTGCTCTAAGAACCCTTCGGTTTCATCTTCAATCGACATTGCCTAGTTTTCTTGCTATTTGAATTTCATGCAACATTTTATTCCGTTTGTTTTTGGTATATAACAAAATTTATTTTCCGTTAATTACAATAATTTGCTATATATTTATATTTAGCAAAGATAAGATCTAATTTAATACTGAAAAAACGGATGTAAGCAACTAGTCCAACTGATATCAAGTGCCCGGCTAGCTCAGTCGGTAGAGCATGAGACTCTTAATCTCAGGGTCGTGGGTTCGAGCCCCACGTTGGGCGAAAGATTTTTTTTTTTTTGTTAATTAATTATTCTAATAATCAAAAATTAAAAACATGTATTTAAAAGCTGCTACGTTAGCTCAGCTGTGTTTCATTACCATGCTGAAAACATAAAAAAATTTATAGCTTAATCGATCCTGCCAGGAGTCGAACCTGGAATCTTCTGATCCGTAGTCAGACGCGTTATCCATTGCGCCACAGGACCGGTTGATTAAGCATTTAAATATTTGTTAAATTAAAGTCGAAAAGTCCTTTCTCCAGCCAAAAATTTGGTTGAACAGCACGAAAAATAGAAGGCCAGTGTCTGGCCTTACTTTAACCAGCCGCAGGACAATTTATATTACAAAAACTTCACACAAAGCGGACGCAAAAACACCAACAAATAGAGGAGCAGTATTTTCCACATGCAGTGAAAATTAGAATGGGATAAACAAATACATTTATTACATGCAAATACAACACAACACGCAGGCGTCGCTTTTGTTCCGCCCCCCACTCAACTCATCCCCCCATCCCATAACAGAAACAACAACAAAAAAGAATGCCTGCGGCAACGCACACACGTGACTTTAAAGCTCATGGGATTACATTCAACGCAGTTTTGTCCGGGATTTTCGTATGCAAAAAAAAAAAAGCTTAGGAAATTAATGCGCAGAAGGAAATGCATTTAAATTATGTGGGTGACTGAGCTGAGGTGTTCGCCCTGACAGACAGCCCGCCCGCATTAATTTATAATTCTGCCAGCGGCGACCGTCGTCGGCGGTTTACAAATTTAATGGTCGCTTACAAATGAATACAAATTGCAATTTGAACTTTTACAATTTTGTAATTAACAGCAAAAACATTTTGCATCATAATTCTTAGGAAAAGAATTTCGAAATTTAATTAAGTTGCATTTGCCACGCAGATTTATACACAGCAGGCGGCGGCCCAGCGAAGGGTCCATTTTCTAACCCTTTTTTGGTGCCTGAAACTGATTTCTTGAGCGAAAAGTTTTTTAATACCTTCAACAGGCAGAGCAGGAAAATACAAACACACACACATAAATATCCATTGCTCCGGCAAATAAACATTATGCAGCAGTTTTCCCCATTCTTTGACAGGAACACTTTTGAGCAAGGTTTTGGTAAAGGGAATAGTAAAATAATGCAAAATCAATTGGGGTATTTGAATGGGATGACATTTTTAGCTACTAGTTTCCATATTTTTTGTCTTAGGTTTTTTTAAGAGGGGGAAAACAGGGAAACCGGAACCGTTAACTGAAAAATTTTAAAGCGTTTTCGATGTGTCTTCATATTCGGTAGCGTTGACTAATTCTTCCACCTTGGGAAATTACGTATGATAGCTGCGAGCGTTAGCGTTAAGGTATTATAAGACAGAGACGATGGTCACACTGTATATAGAGCAGCGTTGGCCCTCGGTTCCATCCCGGGGCCGAAAACATTTTGCTATTCACACGTACCTTACCCGAACGCTTGCCGAAGCTGACACCGAGAGAGTAAGAAAGCGTCAGTCGCTTGACAGAGTTCGAAGCGATTTACGGAGGTTTGTTTTTGGCCTCGCTCTCGCTGGCCATCGCTGATATAGAGTGATCAAGAAGAGTGGACAGAGAGACTAAAGACTGAAACAGACTTTGAAAAGAGAATGGACAGAAGAAACCCATATTAACAATGTAAATAGAAACCCGTATAAATACCTGTTTTACAGAATATTTACTCATGCTGCACAGTGTAACTTTGCGAAAAAAATCCTTTCCCTGACCGTGCGCTGATTTGGCTCACCTTCTGCTGACGTATGACATTGCAGCATCAATTGTTGAGAGTACACACGTAATAATAAAATCGTCAAGAGCGAGCACGAACAGCGTCTGGGACCGAGGTTGAGGTCTGCCCTTGGTCATTAACAGCGTTAAGCCCGCACCCGGAAGGATGTCGTGGCTGAGTGACGTGTGTGTTTGCACCGACCCACACACACACACACAACACACCCAATCCATTCACACCCATCCCAGATATATTGTATATCCCATCCATCCACATCCACATCCACTGGCATTGTCATTAGCGTTGCTCGTGCGCCGTTATCCCTTTTTAATAAGGTTTACTCAGCATTTTTTGTTTTGTTTTTTTATTTGTTTGCTGTGTGCGCGTTTATTATGCCAGATTTGGTTTTTGTTATGTGCAAGCAATTGTGCAAGCATAAGATCTAATGTGAGTCCTGATTGCGGTTAAGCTCAAGGAGTGTTGGCAACGTGAACTTTGAAACTTAAAGCAAGTTAAGAGAGCCTTGTATATGGACAATTTTTGAAAATAAACGTAATTCGATAAATATTAGTATTGAAATATGGTCACATTGGATAGAGACTGTATACTATTTATTTAAGGTATAAAAAAATTCCAGAAAATTATAGATTAGTTCTAAGCTTTTCCACAGCAGCTTTCAGTTCAAAAACTCCTCTGATCTCTTACCTTATCTTCCACTTAGCTGTCTTAATTATGCGGTTTACCTTAAATCACTCAATTGTAAACTTGTCATTCAGAATCTTTACTTCAAGGCTATTAAACCCTGCCCCGTTTTGCCTGCCTTCGTATGCTGCAGCCAGCCAAGAATCCCAATCACACAACTCCACACCATTTGCGTATTACGCTTCATTATGCAGATTTCTTGCTGTTGGTTCAGTTTTTCCCCATCTCTTTTCGCCGTATTTGTTATTGTTGGATGGCTTGCGGCTTGAAAAAATATTTTTATTTAATTTATTTATGAATGAAGCGTCAGGCAGTTGGTTGCGTTGGGTAGGCCTGGCAATAAAGCCAACTGCCACACACGCCCTTTCGCATTCGCATTCCCATTTCCCCATCCTCGTGCCTGGTGCCTACCGCATTGTCACATAGATAAGCCGCGTCTGGCTTAACTCATAAAAAAGTGCCAGCAAAAGGATAATAAAACGGCAAGAGCGAAAGCAAAAGCAACAGCCAAACGCGTGCGGATTTAAATTTCAACAAATATAAAAAAAAATCAGACAACTGACAGGCTTGGGAAAGACACATCTCGACCCATGACTTCTCACAGCCAAACATCTCTAAACGATTTCCACTCTACATTTTACTTCAATAATGACAATAATCAAAAATTCTCAGACTGCCCATTCGCTTTGGCTTTTGTTATTTGCCGCCGAACCAGCTGAGCGAAGCTGAGAAATGAATTTAAAAACAATTTGCGGTCAACTTACAAAAGGCAGCCATGAGGTAAACCGCAAAGACAACAATTAAGCGTAACAAATGATTATGAATAACCATTTTCCTATGACCGATACAGAGTTATGTATGAATGAGCGTGCGCATATGTAAGAATGCGGTGTGTGTTCTTGAAGAGCATGAGAAACGGAACAGAAATGTTATGGAATATTCTTTGTTACCTGTTTTTGTGAATGGATTGAGAAAAATCTACGAATTTTACAAAAACTCTGAGCAAATATATTATATTTAAAAAATATTGTTCCCGTTTTCGATTTCAATCAAAGAATTGAATATTTTTAAATGTTTCCGCTTCTAGAAACCGACTGTGTTTTCAACTTTTTACTTCAAATTTCCATTTATCTCCATTCCGAATCGAATTCTTTAATAGTTTCTTGGAAATAACAAGTTCCGATCAATCGGATACGGAATCAAGAACAGGCCTTATATTATTTCAGACACAAAACGGAGAAGTGAAGCTTACATTCAAATTGCCATCTATCAAATCTTCATAAAAATCTAAACTCAATTTAAAATCTAGCCAATTTCATGATTTTGTGAATCTTTCGATCTTTACCATCTATCTAATCACCCGTATTCATAAATTCCAAATCGAATTTTCTATCTTAAACATCCGTCCATTTACCCATCATAATAATAATTAAAACAAATTACAACATTTCAAAATTTTCATATTTTTTCGACTGTTTGATCTACACCTCCTATTTACTCGTCCCTATGACAATCTTAACCAGAGGACGGCAAAGTACACATGCTCATTTTGGCGTTTAAAGTGTGTGTTAACCCTGTTGAAAATGAGCGCAGTATAAGCTGTCGGTGTGTTAACGTCGCTGCTGCAGAGCAGTATTGTATATACAGAAGATAGAGACGCGTCGGACTCTGATCTAAACTTATGTACGAATTTAGTAAATTTCGAGACTTTCGGACCGTTTGATAAGCATGACCAATTGGACTACAACTCGTCGACAACGTCAAAGAACCAGAGCGGAATCCCCCTTAATCATATTCATTTTCAAGATTTTGTGCTTGACAGGCTTCAGTTTGCATTTTGAAAACTACTCACTTCTAGGACCTGAACTAATAAATATCGTTTCATCAACAAATGTAAGCAAAAAATTTAAGCTGATTTCGTGGGTCAAACCCAATACTTAGGACGAGTTCGAACCTCCAGACCAAAGACTTAAAAAGAATTTGAAGGTTTAATGACTTAATATTGAGCTTACATGAATTTTTTTTTATCAACAATTTCGTTCTCACTTCAAGCTATTCACAATGGTCAGAATGCACTAAAACTCGAAATAAAGTCCGATATTTTATGTTTTTACAACCCAAAATTGTATTAATTTTGAAGGGCGTAGCCAGGGGGGGGGTCAGGGAGGGCAGCATTTACATTTTTTTAGGTAAATAACACACAATAGTTTTAAACAAAGAACACAGTATTCGATTTTAGCATTGACCAAGACAACATAAAGAAAAGATACATAATTCGATTTTGGAAAAGTTACAGATATTCATTTATAATTGCGGTCCTATATTTTAGAGCCTGTTGTAAAAAGGAGGATAGCGCTGTCCAGTTCTTGCCATTTAGCCAGTTTATTACGTCTGCTTCCGATAGGAAACTGCTTCCCAGATGGGCACTTCGTATTTCCGTTAAAATTGGGCATACCCCAAGCAGATGCTTGACGTCTTCCGTTGCGTGCAAATTACAGAGACTACAATCTGTGTTATCAGTGCTCCAGTGTGGCCTGTAGTTGAGGCTAAGCATCTCACAGCGAGCCCTACAGATCAGAGAGATGGCGTGAGTGTCATTCCGGTCATGAAAATAGTTCAAAGTGTTCAGATTTAGCTCCAGTTTCTTGTAGGTGTTTCGTACCACACTTTGCCTGGCTTGGCTTAGAAATAAGTCTCTTTCTCTGCTTACAACTTTCTCCAACAACAATTGGTGAGATTTTTTCCATGATCCGATGCATTGAAGGTCAATGGGTACATCATGATCCTCATATAAGGACAGCCAATTGTCAAAAACTTGGGACTTTTCTGCCAGCATCTTAGCAGTGAATATTTTGACCAATCTACAGTTTGGCATATCCATGACTTTCCGAATGTATGTGAAGTGGTTTTGCAAACAGTACGAGAATAGGGAGGGCAGGCCAGTTTCTAGGTGGAGTGCATAGTTCGGTGTGGAGCGGGGTAGTTTAAATATGCGTTTAATAAATAATCTCTGCAGACGCTCCACCTCCTCATATTGGCAGTGTCCCCAGATTTGAGATGCATAGCACATTATTGATCTAGCCGTAGCTTCAAACATTCTAAATTTAGTGCTCGGCAAAATGTGTCTTTTTCCAAAAAAGTTTTTCCACGTGCTATTTATTGCTTTTTTAGAGTCTTGCAGTTTTTCCTGCACGTGAGATTTGAAGCTAAAATTTCCAGTAATGGTTACGCCAAGATATTTACAACTTTTTACCGTTTCCAGCTCCTCGCCATTTAAGACCCATCTGTCGACCCCTGCACTACGCTCTCTTCCATCTCTCACAATTAAGACTTTCGTCTTTTCCACATTTATCTGCAGACTCCATTGTATGCAATATTCAGAGAGCTTATAAATCATGGCCTGCAACATCTCGGGGGACTCTGCTAGTAGCGCCATATCATCTGCGTACATTAATGCCTTGGTAGTGGAGCCATTTATGTTAACGCCTCCTGGAAGATAGCTGGTAACCTTGCTTTACTCCGGTGTTATTTGGAAATTTGTGTGAAAGCTCTCGTCCATCCCAAACAGCAAAAGTGTTTTCTTCGTACAGGCTTGAAACCATATTTATGAAACGCGTAGATACTCCCAAGAGGCTTAGCTTTAGCAGTAAACTTCTACGGTTGACGGTATCGAAGGCTGCCTTGAAATCTACAAAACAGATATACAGTTTTCGTTTCGCAGAGAGGTAGGATTTCGCAATTGCAGTGAGCACAAATACGCTATCGACTGTTGAATATCCTCGTCGAAATCCGAATTGAAACTCGCTAAGGACATTATGTTCAGCTACCCAGTCCGTAAGTCGTCTTACCAAAATTGAGGCAAACAACTTCATGGCTGCATTTATGCAGGATATACCCCTGTAGTTGGAAGCTGATGTAGGGTCTCCTTTCTTGTAGATTGGGAAAATTATGCTTTCCCTAAAGCTATTTGGAGAGCTGGCTGTTCGCAGGATCCGATTATAAGCCCGAGTCATCATGTCGATGCAGATTGGGGTGGCATTCTTAAAGAATTCGACAGGGATTCGGTCAAGTCCTGGGGCTTTGTTACATTTCGCCGTCTTAATGGCCAGACACACTTCCGAAAATGAAATGCACGCATCGAGGGCTTCCACTGTAGTGAACGGGAGCGCATATTCAAATTGGGCTGGAGGGTTACTAACAAATAATGTCACTTTGAAGTGTTCAGCGAGACTAGAAGAATCTGCTTGTATCGGATTTTTCGAAGTACTCCCGTTTAGCTTTCGTGCTAGTGCCCAAAACTCCTTGCTGCTGTTGACCCTGGCTATTTCAAATTCTAATTGCTGATAGTAGTGCTGCTGCTTGATTTGGCATAGGTTCTTAAATGCGTTATTTGCTTGATGATAGTTGGTCCTAGTGTCTTGTGTGTTTTCCATCCTAGCTAGCTGAAGTAGATCAAACGAAAGTTTACGGGCAGCATTGCAGTCCGCATCAAACCAGGGCTGCGAAATTGACAAAGGTTTCAAAAAGTAGGACAACATCGAACGAATTTATAAAATCAAACAATTTTTTTGTTTATCAGTTTACTGCGGAGTTCAGCGATATTGTAAGATAAGATCTTAAAACTATTTTTTATACGGTTGACGGTTTTTACAAGTTTTTTGGCCTCGATGCTTGAAGTGACTCATAGTTGATCATTTCTTCGTTCAAGCCGGGGAATTTTGCCTTCAAAATGGGGAATCCTTTGTAGTTGTATATATTTAAGGAATAAAAAAAACCTTTATAACAAAAACTAATTTAGTCAGCTGATTGAGCTGTACATTCCGATTTGCTAACATAATGAATTTGGTCATATCTAGAGTACAACTTTTTGTGTACAAACTTCTGCACACATCTATTAACGATAAATTATTCACAAAAGCTTAGGTGTAATAATAATTTAGGTGTAATTGAACATTTTCGCCTTTTTTAACTTATTTCTAGCTAATGTGGCGAATCTTGATAGTGTGATGGATCATGAGACTCTTGAAAAAAGGTGAATAAAACTAAAATATTAAATATTGTTATGTCTTGGTTTTAGCGACCTGATCAGTGTAAATCCAAATGGTTGGTTGTTCTGACTCAAGGTCATGAGCAGGTCATATGACAAACCATTTGTTTTATATTGCTATTATCAAAATATTATTATATGTAATACAAATAATAATACAAACATATTATGTATGCCACATTTTTGGGATTTCTATTTCCATTTCCAATACTACATCATCTTTGGACTTAGTTATCTGCCGAGGCTCAAAGTTGGTGACAATATGAAAAATGTGTAAAATATTCTCAGTAAATTAAGATTAAGATAATTTCCATTTGTCAGAATCACCAAGTTGAATTCTAGGGTGGTGACCCCGACGTAATCACTGGAGGAGGACTCTTGTGGCTGTTCTGGCCAGACGATTACACAAGTTAACACGATTTTTCATCCTCTACAATTTGATGTCATTCCTTATGTAAAATCACGCGCTGAATTCGAAATGGAGCTTAAAAAATTCTCACTAGAGCAGATTTCGAGATAATCCGAAATTCTTACTTATCTACAAATATCTCAATCAATCCAAATAACTTATGAATAAGTTATATGCACCAAATTAAAGCTAATAAAATTATCTTTCAATCATTCATACATAATCTTATTGTCAAATTTGTAGTATAAATGCTAATTACAAAGATATCGATCATTATGTTTCATTTTTTTTTTTCGAAAATTTGAAAAAAGCGGATTATTTCTCCGCTGTTGTCACTAAGAAAATTCAAAAGAAAATTTTTTAAAATTTCTTTTTCTCTTGGATGATGTAACCCAATCTATAACAAATTCAAAAAGTGTTCATTTATCGATATCTGTTGGAAATAGTTGAAGTTATTAGCATTTATCTAAAAATAAAGCAATTTCAGTTTTACCGTTTAATTGCTATCTAAAATGTCGACTTTGTTCAGTCGTTTGTGTACACAGTTTTTAAATTTGTTGAAAAGCTTTTGAAGTTCAGCAATGACCCTTCGGTTGTCTTGCCGATCGTTTCCACATAAAACACGAACAATCTAGCAACATAACTGTTAACCATAACCATATTTCAGTTTCGTTGCAATACTAATCTAAAATAAAAATTTTTTATGCTTTCTTAGTTATTAAAACCTTTTTGGTTCAAGGTCTAAAAAGTTAATGATCGGGTACGAACTTTTTTCCCTTGGCTAAATTGAAATTATATACTCCTTGGAGTGCTTTTGTTCCACTCGTTTCTATAACATTTCCAAAATCCAAAACACTTTTCCATAAATTCTCCGAGCTCTCACTCCCAGTTTGTTGGCATCCCTAAAAACTTGTTAAAAGATTTGTGGCACTCGGTTCAAAGCTCAGGAGCACCAACCCCATATTTGTGTTCAAATAACTCCGCTCCCTTCAAATGGCGACTGCTACTGCCCAGTTCCCCATTCGGCACGCCTATTTTGGCAGCATTTTTTGTTTGGGGCGTGTTAAAAGTTAAAATAAATCAAACAGCCATAAATTTGCCGCTTTTGGCAATATGGGGAATTCGATACGTTCATCAAAAGTAAAAGGGTTCAAGCGATGCGTTTGCTATCTATCAATAAATGTCTCTATATGCGTTCCAGCCTGCCCCCCTCCGCATATTTTATCAGCACGGGGAAAAGGAGAGTAGCAGACGACGAGCAACATCCTTTGTCAAGTCACACACACACGCACATCTCCAAATAGAAATCACCCAAAGTGGAGCAGTTTATGAAAAATATGGCGCAAAGGGGTTAAATGACGTATGCATTGCTGCTATTTCTCTTATTTGCCTGCCGATGTCTTAGTTACCTAAAACCGGAAGCTACGAATTTATCATAGCCAGACGGACCAACAACAGGACTCTGTTTTGTATTTTATGAGTGGCCAACGGGTATGGAAAAGTACCCACAAACAAAAATAAAACCGAGAAGGTGATCAATAACGGTTGAGGTTGAGAGGGCCGTTTGGTCTAATAAATGTTGAGTCATTTGCAGTTTTAAGTGCCGAGAAGTTGATCTATGGCGAATGGAAATGAAAAAGAAGCTAACTGGAGAAAATATTAGCTTAAGAGTGCAAAAGTATTGAAATTACGAATAAGGTAAACCTGGATCCCAAATAATGAATAATTTTTGTAAAAGAAAATAAAACTTAAATGCCAGCAAGCATGTAAATAGCGGCCTTTGAGCAACTAATTCCACTTTACACCCCCAAAAAGGAACCACTCCAAATAAAATATATTGTACGATTGTCTGATTATCAGAGCAACCGCAAAACAATTTAATACTAAAACCCAAACCACATGCCAGGGCACGCGTCACAGTTCCAGAGAGAGAGCAACCCAACGACCACATGCATGATAAATGCACAAAATCTGCAACAAACTGTTGGAAACACGCGCTATCCCAGCCCAAAAGGGTATGGGTTATGGGTTACGGCTTCCTGGGGGTATAGAGTTACAATCTAAAGCCAAAGCCCGAGAGTGCTAGATGCTCCCTTTTGACAAATCGAGTTGAACATACCGAGATTAGCATTGTTCTCTAGCGATGCCTACAAATTTGTGACTTCAATGGGCCAGGTGAAAGCGAACCCCGCAAATAACAATAATAAATAATATGAAAACCACCCATAGAAATGCATAAATTTCCCTTGAGTACAATGTGGAAAAAGGATAATTTCGAAAAACCATTAATGGGCTGTGCACATTAACATTTTGTTGTGACAGCCAGTCAAATGAGCGTAGAGCAGGACACATGGTTTGACTGGGTTTGGTTTGGTGTGGTGTGGTGGCGGTTGCGCGTACTAAAGGTACAGGAAACGCAAGCTGCAGTCAAAAGGACTGTCCAGGTCCTGTCAATGGCACATTGTTGACGTCTGTCGTTGGCCACCGTCATTTACATGAAATGCCATAGATCGATGTTTTCCTAGAAATCGTTGACATTCTAGCTGCATAAATCAAATAGCTCGATGGGTATGGTCTGGGGCTACGTTTGATGTGGGCTAACCAAAAGGGTTTGTTGATTTAGAATTATTAAAAACTAAAGAGCTGTTCTTTTGTTAAAGTGTTAAATGAAGAAAAATAAGGGAAATTATATAAACATTAAACATTATAAAAGCGGTTAACTTTTCATATAAGAACAAAATATTCTAAGTTAAAGTCTTATAAATTCTAATAAATTCTAAGCCTAAAGCCACTAAAACCCATTTTCCGACCGATCATTTGTATGGCAGCTACAAGAAGTAGTCATCCGATCCGGTTGGTTCCGACATATTAGCAGCGTGCAGACAAAAGAAAACTTTGTGCAAAATTTCCTCTCGATAGCTTCTAAACTGAGGGACTAGTTCGCGTAGAATCAGACGGACAAACGGACGGACAAAGCTTTATCGACTCAGCTCGTCATGCTGATCAAGAATATATATACTTTATGTGGTCGGAGATGATTCCTTCTATGCTATTTCATACTCTGTACCAAGAGTAGCAGCTGAATGCAACGCTCATGCTCTCTCTTTCTCTCTCTCAATCACACGTTGTTGGGAGGGGGTGGGGGAAGAGGATTTTATTTTTTTATCATAACTTGAGAACCGCTCATCCGATCTGTATCATTTCTTCGGCAAATCGATTCATATTACGAAAAACTATCTATCTCTAGAAGGAACAAATCATCTATCTACAAAACTGTAGGAGATATAAAATTGCGGGGGCGGGAGGTGGCGTGGCCAAAATTGAAAATAAGCTTGATCTGCCTGCAGCTTTAAGAAGCATTTGTCCCTTACATGTCAAACCTCTATCTCTTACCATCTCTGAGATCTGTTTGTTCACACGGACGGACGGACAGAGGGACAGACAGACGGACATGGCTATATCGACTCGGCTGTTGATGCTGATCAATAAGCCGTGACCGAAAACAAAGTTTTTTGTATAACCGTAACCCTATAACCTATATTTATTTACTTTATTTACAAAAGTTGTCAGCTTATATATATTTCGCCGAGTTGTTGGAAACCAAGTAAAGAGAGCGAGCGAGAAAGAGACAAAGCAGCTAACCAAAATCTTTACCTTCCTCATCGTTTCTTATATTTGTTATTACACTGCCAATATGTTCGGATACACTTATCAAATGTCACTAAAAAGTCGATTGTCAAAATTCTCCGTATATGATAGGTAAGATAAAATGTTTTTATTTTTGTTGTTCACGTTTTGAGCCTTTCCAATATACAAAGGGACAACAAAAATAAAATAAAAACAAATTTAAAAGCTTCGCTGAGAGCCATCAGCTTCTCTGAGCATTTAACCATTTAACATTATCTACTTAATACATAAGTTTTATAAGTTTATAAATTAAAATATAACTATTTTTAGCTGATTTGTAGTCAAGCAACAAGTTTGTTTTGGGATAGCATCCTCAATATAATTGGAAAAGTTTTCCCAACCCATGACTCCATCTAGAGCCGCGTAGACCTCCATTTCCTCAAGTACTCCCTTCTTAAAACAGCGCCAGCGAAACTCTTGCAGAATAGGGAATCTTCCAATATAGTACTGTATGTTCTTTTAGCTTACTTCGCATCCCCAAACTTGTGCCCGAAAAAGAGATCGTCCAAAGCAGTAATTAAATAATCAAATTATTCGGCTTTAATCTCTGGTTTAAGGTGTTTTATGGCCATTATCTATGTTTTTCTTCGAATGTTTTTCGTTATATTTCCTATAAAAAGCCGCTGTACAAATTCCCCTTTTACTTAATCCTGATTGGCAGTCATTAAAAAGTGTCAGAGAGCTTAAAAATATTAATATGTTTGCCATTAAATGTGTGAGTACTTTTAAACGGAATGGCAATATTGAGTTTGGCCTGTACTCATTTGCAGTTTTTGCTGAGCCATAGTGCAGTTATAAGCAAAACAATATTTTTGATCTACAGCGGTAACAGCAGCCACCACAAGAACAACATGGAATAGATATTACTTATGAGAACCACCCTATACAAGCAATTTTCACACTCGTAAAGGACCAACAAAGGAAATGTTTAGAACAATTTAAACACTTCCTCATTACAAAATTTATTTTCAAACGTAAATTCTAAAAATAAAACAATCACCCAATTACCATTTCCCCTTGGCATTTCAATATTTAATTGCATGACACGAGCTTAGCAACCATAAAGAATGAGAATTTCAGTCTAATCAAATCAGAACTCAAGACCAAAAAAAAAAGAAATGTAATCGCTTGATAGGCTTACGGGTTGCCTGCCCGTCCTCGTTGGATTCAAATGCGCAATGCGCGCCTCCATTTCAAAAAATTGTTGACATCAAAGGCATTTTCCAGTTAATAAGGAATTGTTATTTATGGCATTTGGACCCAATAAGATGACGGCTAATTTAGTAAACGCGTGGCCGGCATATACTACAACAGATATGGAACACAAAATGCGTTTCGTTTTTAATCCAATTTGCATATAAAATGACACAAAGCCCGCTAAATGCAACCCTTAATAAGTCGCCAGGGGACTTTTGGGCGGCGGTCGCTTTGCGAGCACTTGAAAATATTGTGTAAATCCCATCCCAACCCACCACCACCTTAGAGGATTTCCACCACTGACAATTGCCAAGGTTTTTTTACATGCGATTCTCAACTATAAATATGTCAAAGTTTCTGGTTACCATGGCCCATTGGTTCGACAGCCAGTCCCAACCCTCGCAGGCTTTTGGAAATTTTTTAAGTATTGTCAATATTAGTAAATATTAAAAAAAGTCTATAGGGTGGCACCGGAAATTGCTGGGGGTGGTTGCTTAAATTTTATGTAAGCCGCAAGCATTACAGGGTATCGCAGCGGATACCCTTCTACTTTATTGTACAGCCAGCCTGCCAATTTTTCACTCTGCCCCGGCAATGGGTGTAATTTTTTATTAAAGACATTAGTCAAATAAGTGCATATAGACGATCTGGTTCTCATATGACGACGCTGCTGCCGCTGGGCATTAATCTAAAATGGCAAACGCCCTCTCCAGGGCAACCAAGCAACCCACCCACCCAACTCCCGCTCCCTCCCCTCCCCCGTGAGCGTCATTTGTTACATTTATTATATTTTTTTTGTTCGTAATGTTTTCGATCTAAACGGATTTGGTTACCCGGCACTCGCCTCGGAGAAAATTAAACTTTTCGCTTCGCTTTTGTGCCAAACACAAAAACATTTTATGCACTTATGACACCCCACCACCCCCTGAACCTGCCCAATTTCCCCCTTTTTTTTGGGCAGTGACTTTTTGTGCTCGGACTGAGCCCAGTTTTTATTGTAACTCCTCCGCCTCCTCCTTCACATTGGCTTCATTTTTAGTTACTCAGCTGCTGCTTCAGTTTCCAGTTGCACACTGCAGCGTCGAGGGGTTGCAGGCAGGGGTTAATGTTCCCTTTTGTATGCTAGTATTATTGTTGTCACGATTT
Organism: Lordiphosa clarofinis; assembly: GCA_018904275.1. Lineage (NCBI taxonomy): Eukaryota > Metazoa > Arthropoda > Insecta > Diptera > Drosophilidae > Lordiphosa > Lordiphosa clarofinis. The sequence continues at coordinate 722,249 of JAEIGQ010000113.1, forward strand.
TCACATATTTCATAAATTCGGGCATATTGCTAATTTGTGCTCTAAATTTGTGCAAATGCGGAAATATTTGGTTAGGGTTTTGGTTGGATTTTTATTTGGATTTTTTTCTGTAGCTTTTATTATTGAATTTATTGGTTTCTATTTATCAAATTGGATTTTCAAATGGGATTGCGCTCTGGAGCTTGTCTCTGCATATGCGTGTGTGTGTGTGTGTGGTTTGTGGTTTGAAAGGATTTCAGTGAGATTGAAAGTTGGGTAAACAAAGGATATCATTAAGCAGATGTGAGAGTAATTTTAGCTTAATTCAATTTATGACTATGCTTTTGGATTCATTTGGATTCTGATTGCGGTGGCAATGTTTTAGAATGCGAAGAAAAGGTAGCTCTATCGAAATTCAGTGGTCAGTTTAAGAAATCATATAACAAACAACTAAAACTAAATTCCATTGAACTAGACTAATGTGATTGCATAGTTGAAAACAAAAAAAATTACTGGAAATAAGTTTACTTAAATTGCCTTATTTTCGAACAGCTTATAAGTATACAATGCTTAGACAGTACAATTTTGTAGAGGCTTACATTAAATTGAAATCCAAATTTTCAAACCATCCAGTGCATACTTATGGTAACTCAAGTTTAATAGGGATGTGAATTTGAATTCAAAATGATTAATCTTGGCTTAAAAAAATCGCAGAATTGCTTGGAAAATTATATTTTAAGTGTTATTCCACGACATCATGAAAGTTCCAATGAAACATGAAGTTTCCTCATAAGTAATGGCTTTAAATGGTCGTATATGTATGTTGTTAATAGCTCCAACTTCTAAAAAGAAAATTATTTTCAGATTCAGATTTCAATTTCGGGATATTTAGGGCATAATTTAAGTTTCAAAATTCGCTAGTATTACCACGGAGTATTTTTTATACCCTTGGAGAGGGTATATTAAAATTGTCTGGATGTTTGTAACGCATAGAAGGAAGCATCTCCGACCACATAAAGTATATATATTCTTGATCAGCATGACGAGCTGAGTTGATATAGCCATGTCCGTCTGTCCGTCTGTCCGTCCGTCTGTCCGTCTGTCCGTCCGTCCGTCCGTCTGTTTCTATGCTATCTCCTCCGTCAGTTTTAAAGCTATCTTAACCAAACTTTGCAAGAAGTCTTTTGGTATAAATACGCTGCACATTTGTCGGAACCGGCCGGATCGGATGACTATAGCATATAGCTGCCATAGGAACGATCGGTTGAAAAACTAGTTTTAGTGAGAAAAACTTGTTTGTTTTTAGTGCTATCGCTCCCAACGCTCGTATTAATAAGTTTTTAATGATTTCACATAATTTCACCAAGCCTTGTCAAAATCGGACAACTATATAGTATAGCTGCCATACAAAAGTTAGGTCTGAAAAAAAGTCTTATTGAGAAAAACTTTTTTGTTTTCAATGTTATCGCTCCCAACGCTCGTATTTATAAGTTTTCAATGATTTTACATAATTTCAACAAGATTTTTCGAAATCGGACCACTATATAGTATAGCTGCCATACAAACTGTCAGGCATATATCAAGCTCCAAGGGTATATAAACTTCGGTCGAGCCGAAGTTAGCTGGCCTCTATTTTTTTACTGTATAATATAGCTCTCAGCAAGTACTTTAATTAGTGTTAAAGTGTTTATCAAGTGAAATTCGGTTTCCAAAATAATGACAAAATTGGAAGCTATTCGAACGTGACAAAAACAGAAGTGGTTTTGGGGGGCAGCTATATAAAGACAACGATTAGCGAAACCTAACACAATAACTAAGCCCAAATAGTTTTAATATCTTATGAATGAATAGTTCTTTGAAACGAATATTATTTGATTTAAAAATTTTGAGTACAGTTTTTGTAAAATATTATTTATCTCTGTCGATACGTGCCATGTCGAACGAGACATTTTTTCCATCATCATCGTCTCTAACCGACTTCGATATACCCGTTACTCATGAAAAAACATGTTTAACAGTGATCCTGCGTTCCTTATGCAACATTTTTTATACCCTTGGAGAGGGTAAATTAAAATTGTCCGGATGTTTGTAACGCATAGAAGGAAGCATCTCCGACCACATAAAGTATATATATTCTTGATCAGAATGACGAGCTGAGTTGATATAGCCATGTCCGTCCGTCTGTCCGTCCGTCTGTCCGTCTGTTTCTATGCTATCTCCTCCGTCAGTTTTAAAGCTATACAAATACGCTGCACATTTGTCGGAACCGGCCGGATCGGATGACTATAGCATATAGCTCCCATAGGAACGATCGGTTGAAAAACTAGTTTTAGTGAGAAAAATTTTTTTGTTTTCAATGCTATCGCTCCCAACGCTCGTATTTATAAGTTTTTTAAAATTTTACATAATTTCATTAAGCCTTGTCGAAATCGGACCACTATATAGTATAGCTGCCATACAAAAGTTAGGTCTGAAAAAAAGTCTTAGTGGGAAAAATTTTTTTGTTTTCAATGTTATCGCTCCCAACGCTCGTATTTATAAGTTTTTTAAAATTTTACATAATTTCATTAAGCCTTGTCGAAATCGGACCACTATATAGTATAGCTGCCATACAAACTGTCAGGCATATATCAAGCTCCAAGGGTATATAAACTTCGGTCGAGCCGAAGTTAGCTGGCCTCTATTTTTTTATGCTGCTTTTACTTTGCTCGGTCAAGTCGTGGTGGTGTAACCGTTCGCAGATTCGTACACCTAGGTACCCGTCTTGGCATCTTCTTGCGGTCTGGGTTTAACTCACAATAAAAGACGAGTATAGTTCTCTTTACATGGAGATACAAAGTTTCACATCTTATCTCTCCCCAACAAAACAATCTTAGACTGGGACTTAAAAACAATGCCAAGTTCCAGGGCGTCGTACTGGACAGAAAACTACTCTTACATGACAATTTTACTGAGCGAGTAAAGGATCTATTGACCTCTTCCATAGTAAGCAGGCGATAGGCCGTAAATGGGGATTTTCCCCAACAGCCAGTGAACCTTTACTTAGCCATAGTACATCCCATACTGCATCTTTTTTCCTTTAGACTTGATGTCTAATAAGTTAACAGCCCTCAGACTAAGAGAGTTTGAAGCCTAAAACAAGGGTAGCCCAAGACACTCAACAAAACTAAACCATCTAAGCGCGATGGCCGTCATTACAAACTATTGTCGCTAATCTCCGAAAACAAGATGCCCTACGAAAGAAATTCAAACACGATATCTTTTCCAACTTCCATTTCTGTAAATTAAAATAAATACAATTTTTAATTTATTGCAAAACTTTAGTTTATTTTAATTGCTTTTAAATAGAGAATAAAGCACTGGTAAATGAATAAATACTCTTTGAGATGGATGCTATAAAAGTAATATTTCAAACGAGATCCGAGATGCTGCCACTAAATTAAGACCCCCACATAAGCGACGAGAAGCCCGCGCAACATGAGCGCCAGGGAGGATACCTTCCATTTCCTCTCAGAATGCCCAATTCTGGGAGGACTACGACTAAAATATTTCGGAGAAAGGTCCTTCACAATTAAAAAAACTAGAGATCGACTCGACGGAGAAAATTGGATTACGCTTGCGGCTTATCTCACTGCTGCCCTTAAATATAAAAGGTAATGAATGACATCCATATCTTTCTTACTTTGACGAAGAGAAAGGTCAACCGAAATCCCATTCGCTTGAACCGATTGCTTTTGAAGCACTCTCACGGCGCTTATAAAATTAAAAACAAGATAAAGCAGATTTTTAAAAAAGCCTACTGACACATCATTAAGTTAGTTTGTTTGCTCAAAAAATATTAAAAATTCATCGTGCTTTTTAATTTACTTACGGGTTTCTGCCCATCAGCCAAGAATTTGATTTATTGCCCTCGAAAGAGGTAAGATCCCCTACTTATCTAAACTCTTTCAAGTATTATGTCGTTAAAAATGGCTATTTAATATATTTTTAAAAGTTGCCTTTCAATTATTTTTACCAACTTTTACCCTTGACATCTTAAAAACTTGATGTGCTAGAAAAATTTGGAAAATTAACTTGTATTCCGCCTGAAATCCTCCGTCAAACGGTATCAATATCATTCCCTGGCCCGCGATGACACCCAATATTTGTTGAACTGTGTAATCTTTTGCGACAAAGTAGAGAAAACATTGCATCGAAGCCCTAATGAGTCACTGCCTTATTGGCAGTTATGAAGCACGCTGGGGCGTTGCTTACTACGATTCCTGTATAAGCTAAGTGTGAGGAACAGGAGGAGACATTACTACATCTTGCCCAGCTCTTAGTAGAGGGAAACTCAAAACTCTATCTACTCAACCTCTCGGAAGTGTACGAGATATAGATTCCGTCTCTACTATAACTTTTAATGTCGTTACAATAGTTCATTTGGAAGGAACATCCCTGGATTAATAAGGATTTATAAAAAGTCTTGCGGTATTTCCGCAAGCTTGTCTTTGCAAGCGCGTAGTTCTAGTTGTATTTGTCGCTTGGGTTCACGCTAGAGCTTTTTGGAAAGTTCCTTTCACGCGCTAACACGTGTTTGATTTATTGTTGTTTGTTTTTAGTCGTTCGTGAGTTATAGCGTCGCAAACATGGAGCAAAATAAAGAGAAAATACGGCATATTTTACAGTACTACTACGATAAAGGCAAAAATGCATCTCATGCTGCCAATAAAATTAGTGCAGTTTATGGACCCGATACAGTTTCCATTTCCACCGCACAATGATGGTTTCAACGTTTTCGTTCTGGTGCAGAGGTGATCGAAGATGCGCCACGGTCCGTCTAAAATTGCGATAAAATCGCTGAATTGATCGAAAGAGACCGGCATAGTAGCAGCCGTAGCATCGGCCAAGAGCTGGGCATGAGTCATCAAACCGTTATAAACCATTTGAAGAAGCTTGGATTCAAAAAGAAGCTCGATGTATGGGTGCCACACGATTTGACGCAAAAAAACATTTTTTGTCCGTATGGATGCATTCGAATCGCTTCTGAATCGCAACAAAATCGACCCGTTTTTGAAGCGGATGGTGACTGGCGATGAAAAGTGGGTCACTTACGACAACGTGAAGCGCAAACGGTCGTGGTCGAAAAGCGGTGAAGCTGCCCAGACGGTGGGCAAGCCTGGATTGACGGCCAGGAAAGTTCTTCTGTGTGTTTAATGGGATTGGCAAGGAATCATCCACTATGAGCTGCTCCCCTATGGCCAAACGCTCAATTCGGACCTGTACTGCCAACAACTGGACCGCTTGAATGCAGCACTAATGCAGAAGAGGCCATCTTTGATCAACAGAGGCCGAATTGTCCTCCATCAGGACAACGCCAGGCCACACACATCTTTGGTGACGCGCCAGAAGCTCCGGGAGCTCGGATGGGAGGTTCTTTTGCATCCACCAAGTGATTACCACCTATTTCTGTCCATGGCGAACGAGCTTGGTAGTCGGAAGTTGGCCACAAGAGAGTCCTGTGAAAATTGGCTCTCCGAGTTTTTTTTGCCAATATTGAAGCGAGCTTCTATAAGAGGGGCATTATGAAGTTGGCATCTCGTTGGGAACTCGTCATCGAACAAAACGGCGCAATATTTGACTTAAATCGCATTATTATAACCAATTTTATGAACAATTGAAAATTCAATAAAAAATACCGCAAGACAACCTTTTATAAATTATCGCCTAAGTGTAAGGACAGTCTTACTGCCCCTAGCAATCACAACCTAACCTTGCCTAACCTACTCTGCTCTGCAGAACTGGCCATTTGTCTTTGAAAATTAGAAAAATCTTATTTAAACATGTTTTATTGTACGGTCACACTGGCTATTGCTTTTCTACTCAAAGAGTGGGTTCTCAAAAATGAGATTTTTTGTGACTTTAAAAATCGCTTTCAGAGTTGAAAAAGGTTAGCTTAGTTTATGAAAGAAGTCAGAGCTGTAAGCCTCTTGACCCATAAATTAGATTTTACAACGATTTCTGCCAACTATTCAGAATTGACCATCTTGCGATTCTTTAAAAGTATCTCTGGATACCAAATACATGCCTAAACCTAAGACAATCGCAATCTCAGAAGCACTTTGCCGTTTTTTTGTTTAATCCCTTAAGACATACTACAAACAATAATCCAACTAACTTTTGTCATTCAATTTCTCTTATTCACTCTCAATTACATGATATTTCCCATCCAGCCTAACTAAAGTCAAGCAAACTATGTCATTAAGTGGAAAAATGCTTGGGAAAAATGGGCGATTTCTTTTCCCATTTGGCTTACAAATATGTATGACTTTGTCTTATTGGTATTTGATGACGGTCTGCAAGGACTGTGTGTGATTAACTTAATTTAACAGTTGCACGTATCACATTTATTGGTTTTACACGCACTCCGTCGGCCGAAGGACGCATAATGAAAGCAATTTGTGTGTACCTAAAAAATAATGCCATAACTATATCAACAAAAGTATCCCTGAGTGTGTGTGTGTGTGTGTTTACCTTTGACTCTGCCTGAAGTTGGACTATTAAACTAATTTCCAGTTGTCATTGACAAGCACGCACAAGACAATTCCTTCCTCACCCGACTGGGTGGCGATAGTTCCAACCAACATGCGTCGCAATTCAAACTATGCTGAAACTTCCATTTGCCCTGCAGCCTGTGAACATGAGTACTAGAAGTAGTTGTGCCTGTACCTACCTGAAACATCCGGCTTTTCCCCCCTGCGATTGTTGATGAATACGGTTGATGTGTCGAAGTCTTTGTCGGTCCACATGCAAATGAAGTTGACTTTGGTGCTGGATGCTTTGACTCTCGCTGTCTCCGACTGCCTTGTAGGCATTTTTGCACAAATTCCATATTTACTGTCAATGTTAATTGCTCCGAATTGCAGCAAAGTGTTGACTTTTGTGCTGCAAGGAAAACTTGCACAGCTGGCAAAATGAAAAGGCAATGGAACCTCTGACTTGTGACTGATGCAATTCCAATTATGCATTTTGTTTGGGCAGCAATCACAGTTGTGTACTCTATATTAAGTGAGTGAAGGCAAGGCACCTGATGATGATGAATTTTTCTGGTCAATTATTTAAAAAGCTAAAGCTGGGTTGAGGCATCAAATAACAAAGTGTAATTCTTTAGCGCCGAAAAAATATATACCCCACCTTTACTTCATTCATATTAACTTCGATAGAAGTAAAACTTTCATTTGGTGATCCTTATTTTTTTTTACTTTTCCCATTTAAGCTGTCATTTGAGAGCACTTTCCCATTCTCAGCAGGATACCTCTCTACTCACTGAGAAATCAAGACAGACCTCATTTGCTCACTTACTTTCCAGGGAATCATTTGCTACTTAAGGGCGGCAGCACACATGTCGGCTTAAGCACATCCTTCAGCCAGCCAGAGCCAGAGCCCAGAGTTGAGTTAAAGACATGTGTGTCGCACAATTCATTTTCATTGTCAAATGCCGCCTTAGTCTCGTCTTACGCGCGCTCTGTGTTAATTATACTAATTGCACTAAATCACTTGAAAATTTCAAGAAAAAAAAGGCTCAGTTCGCCCGTTAAAAAAAATTACAGGAATTAGGGCGTATAACATTTCACATACACAAAATCCAGACGAGAGAACCAAATGTCAACGCAGTCTGTGAGAAAGTTCAGCAAGGAAGTGCGAGTAATCCTAGGCCCTCTTCAGTGTGCCTTTGCCTAGCATGTGGTACATCAAAATAAATGACAAAAAATGTGCATTAAAAATGGACTGTTCTTTCTTGAAAATGTGATAATTAATGGTTAGATCCTAAGTTATGTAGCAAATGTAACGCCCAGATTTAAGCAAAAGGTGCAGCTAAAATAAAAAGCAGAGAGAAATTTTGAAATGATGATAATAGAAGGAGAAGTGCTGAGTTAATAAAAGGCCTCCTTATAATAATTTGTTAGCTAATGTGACAAAAAGCTTGAAATAGAGGATGAATTAATGATTCTGCAAGTTCAAGTAGGGGCTGCCTCTATCGGCCGCTCCTTGCCATCGAATTCTTGGATGTGATTGACATAATTTCGTCACTATCTTTAAGCTTTACTGATATTGTAATAACAGGCGATCTGAATAGCAATATTTTATTAGAGTGACATTTATCCTTAGAAATGGCATCTTTGGTACAGGGACTTTAAACATATTGATTACAAAACAACTTTAGACAAACTTAGATCTATTTAATTGGAACACAATTTATTCTTTTACAAACGTCAATTCCCAGTTAAGTGATTTCTTCTTTTATATAAATGTATTATACTAGCTGAACTCACAGCGACTTTGTCTGCCTCCAAGATTTTAAGGAATTGTAGATATTGTGTTGTTTTATCCTGTAGACAGTTTCGAGTTCACAGCTGTTAAAAATATATCAAAATTTTGCGTGGTAAATGCAGGGGTCCGTACACATGTTCCATTTTTTCCATCCCGTCCGCGCTCGAAAATTCTTTCATCAAGTGAATGTGAATTTCGGTTCCACCGATATTTCCCTTCCGCGCCCATATCTAGTAAGTATATAAAGATTGTGGATTTCACAGCAGCATCAGCACAGCTTGCCCATAATTGGGATCGCATAGATTTCTACGTCCTTCCCAAAAATTAAAGAGATAATTTGTTATGGATAAAACTTCGACAAACTACGAACTAAATCTGAAAACCAATTAACCTCATGGCAGTCACTCTTCAATTATAATTCAATTCAAATTGGTTTTCTCGCTTGTTCACCACCCCCTCGTCCACAGTTCTCGACTCTTTCCCTTCGTCCCCTCCATCTTCCATCGCTCTCCACTCTTTGCCTTCCGACCTCATTCCTCAACCCCCCTGCCTGATCGCAAAAGCTCATTTATTTGCCCCATACAAACTTTTCTTCGACTTAATCACTCACTTCGCGGACAAATTTTCCAAATTTTCGTTCTTAGTGCGCGCCTGCTAAACTAAACGAAGGTCTATGCCAAATCTTAGAACTTTGGGATAAGAAGTTATGGCTGTGGCTAGTCAGTCAGTCGGGCCTTCAGATTTATAAGTATAAATGACAAATTTATTCCACTAAAAAGCAAAAACTATAATGAGAGGCAATAATCTTGGTTTCCGCGCAGTGTGTGACACAGCTTATAAAATGTGGAAGAGGTTAAAGACTTCTGATCACTACACGCGGCTTAAAGTGCTAAGAAGTCATATAAAAAATATTATCAATACCGCCAAGCGTACTCTTTATACGAATAAATTTAAAAGTGCTTTCCCCACCAAACAGAAATGGTGTTAACTAAGAGAAACTGGGAGTTGGTAAGATGAAATTCTTTAATAAAGTAAGTTCTGATTTAAATGACCTAAACAACAAATTATACAATCAATCGCGTTGTTAATGTTACAATAGATATTCAAGTTTTTAGTCCGTAATTCAGTGTTAAAAAATATGCAATGTCTTTCGGGAGCATTGAAGCTGCATCACAGCAGTTTTAAATGTCACTGAAGACATTCGAATGCATCTTGATAACAGCCATGTCACTTTTTACATTACTAGATTTTAGTAAAGCTTTCGACACTGTACAATTTTTCAATTTTACTGACACTGCGATCAAATTAGTTTCGTCGTACACAGAGAAAAAAAAAATTCAAAAGCTACACGGAAATGTAGAATTTCTACACGTTTCGACCGGGTTTTTCAACCCACTATTTTTGTGTAGCTTTTCTAAGCGCCGCGTGTGGCTTTTTGAATTCCACACGGCGCGTTTAGGTTTTCCACACGCGCGTGTGGCTTTCTCAATTCCACACGGCGCGTTTAGGTTTTCCACACGCGCGTGTGGCTTTGTCATTTCAACACGCGGCGTGCAAAAAAGCTACACGAAAGTAATGGGTTGAAAATCCCGGTCGAAACGTGTAGAAATCCTACATTTCCGTGTAGCTTTTTATTTTTTTTTTTTTTTTAACAAATTATATTTTATATTTATATTTTATATATTTTTTATATTTTTTTACTTACTCTGGTAGATTTGAAATCCCGGCCCCTTGGACTGAAACACGATTGGAGTGATGGCTTAGACGTCTCCGCCACGTCACGCGTGTAAGGCAAGGTCTCTAAGACATTACTTGTATGGAATCTACTAAAGGCACAATCCAATATTTGCTTGCTTGTAATTCTCAAGTTCTAATTCAACGCTATCGCTATTTATATACAGGCAACAGAAATTCGCGCACGATTCGTTTAGATTTTTTACACGCAGCGTTAAGGCTTTGTAAATCTAAACGTACATGTAGAAATCCCACACGCCACGTGTGGCAACCAGTTTGCTAAACGAAAAATATTAGAATTCTGTACTGATTTAGAGCTACATTTTTCGTTTAGAATTCACACACGCGCGTGTAGCATTTCAATATCTAAACGTCAATGTTGAAAACCTAAACGTCCGTGTGGTAATCAGATTGCTGCATGAAAAATGTAAAAATATTAAGGGAAACAAGCTGATTTTCATATGTCGTGTAGTCCTTGCTTTTGCACACGTAGCATTTAACTTTTCTACATTTTCATTTAGATTTTTAATTCCTACACGCCGCGTGTAACTTTTCCACACGTCCGTGTGGCTTTCTAAATTCTACACGCAGCGTGTGCAATTTAACAGGGCGAAATACGTTGCGTTTAGGTTTGACGTTTCTAAACGCGCCGTGTAGCCAACTTTGTTTTCTCTGTGTACCTATGTGGTAGAATCACTACCTAATTTATTGCTTAATAGCACACCAATCCAATATGTAAAAAATTTTTTATCTTGGACCGACTTAAAAATGTTGCACCGAATTATTTTTACAAAAGAGCCAGGCTTCTTATTTGACAAATTATGTTTCAGCACATCGTCCAGAACTAAAAATACTTCAATACTTCGTAGTTAGTAGCACAGTGCACTTTAGGGACAAGCTTAGACAGTTTTGAATGTTAAACAATTAATTAATATATAAAACTTATTTAAAAATATTTCGATTCGCTCAAAGCAGATGAAGAGAATTTATACTTTAGATTTAATTAGTTTAATACCATTTCTTTAAGTTTGTGTTTTTCTCTTTAGTAACAAGAGCAGTAAAATATAAGGTTATCCTCGACGCACTAGGATGCAATAATAATAAATTGAATCAGCTTACAATTGCATGGACACCAAATCAAATGAAGAAAATATTTGTGGAACAACAAGAACCACAAGAAATAGAAAGATAAACAGGATTTGTTTGTGTGTTTGTGCAACCAACTCAATCGCTCGGAGAAAAAGAGCAGATTGAGCACATATAAACTTGTTGCGTGAAGGCTATACGCGCAGCTATCCTTTTGAATATTTCATTGCCCCCATCACTCAGTATAATTGCTCCAGCTAGCTGACTGCTCAGAGACTTGTCCAATGCCTTTACTGCCACCCTGAATATAAAACTACGCGTCAATATCTCCATGATGAATATAACAATACAGAACACAAAAAATGTAATTCAAAATCTAAAAATGCAAAAAACCATTTGCGCGAACAACAGTCACATTATTCCCTCGACGTTTTGTTTGGTGTGTGTATATATTTTTTAATCAAAAGCCGCAAATTGCCGCAACGCAAAAAAAAAAATGACAATCAACCACCCCAGGATTCCTAGCTAGAGCCAGACTTTTGGCCACGACAAAGTGCCAGTGAGCGTAAAACGCCGAGTCCCAGCCAGACGCTGCTGTCCAATACATTTAACGCCTGGGCCCAAACTATGAAATACAACAACAAGAAAAAAAAACACAGAGCACCCAAAAAGCAGAAAAAGAGAAGCGTTGGAAATGGCTCTGACATGTTGCCTTTGACATGCATTTGACATTTGACAGATCGCGCATAGTGTGGGCCAAAAGGGAAGCGGGGCGTTTCAAATGAAATGACTAAATTATGTGCAAAGTGGTGGAAAGTCGAAAACGAGCAAAAAAAGTAAAATTAAAAAAAAATTACCAGGTAGAAAATTCGTGCACTCACTCGAGCGTCAACATTTAACTGTCATAACTGACAATTGAAAGGGAGGAGAGTGGGTGGAAAAGGGGGGCGCACTAGTTGGGGTTGAAAGATTGTGCGTGTCTGCAGCATCTTCTTATCAGTTGAGCGTCGAGTGCCACTTGAGGCTGTTTGGCTTTTGGCAACCCTTTTTTTTGATTGACAGACCGCAGCAACCACCAATGGCAATGGCAAAGGCAACATCATCATCTCATCATCCTTTTAAGCGGCTGTATTTGAGTTGCATATTTGCTCATTAATAGCGATAAGCGTGTTAAAGTTACAGTTAATGCGTAGAACAGAAGATTCCTTACCCCGAAAAACAGCTAAAGGACAATGGGACGCATCTGATGGAAAAAAGTATTTATAAATAAGTAATATCCGCTTAACATAGACAGGCAAAGCAAAAAAGCATCAACGACTTTGCCAGAGTTTCATAATAGAAGTTAAAGGAGTTAAAGAAGGAATTTAAATTGGAAAAAATGAAACCAAAACAATGACAGAGAAGAGAGGCAAATGAAACTATCAATCTAGCTATCCCCGTAGAATGGATATTCGAAATATCTACTTTTAGATCCATTTTAACCATACTTTTGACATTTTTCAGCTGCTTTGGATGAAGAATAAAGATCAAAATATATCCCTTTTAAGCGAAAATAAATCGACTTCGAAAATATCCAATGGATCCCAAAAAAGATAAGTAACTATCGCGTCCAAATGGATACTGACTATATCCTGAGGATATTCAAAAACTACACTTTTTTTTCTTAGTGTAAGTAAAAATACGAATTTATATATCTTAGCCAAATGAAGAGCTGCAAAATTTACCACCACTGCCACATCTTTAAGAGCCTATATAAAGCCTATAGAGGGCAATTTTGAAGGGAAACTGATGTGCATTTTTCTTTTTTGCGCTTAAATATGGTAACAGAGAAGATGTTTCAGTTCTTGTGCTGCAGCACGTACTCTGCAAAATTACTTAAGTTCGATCCAGAATCGGGACATCTATTCAAAAAGAGTTTCTTCAAAAACTTTTGTGTAAAACTTGAGCGACCCTAGAAGATTTACTTTTGTAATTTTTGGTTTATATCAGCGGTTTTTGGCAGGTTTGTCACTTGTGGGTCAAAGATTAATATGTACATGTGAAGCATTGATTGTAGGCAGGGTTCGGAATAGCTCTTTGCTCGTCTTATGTGTAGTCATTTGTGGACTTGAAAAGCAGTTTCTTAAGTAATTAGCGGTTTTATTACCATGGAGATCAGTTAGCTGCGAATGGTGGTCGTTCATTTTGCTGCCAGTATTTTTCACTTGATTGTTGTTAACGTTCTTCATTTTGTTTACTATTTTTTATCCTCTTTGGTATAAATTCGCGATTTAAAAAGTCGACGGTCATGTAAACAGGTTAGATAACTCGCGACCACACAGTCGTGGCTCCCAGCGTAGAACAGAGCTGGGCTCACGAGCCGAGAGCGGCTACCTGTGGCTCACCCGCCTCGAGCTGGGCCCCAGCTCAGAGCCGAGCTTTGCTCAAGAGCTGAGAGCGTTAGGCCCCGGCCCCGATCAGTAGCTCTCAGCTCCGAGCGAGAGCCGAAAAAAAGGCGAGCGCGAGGCTCGCTCGCGAGCAATTCCGAACCCTGATTGTAGGTGTACAAGTATGAAGAAATATGAATACATTAAAAATCTTTCGAACTCAAATGGAACTTGAGTTACTTTGGGGTAGTTTGAAGATGCCCAATCAATAAGGAAAACTACAACTATGTTTTAAGTATGTGATGTCAGCTCTCTAGATGTTGTTACAGACAGAATGTTCGGAGCTATTTTGAGGATGATGTCTCAATAAATTTACTGGCCAGATGCAGTTAAACTGACAATTGTTTTGATTATTGTAGGTGTGACCGTATATTTTGAAAACAAAAATCTCTAAATAGCTCGATTCCAACAACACTTCACATCATTAAACTTTTACACTCTAACGCTGGTTTTTAGGCCAGGATAAAGTGTGCTTGATTGTTGTGTTTTTTGGAAAACATTTTCATATATTTTTTTATCTAGGATCAGGACACTGAACCAAACCGAAACAACGATCTAGTTCCCGGAGTCAGATCCTAGATTCGCTACAGTATTTACGAGAGTAAAAACTAAAGTGTAGGTTCCTCACAAAACACGTCACTTTCTAGACGTGATGGACCATTTCTGAGAACGAATTCGTGTTCAGCACCGCTGGAATTGTGTCTGTTTCATTCGCGCTGACACTACACGTTCTCCTTCTACACGCTTGGTAATGTCGTACCTTTTGTTTTTTTTTTTCCAATGTCTTATGCCGTCCGATTGTACACCTTCTCAATCATACGGGTAACATATCCTATCCACCGCAGACGCTGTGATTTTATGCGCTTGACTAGATAAGTATCCTTATATGCAAAACTCAACGCCAATATTGAAAGATCTATAAGTACTCTGAAAAACTTTTCTTTCGAACCCGCGAATTACCGCCTCATCCGCTGCAGTTAATGTCCATGCTTTTGCGCCGTATTGCAGGACTCGGATAATAAGCGACTCTTATTGCGCTAATTAATTTCGTTTTTCTAAACACGGCACTGTTTTTAAACTTCTTTCAAGAGTTATTCTTCATCGGATGTACCACAGGTAAATAAAGTTTATAAAGTTAAGCATCTCCGACCATACAAATCAAGTGTGCCCAAGCCCATTCCGCAAGCCTTGCGTTCTTAATGTACGTTAAGGTATAGCAGGCGCGTATGGCCTTTACTCATGCCTTCTTGGCTATGGATAGCAACAACAAATTCATATCGCTTACATACTTTAAGAGTGACATAACTCAAAAAAAAAAGATTTTTCACATAATGAGATAAGAGATAATGAGATAAGAATATGTCGCACTATTATTTTACACGTTCATTTTCATCATATCTCAGTTTTCCTGCAGTCGATACTCGATACACAAACATACCTCTGCTTTCATTTAAACATATCTTTTATACGCTTGAAAATTGTACTATAATTTTGCCCAGAAGTTTACAATGCATGCCTTTGCCTTTCTCGTTTCCAATTTTATTTATAAGCATTTTAACTTTATTATATTTTTCTTACTTACTAAAATAAAAGGTTAAATCCATTGCGATTTCAATGTGGATTATTTTGAGTTATGCCAGTCTCTTTTTTTCCGAGCGAAGGATTTGTTGTTGGCACGTGCGGACCTGCAACAAGAGCTTCATATGTGCCTCTCGTCTCTCTCTCTTATGTCCCTGGCAAATTCGAACGCAGCCATAATTTTGCTAATGCGTGGAACGCTTTTCGCAGTGGCCGAACGCTTTTCGCGATTCACGCCAATACTCACACACACACAAACACAAATTGGGTTTCTCTTTCTATTTCATGTGGGCGTTGATGCTCCACTCGGCCGTAAGCTTATTCTGGACACCCGGCTTTTAAGGTTAACAGTAAACGGATCTCAGAGAGGGTAAGAGATTGAGTTTTGACATGTACAGGATATATACTTCTTATTTTTGAAGGCAGATATTCTAAGAGAATAGAAAGTATATTTTAGTATAGCTTCTCCGACTTCCTTAATTGATTTTCTAAGCTTATGTGTAAGTTGAATTCCGATAACCAAGTGAAACATTTCGAACCATGCCAAAAAGTATGCAATATTTCATTTCCTTTATATATTTGAGTAAGGGCACCTACTTAAATAATAAGTTTGGTTATAAGTTTTCCACTGCAGATAAAATCAACTAACAAATTTTTCATAATTTCCACTGTACCACACAGTTCCCCTCACCCTGCCGCTCAACCCTTTTCAACACTCGCTCTCTGCGCGCAATTCATTAAATTGAAATATTTTGCAGATCGATCATTGGGAACTCTTTGTGCCCAGACCGCTGCACCCACCCCTAGCCCCAGACAAATATGCAAGCCTTTTAGGCACCAATTATTGTGTGCGGCCCCGGCAGTTTCTCTCAACCCCATCTCACATGCCACATCTATTAATCTCTTTTATTGTTGTTGCTCAAAGCGCACAGCACGGAAGGAACACTTGTGCAAATAGCAGCAGGAGCAGCCAAAGACGACGCCAGTTTTCGGTTATGTGCAAAGTCAATGCACAAATATAATGAGAGGTAAGAGTCCAGCACAGCAGTTTCCCCAGCTCTGAAAGATGCCGCGCGTGTGTTTTGGACACGCGTCCAATGGCTTACAACAAGGGGATGGCGGTGGCGGTGCCGTGCGTGGGCGGAGAGCGGCATGCACATCTTTGTTGATTGCATTCTGCGCTGTGGATGTGGTGGTGGTGGTTGGGGAGCTTACCTACTCACCTTGTTTGTCGCACAGCAGGGCAAAGCCCAGGCCTGTCCTTGTCCTTTACCACGTGCTGCGGTGTCTACGTGCCGTCGTATTGATGTGGGTTATTGTTATAGGCCTTTTACCGTTATTAACGTTGCGCACAAATTGGTATAAATTCTGCGAAAATGCACAGGGAACAGGTTGCAATGCAGTCTAAGGGTAATGGTTCGTCCTGCTGTGCCCATTGGGGTTGATGGATATGCAAGTGGAATGTGGAGTGAGGTGGAATGGAGGAACGCACAAAGATGTGTCAAGGAGTCGCTAAGAGGATGGGCTTTTCGTACATGGAATGGAATCAATTGTAGGTATTAAAAATAATGCGTAAGGCTTTAAGAGTATTAAGAAACAAGAAGGTATAGAAGTTAAGAAGATTTGGCTTAGAAAGATGATGTGGAAGGATTCTTGTAAGCCTGAGTACTAGTTTGACTTCTTTCAAAACAAGTTTCAAAAATATCCTAAAATTGCACATTCCCTTTTATTACACCATGCCTCCCCCCCAGGACGGCACTAATAAAGTTTAAGTCTGAAAACCATGTGATCATATTTTACATACCATTAACTTTCATTTGACACACCATCGTCTGTCGGCACAGCTGTTAACATTTTCCCCACCCTTACAGAAATTTTTGAGGGCTTGTCAATGCTCTAATTGCTCCTACCACAGAAAAACAGCACATCCAATACATTAATCACAGAAACTCAACTCGTCTCAAATGTGGCAGAAAAAATGGGAAATCACAGCCATTTCGCTAAGCGATAGCGCGAGTCCATCACCAGGCGCCGGTCCTGCGACAGTCCCCTCTCTGGCCAGTATTTGAGTTATTGTCAGTGTTTGGGTTCAGCGAAATGCATTCGAGTGTGACGCAAACTTTTTGTGCCCCGGCCTTTTAGTGACGGCATCGGAACTGAAATTGGAATAGGAATGGGCCTAGTTGAGAGAAAAGTTGTCGCGTGCACGGCCGGAACTGACACAGGAAGCGCCGTACATCAGGCGAACGCGTTGACAATGCCGGGCGTGGGCAGAGAAACCTCCAGACCAGGATATACGCAGCACATCGTCTGCCGGGGTCTTGTAGGCATTATTAGCTGTCAGTAAACGGAATTGTCGCGTTGCGGCGCTTTTTCCTTCTGCAACATTTTAACATAATTGGCCTTTATGACATCAGAGGGGGACGGGAGATCGGGGGGGCGCAGCAATCACTTTTTTTTACTATCCGCCAACCAATTTTGTATCTGCAACTTTGCGCTTGAATGCATGCAACAACTTTTCTAGTACCCACACCCAGACTCGATACACACAATGTCAATCCCACTCCCGGCTACTTTGCGTGGCTGCACTTTCCCCAAGTTAATTTCGTTAAGGCAGCAGCAAAAGGAATGGAAAGTCTGCTGTGGTGGTAGACTACAGGGTTATCCTAGAATAAAGTATAGTAACTGTAAGTGCCATTTCCAATGTATAGTTATGTCATGAATTTTGGTTTTCCAAGTATCTTGAGCGATAATCAATCCATACTTGATTATCATTTTAAATACAGATTCATATATATGGGGGTGTCACAGAAATCTCTAAAGATTATCTGTTGGTTTGCAAAACGCTCGAAAAATCCGTCGGTGTCCCAGAACTTCCAGAGATTTCATTTTCCTATTTGAAAATCGAGTTGGAAGGTTTGTGTCCATGCTAGGGGAATTTTACAATCAAATCTATAAACAGGGTTGTCCTTTATTGCAAAAAAAAATTTCCCATCTGCTAGTTATGAG
Organism: Lordiphosa clarofinis; assembly: GCA_018904275.1. Classification (NCBI taxonomy): domain Eukaryota; kingdom Metazoa; phylum Arthropoda; class Insecta; order Diptera; family Drosophilidae; genus Lordiphosa; species Lordiphosa clarofinis. The sequence goes on from JAEIGQ010000113.1 coordinate 740,371, forward strand.
TTAATTTGATGTTTAAATTTAATTATTTGATTGTGTTACATGTTTTACGATGCATTTTTAAATTATAATTCAAATTTAAGTCATATTCTTCAAAAAAAATGCAAAATTTAAACAGTTTTATGCGCCAATCATTAAATGAACTTGGCAACCCTTAGCGCTTGTTGGTACTCAGAGAGCATCGCCATATGTAGAGGGCGCCAGCTAAAGTAGAGTAGCGAGTTTGTTTGTCAACATTCGGTTGGTTTTGCGAACAATTATTGAAACGCAAATTTTAAAACAATTAAAATATTTAATTCATTTGATGCAACCTGTCCAGAAAAATAATGTTGATTACATTTCCAATACCAATTTTACTTATCATAATTGTTTTAGTGGTGAATTTCGCCAAATCTCCCAACAAAACACGAGAGATTTTAAACCAAACGAAAGATATTTCTGTGACACCGAGAATTGGTTTTGGGTTGGAATTTGGTTGGAAGAGATTTCAGTGACACCGCTGATTATGTAAGAAATTTGAGAACGATTCGGATTATTTTCAATAAATGATACACTCAGACAAAAGGAGAACAAATAAATTGAGTACGAACTTTCTTAAAAAAACTCAACTCGTTCTTGTATTTTTAAGAAATTTGTTTATTAAATCAACCAAAATTCATTCTCGATTTGCTAATTTTAGGCGAGAAGAGTAAGAATAAGTAACTGTATAAAGAGAGAGCAAGCAAAGTTTTCGATATAGCGTTCAAAACTCATGGTTCATTCTAAGATTATGAAATTAGCTCTTTGATCAAGTACATCCATTTTACCATACTTTTGTCATTAAATATTCTGAATTGAAGTGTGAAAGTCTCTATTTTTTCTTTGAGTGTAAGACCTTAGTTTGGGTCAACTTGTTTTGGTTCCCATTACTGCATTCACTTGAAAGAAGAATTTACATCTTTAAAATAATACCTTTAAATTCTTGCTGGTGAAAGAAGATCATTTCTAAAAGCAATCAAAATATTTTCTAATAAATGATACACAGAGAAAATTCAGAATCTCTACAGTTTAAAACGGAACTTTCAACCCATTACTATTGTGTAGCTTTTCTGCAGGCTGCTATTAGTTTTCTAATTCTTCATCTCAAAATTTAAATACGGGCAAATGAAATTTGCCCAGATTTCCTGCATTTGGCATACATTGTAAGTCTTAACTTCAATAGTGTGACAAAAATTCTGCAATGATGTAGAGCTACATTTTTCGTATAGAATTCCCACACGCTCATGTAGAATTGCAATATCTAAGCGTTGATGTAGAAAACCTATACATTTATGTGGTATTGAAATTGCTGCATGAAATATGTGGAAGTTCTTTGGAAATAAGCTGTCTTTCTAATGTCGTGTAGACTTTGCCTTTATCCACGCTGCATATAACTTTTTTACATCCCCGTTCACAATTTTCATTTCTACAACGTTGCACGCAGTTTTTGTGCACGCCACGTGTAGCTTTCTGCATTCTACACTTACCGTGTGCAATTTAGATGGCTGAAATACGATTTGTTTGTAGTGAATTAAGAATGTTCTATATCAAAACTACGTTAAGAAAAAATTCTTGATCCAAGAACGAATGTCTAAATTCAAGTATGAAATTTGAGTGTTGAATATGAGTGATCCTGATATTGCGAAATTTTCTCTTGCAGCTATTTTTATAGTTTATCTCGACATAGGTAGCTTAATAGTTGTATTGATGTCCTAGACATGCCATCCAATGAATACAGAGTTAAGTAATAGTTTCTGAACTTACTATCGACTTGATTATATGCTTTTCGTACAGAAGCAGAATACTTTTTTTTTAAATAGCGCTTTTTCTAGTTTTGGTTCCACAAAAGTTTTGTGGATAACCAGAAGTTTTATAAAAGAGAAGAAAATATTCACGACTTCTTGTCACTGCGGTCAGAATTTAAGAGGTACCTAAAGTGATCTTTGAGGACAGTCGGCGTTTCAAGATAAACAATATTACTAACATGGAGCTATTCATTTTTTATAGAATTTTTTTTACTTACTTTTTTACAGGCAATCAGAAAAAATACAGTTACCCCCAGTTCACCTCAGTTTTTTTTCTGAACACGCTCTTTACTTGTTCAACAAAATTTTATTTCGCTCTTTTTGTGCATTAGTTTCCAAAGTGTCTTTTACAAATGTTGTGTTGCTCGAGTGCCACAGTTAACTGCAAGTGTGTATGCGTGCTTGTTGCTGTTTTGTCCTCTTCATATTTTACGTTTTTAGTGCGTTGAAATGCATAATGCAATAACAACAAAAAAGATAGGTACTGGATTCTCTTATCTACACGAAAAAAATATTTGTATCTGTCATTTTTTTAAGCAGGCAGCATAGAAAAAATAGTTTGGCCGCTATTTTTTGGGCTCTGATATTCGCTTAAGATAAGATAAAAATCATTTTATGGTTATGCCATTTTGAAAATCATCATAATTATAATATTCTATTTTTCCTGTTAAATAAATTAAAATCCTTATTTTCAGTTTCCGTAAAATTTTCCAAATAAAAATCCAAAAATCAATATTCTTTAGGTCCAACGTTTTAATGGGTATGCCAAAAAGAAGAAGAAAACATACATTTTCCTTTACTTTGACTCACAAAAATGGCTTGGAAAATATTTTTCAATCACTTTAATTGTAGCCCAAACCTCCACTAAGGGTAGCAGTGGAGGTTTAATGCGGAACTCTAGACGTCAAATTGCAGTGTATTGGTGGCGGGGCCATATGTGTAGTGCTTCTGCTTTTGCTTTTCTTTTTTTTTATAAACAAACTCTGGCAAGAGCAATGCAAATTTAATGTTGTCAAGCTGTCGTATCATGCTGAAATATGCGCACGCTTCCCTCCCCACCATGTCACCGCACACTCGTGCGAAGGAGCAGGCCGACGGCCCCCCAAAGGCAAAGTCAGATGTAGTCATATGTCCACCCGGGCCAAGACGTAATATGAAGCGAGTGCCAGCACCGTTCCGCCCTCCGATATATGCACACTTATATAGCTTACTTATTTTAAGATAATGCCGGCAAGTAACAAAAGAAAAAAGGGTACAAATTTCCTGTGCTTCCGTTTGCCTGTCACGTGAAGAGTGTCACTAGGGGGAGTGGCTCCTCGTGCACGATGCATGTGGAAACGTGGTTATTATCGCCTGCAATGTCGCCCCACCATGAGCTTATATAACTGCCGGGCATTTGTAATAAAACTCAAGCGCATAATTGTTTGCCATATTTCTGAAACGCCAAATGCCAAAAAAAAGGGGATGTGACCCGCCCCAACCCCATAACAAAAGGGAAAACCCGTTGCATACTTTTGGGGTGGGGGGAGGGCGGCTACGCCAATTTATGAGCAGGTGGAATATTTAAGTAGTGTGTGTGTGTGTGTGTATGAGTTGTTGCCCCATTCCGTTGGCAGTTGAGGTGATTTTTGAGCTGATTGGTTTGGAATTTTTGATGAAGCTGCGTTTAAGCGAGGGGAATGGCAGATTGCCACAGCTATGCAAAGGGAAACACCCCCCTTATAACAGGATTTAATTACTAGATTTTAGAAAACAAATGGTTGAATGTGTCTACCTATATAGTAGAATGAACCAAACTCTTATGAACAAACCCTAATTTAGAGCAGGGGTCGGCATTGGGAGCAGAGAAAATGCCATTAGCTTTCGATTTGTTTACTCGCCCGCTGCAGACTCATTAAGCAGCTGGTAAAATTCCTTCAAAATCTCTGCTTCCATCTTTAAGAATATTTTCCCCACACAATTCGTGTTTTTATTCAATTTTCCTTCCACCATCCAGCAGTATCTGCATCCTCTAGCTAATCCCCTTTCGTCATCTTACAATTATAAGCATATTTGATTCTTCTCTGCTGCCTTTTCGGCTTTGTGTGTGGGCGTCTCTTTCGAGTTTTCAATCTGAGCCAATCAATGATGTTACGCATACGCCGCATAAGCCGTGAAATCGACAACTCCACCTTAAGAGCCACAAGTACAACAAGTACTCCACCTTGCTATTCATTACATCCAACTCACCGTCACCGTCTGCACAAAAGGCGTCGCCTTGTCTCGCTCCCGATCCTGTCGTCGTCCTTCGCCTGACACTTTCCACTTGCGCCCGCCTTTATCAAGAGTTTAACAGGCAGCAGCCCGCTCCAAAGCAGCCAAATGCTGTTTTATATGCACACGGCGTATTCATCAAAGTGGTTTTTATATTACGTGATATTTTTCGGTGCCTTTTTCACTTTATTTTCTTTATTTTTGGCCAAACAACAAAATTTTGTTGACAATATTTTTCACTGCTTTTTTTTGGCAAACTTTTAACGCTTGTCGGGTGGCGGGGTGGCGGGTGGCGAATTCATAAATATTCAAAACACATTTAAAATTCCTTCTTTTTGCTGCATAATTAGGTTTTAATCATCATCAAAAAAAAAAAGTTAAAGAAAATGTTTTCCAAATTTTTATGGGCCAAATTTGATGAGGATGCCAATCAGGCAAATGAAGTTATGCTAAGACTAGAGTGATCAATTTTGACAAATTAGGGTAGAGACTGCAATCGGAGTGCCTGACTGGCTTATCAACTAGCTTTGTGCGTCAGCATACCTGCCAAAGGTTCCACCAATGTATCAACCTTAAAATTGACTTTCATTTTAGCTGCAGCTTTGAGGTTGTCGCATCCATGCTCCTATGAGGGCTGGGATGGCATTCTCGACCCGGCGGTTTTTTGATTGAAATTGGAGATTGCGTTTGCTCCTGAGCTGTATGTGTGTGTGTGTGTGAGTATTTGCAGTTTTTGGCGGCGGAAATTTGACTACGCCACGATATGCGACCAGACAATTAAATACCCCCCGAAAATGCCCGACGGCAGCAGCTCAAATGCGGTTGGCAGCTTTCGGTTGTCACGTTTTGTGGCAACGCCATCATGTGTAAGGTGCCAAGTTGCAAGGGCAACAAGAAATTAGTTTCTGATGGTTTTTCTGTTGTCTGTGTGTAAAACAATACGATTGAGTGGAAATGGAATTGGAAGATATATAAAGAACAACTAAAGACATAATAATATCAGTTGAAGCCAAAAACCAAACGCTCTTGGGCATTCCTCAACCGAATGTGTGCTACATATAATAGAGCTCACTGTTTTGTGGCTGTGGCTGAACGCACAACACAGATCGGTCAATCCAGGCCCAAGTCATTCAATCGGTCATAAAATGTGGGCTTCTGGAAAACCAAACTGTAAGAATGTTAGTTGAAAAGGTTGCAAACTCAAGAGAGCTCCAGAGCTTAGTATAAGCAGAGAGCGAGTTAGTTTGAGAGAAAGCAAGAGAGCGCGTATTACAGCAATGCTCAACGTGAGCGAGGTCAAAAAGTAAGAGTAAAAATAAAGCTCCGTGAATTTGCTTCGACCTAATCGCTTCGAACTCTGGCGAGCGAATGACGGCTTTCTGCTCTCTTGGTCTCAGCTTCGGCTTGCGTTCGGGCTGTGTACGTGTGAATATCGAAACGTTTTCGACCCCTGGGGGAATCAGAGGCCATCGCTGACGTTTACACAACGATCCATACATACGAAAAAAACCTTATAAATGCGTGAATTATGCCAAATTATATCGAGACAGACCTGAGAGAAAAAAAATAAGAAAAATTATATTAGTTAAAGGTTGTTTCGGTACCTCTAGCGCAAAGCGATTCTTTTTTGACACTGGCAAAGGGGGACCTCTGGTTTCAAGACACAACAAAGCCGAAAGAGAGTATTATTCTCATTGCTTACAGCACGCTCTTAAAGTGCATTTATATATCTCTAGCACTGGCTCACTCTTTTCGCCTGATCGAAGCTAGCTCAAGCCTTACTTAAACTTGTCTAGGTTTACATATGTGTACTGTGAGTTGGATGTCAAAAAACACATTTGAGAAACTTAAATAGTCTGCTTCAAGTATTATCAGAATATTTTTTAAGCTTCTCAGATTAACTATTACACTATCACTAATTCATATAAGGCAGAAAAGTAAAAATACAGCTTTAGCGATAGTTTTCTTACAAAATCGGTTGCTTTATCGATACAATTTAAAGCAACGATTCGGAGTTGTCAAATATATACAAATGTAAAGTTTGCTTAAAGACTGAGGGTTGCTTTTTAAATGCATCTCCTTGTACTTCATTGATGTAGTCGTGTCCTGTGACCTCTTAAATCTCATATAATCCAAAAAAAAGCATCAAATTTCACATACATTTAAGTAAAAGGTGTAAATAGCCTTTTCAACAGGGTCAAATCACTATCTTAAAATGTTCTTCATTCTAATCTTGTCAACTTTTCTCTTACAAAGTCTTACAATGTGGTCCCAAATCTGCACACAAGGTACCTTGGCCAACTGTATCCAGTCATCCAGAATGGGGGGCCCACCCATTCTCCATCTCTTCGTCAACATCTTCCATTCATTCATTCATTACCCATTCCAATTCGAAACAAACCGTGCATTTTGTGAATTAATAACGCACGCAAGTAAATTAATTTAAAATCATATTTATAGCATTTTAGTTAATTAAATGCGCAAAAATGTGCCCCATTCCTTAGTTTGTGCTCAAGAGAGTATAGCCGAGCTATGCTCTAGGTGAAAGTGTCAACTGCATGAATGTGGTAGCTGTTGTTGTGTCTGTCGCACACACGCACACACACACACACACACACACCTCTTTTTTCGCCAGCCGCCTGCTTGCCGCGACATTTATGAACTTTATGAAGTCTGCTCCATAAATCATCTTGAACACACACACACTCCGCACGGGGCTAACATTTGGCTTAGGCGAATTTAATGAAAAAAGTAAAAATGATATGAAGATTAGACACGTCGAGGAGGGTATACTCTATGAGATTTGAATAAAACAGCAAAGCTGCTAAACTGTACAAACAGTCGATGATTTAATTCACTTAACATTTGTCATCTGATTTATTAAACGACAGTATTTGATAAATAAAACAGATTTAATTCGAAATTTGTAAGCTTATGTAAAAATTTTCGCTGATTTCTGAAATAGAAAAGTGAGAAAAGTCTGTGCCGCGGTGCTGCTGTGCAAAAAATGCATCATACAATCATGGATCAATGAGTATTAGATCAGTAATGGCCACGACTGGCTAGACACGACGCTGGTCAGCGGTCGATGAAGCAAGTCAGAGCTGGTTTCCATCGCTTTATTACACCAATACACTCTCACTTTTTAACCTGTATTAGTTAAAAAATGCACGCTTTTTCTCAATTTTAAGTGATAATAAGAGATTGTCTGGAACAAGGTACATAACTTAAAATTATTGTTATTTATTTATTTAAACTTCGACTTGCATAGTTTGTTAGGCGGAGCTGACAAAATAATAAGGGTTAGAAGGGCAAGTCAATTTCACCAACCAATATAATTTGGAGCATCACGCACCTTGTTATTTCTGTGTACGCATAGAAACAGTTGAGCTAGAAAAACTCTTATGTTTCATTTTCGATAAGTGCAATGTGCATAATTAAAGCCGCACAATTTAATTTCTTATTCTATGTATGCTGGCTGAGATTGTATTTGCGCACACTTGGTTGAGTAACTATTTGTAATCAATTTGTAAATATGCCAAGTGGGCCAGTGCTGTCAGATGTGGAGAAAGGCCAAAATGAGAATTGTTCATTTCGTGAAACTGGCAAAAAAATTGACCGAAAGTTGTGAGAAATAATTGGAAAAACCAAAATGAATATGGAAAAAAACGGAGGACACAAGCCGAATAAAAGTCAGCGTGACCAGCGTCGATTAGTGAGTGCTGCAAGTAATTCATTAAAGACCGCAAATGAGTTGGTGACTGAATATGGCCTAAAAGTGTCTTGCTGGACTGTTGCACGGTCTTTAAAGAAATCTGAAAACATAATGCGATAAAAATTGAAGGTGGCAGCAAGGTTACTGATTCGCCATAAGTAAGCCCGAATGAAAGTCGCCAAAGATAGCATAGGAACTGACTGTACAAAAGCAAACAAGTTGTTATGCAAAAATATTAATATATATTTCTAGATCATTGTCTCGGATGAGAAAAATATTAATTTGGACAGTCGAGATGGGTTTTCACAATACTGGATTGGGATTTGAAGAAGGAACCCCCCTACTTTTCTAGAACAAATTTGGGAGGAGGATCATTGACGCAACACAAGGCTATAATGTTCGGTTTTTGAAGTGGCCCGCGTGCTCCTCGAACATGAATCCGATTAAAAACCCGTAGGCTATGCTGTTCCGAAGGACTTATGCTCCGAACCCTAAGAACTATAGAACTAAGTGGCTTAAATTGGCAGTCATTAAGGCATAGGAAGAGCTGAACTTTAGAAAACCTCGTAGACAGTATGCCGAATAGGATCTATGATCTATGAGTTAATTAGAGCCAAAGAATGTTGCACTTATTATGAAAGTGAAAATAATTTAATTATTTAGTTAACATTTATTTAATATAGTGAAGTGCGCCTATAGTTAAGAACCTTGCGCTAATCGAAAATGAAACAAAACGCTCTTTCAAATGACAATTGCAAAGATTTTTCTAGCTCTACTGTTTCTTTGCGTACAATGAAAACACAAAGTGCGGCTATAGTGTTCTTCAGAGCTTAGCTTTTGAATTTAAGCGGTGGTATAGATCAGTGATGCCCAAACACACACTATTAAGCTTCGCGATTGTGTGTGTAGCAGATCGAAACATGAAGTAAACGTCATTATGTCAAATATGGGCTACAAACAAACACTCAAATGTGTGTGCGTGCTGTTTATAGAACACACGTATTCTCTCTCTCTATGCGTATGTCGGCTGTGACGCTGGCAGAATTATGACTTCCTATCACACGGGATGGCCGTATGTGGCCCAGTGGTTAGTGTGCTGAAGTGCTGGGCGTGAGGTCGTGGGTTCCCGCCTCTGAACATCTAAAAATAAAAAAAAGTTTTTTTCTTTCTTTAGAAAATAGCTTTCACACATACGGCCACCTTCACCAGCTATTGGCGCCAGCTGTGAAGTAACTAGCAATGAACTAGCAAATTCTCAAACTTTGCCGTTCGGATCCGACGTTAAACTGTAGGTCCCTTTCTCTTGTGCGAAAAATTTAAAGCACACACGCCAAAAGATTGAGAGAAGCTTGGCTGGCCCCGTTGGAGGAGCTGAACAGCCAACATTTACATCACACGGGATAGGGCAATTGACACTTGGGCACCACTGGTATAGATAGATGGTGGTGTCCCAGTTAAGGCCACAAGGGGCATAATCAGAAACTGTTTCTGAACTGATTTAATTTGATCCTGGTAAGTTATAGCCCAAGTGAACTCAGGGAGTGTTAACGAGGTTCTTAATTTAATTTAATCTTATTTCAGTGTTATCCCAATACTACAGATACTTAAGTACTATAAATTGGTGCGTTGGTCACAAAAACATTAAGATCACAAGTGATAATGAAATACAAAAAATATATATTACAAAAAACAAAAAATAAAGTATAAAATACATATATAAATAAAATTAAAATATAAAATACATAAAATATAATCCTAACAAAATACATTACTAAACTTTAAATCTATGTTTGTCTTTTGAGCTGGTTAGTTAACTGAGATCTAAAATGCATTGCGTTCTCAATAGTCTTAATGTTATATGGCAGGTTATTCCAATAGCGGGCAGATTGAATGAAAAAATGTTTTTCTGAGCTGGCCAAGCTTACGCGCTGACAAACTATATTTTTCGTTCGAATTGACACAGCAAGTTGAATATTTTGAAATAAATAGTGAGGCTCTTTTGTGGTCGCTCCACGTTAGGTTATTGTTGATTTGTATTCCCAGGTTAGTGGTATCCTTAGCATATTCCAGCGGAACATTGTTTATTGTCAGCTTAGGCAGATCACTGACATTAAGAGCCTTCTTGTAAATTACTACACATTTCGACTTTTTAGGATTTAGCCCCAAACCATTCGCTTAAGCCCAATCACTAATTTCCACAAGATCCCTATTACAAATTCTTACACACTCATTTAATTCACGTAACGGACGACTTACATAAAGTTGTACATCATCGGCATACAAATGGACATTACAGCCTTTCTGACAATCGGGAAGGTCGTTGATATACACGGAGAAGAGTAAGGACCCAAGGACAGAACCTTGAGGGACACCACGAGTTAGACGTAAAAAACCTGACATACAAGATCCCGAGACCACTGATTGGTTTCTATCAAACAAATATGAATTAATAAGACGCGCCGCTGTTGAGGAAAAATTGAAGAGATTTTTAAGTTATATATATTGTGGTCAACTGATTTGATACAGTTGCTGAAATCTAGTAAAAAAAAAAATTTAAAAATGGTTTTTTCCCTCCTCCTTTTTTTTTTTTTTTTTTTTTTTAAAATAGCTGTCGTGCAGCTTCTGAATTTTTGGTAACCAGATTGTAGTTGGCTTAACAAAGATTTGGGTGAAAGATATGTCTGGTTTTTTTTTGCCTTTTTTTTTTCTAATTTTTTTTCGAGGGGGGGGTTTTTTTTTTTATTTGACCTTAATTTTACGAGTTTACAATAATATTTAAGATGATTAGCTGGTTATTGTACATTAAGGAATCGATACAAAAAAGAGCTGAGAAAAAAAGGATAGTTTTTGATGATCATCTGGATGATTTCGGTATCCATTTGGACTGGATAGTTAACTTTCCTTTTTGGGATCCATTGGATATTTTCGAAGTCGGTTTATTTTCGCTTAAATCAAAAAAAAAATATTTCATTGATCTTTATTCTTCATCGAAAGGAGCTGAAAAATGTGAAAAGGATATTTCAAAAAACGGATCCTAAAGTATATATTTGAATATCCATTCTACGGGGATATTTTTTTATCTGTGCACTGAAGGCTGATCATTGGACTTCTCTATACAATTTACCTGGCTCCCTCAAGAGTATTTTAGCAATTAACGTACTCAACGACATTTGGCAGATGCTGTTGAAGCCCTTAAAACAGGGGTCGGCAATGGAAGCAGAGAAGTGGCCATAAGCAATCAGAACATTCAGACAGAAAGCTTTCAAAAAGTTTACTTTTTTGCTCGGCCGCTGTCGATCTCTCTCGATGGGTACATCGATTGCAGCTCATTCTCTTCAAAATCCTGTCAATGATATCAAATTGTTTGGATGAGAAAGGAAATAAGTACAGATTTGATTATAAAGTTGAATCAAACAACTGTAAAATATATAAAACAAAATATTGTTCAAATTACTTTTACACCTGCAATTGAAAGAAAAGTTGAGCTTATACCCTCAAAATTGGTCCATATGCAACGCCATATGAGTCCACTGGCCGAACAGTTCTCAATTGGTTGCCCATAATCTTTTGTGTAAAGAATCCTAGCGAAAGTTAAGTAAAGCTACACTTTATTTTCTGTCTCACTTTTATTATTGCCCCAATCAAAAATGGTAAACTATTACGAGCAAGGAGAGAGGAGTATCGGCAAAGTGACGCTACTTTTCCGTGACAAATAGAAAACCGTGTAAATAAAATTCCGAAAAACACCTCGTTTACAGCTTTAGTTTTGTATTTGGATATGGTTAACTCGACACAGTCCGTCACTTCTCTTGCAATCAATCACTTTGCACTTGCATTTTGATATCTGATGCCTTTAACTGACAATGCAAAATCCTAACCTTAATCTTACATAGAATTTATAAAGTCCTTTGAGGCAAATAAGATACAAATTAGGAAAAAAGTTTAGGCTAGATAATATTCAAATATTTCAAAATATTTAAAAGTAGAGTATTCCGACTTGTCTGACTGTGTGAATATTTTTTTGCGTAAGTTGTCTGCACGAAAGCGAAAGATGAAATTATGCGGTCTGCAGAAACGCTCCGCTGTTTAGGTGGTAGGCGTCGAGTGCCAGAAGTATCCAAAGGTGTTTCATCTAAATGTTCGTGTGCGTGTGAGTGTTTGGTTGCAACATGTGTGCAATATTGCCACACGACTGTTTGTTTGTTTGTTTGTTTACAATTCCCCATTCTGTTTAGGGTGTATTTTGGTTATTTATTTTATTTTTTTGAGACATTTGGTGATTTTGTTTATTATTTTGCGCTTATTTCTCATTTTTTGCACATTTGGTTATATTTATATTCCTTCTGCTGAGATTTACACACCAAATATCCAGAGCTGCAAGTTAATGTGGCGCATTATGGAGATTTGCATGGATTATGCAAAATTATGCTGGCCGGGGCCAATAAACTGCAGGAAGGGCCAACTAACAGGGAGCGGCCGCATATAAAACAATTTGCCTACAAAAAGGCCGCAATTTAAAATTGTTTATAAAACACATGAGCATAAAACTTGCATGGCGGCCGAAATGCGGATGAGCCGGATGCCCCACAATAGCTCCCAGAGGTCGACATTAAATTCTGGGCCATGGCCAGGCAGCAGAGCCAGAGTGGGGGAGGGTAGCCAACCTAACTACACCATGGGGACGGCAATTGATGATAGTCTAAGGCTAAAGATATGTAGCCAAAGCGAATGCTCCAGGATATAAAAGGACTTAGTCGCATGTTAACGCAACGCCTACGCAAATCCATAACAACAACAACAAGTAGAAGCCGGAGCAGGAGCAGCAGCCACCCTCATGCACTGCAGCTGCCGGGATAGCCCGAGGAGTGAGAAGGTAGTAGAGGTCTGGTAATGCGACTTATGCCTCCCCAAAGTCATCGTCCCGGCTTTCATTATGAAGTCATAAACGCACATGCAGCCAGGCCAAAAATTGGAATGGCCCCCACACCAGCCCCCAGGCAGGCTTCTTGTTGTTTTTTTAGCACATGTAAAAATGCTTGTTATAAAAAAAAAAAACAAAAACAAAAAATTAAACAACAAAATGTGGACAATTTTCGGGCATAGCCTCGAGCTTAAACTGTTATTACCAGAGGGGGTCAGGGGGGGCTTCAGTCTGCTGTTTATGACTTGTAAAGCCGTAGTCAGACAATAGCAGAGTCCTGCAACACATGAGAGAGCTAAGCCCGAGGACATATCACGAGCCTGGTCTAGTTTGCTATTTTAAACAGAAGAAGTGTTCCGGGAGGGTGTGGCGGCTGGAGGCAGTTGTCAATGGTCTGTGGTAGCTTCTTATGCCTGGCTGCATTCTGTATTTATGTTCTTTTTTCCAGCTCGTAATATGTGCCAGGATTTTCAATAGATTCAGCAGAAGTGTGTGTGCGTTTGGCTAGGTGAGTTGTGAATAGTAAATTGTGCAAAATTTGTTTAGACCAACAACAAAATGTTTAATGGAGACACAGGGCAGGTATTGAAGTTTAATTTTTAGGCTCTGAAGACCTAACGAATCGATGGTACAAGCTGGGAGACTAAATATGGATACATGTAACAATTTAAAGAAGAAATACAAGTAGCATGGTCTTAATGGTAAGAGCTTTACGTCCTAAGACTTGCCAGTGATCTGAGCCTTTGTGGTTTTCTGCTCGGTTCAGTTTGCCGTTCGTTGTGTTAGCTGGAGTAAGCGGTTCGATTCGGTAATGTAGTAATACAGTCAAGGAGTCAAACCGAATTCCGGTTTCTGTAAATGATTCACTTCTCGATGAATCTGTTTGTTTATTAGCACACGAATGCTGGGCTTAAACCATTCATCAATGCACCTGAAACCAACTGTTTTCTTTTCCTGTTTCCTTGCATACTCGTATACAAATAGACACATTTATGGTCATTATTGGTCGGTTATGGTCAATATGTAGAAAATATACCTATGCATTAATTTTTCGATACTTTTGAAAATGATCTCTGCCCACAATGACAGTTCAAAGTTAAATTAAGAATAAGTGAAAACTTTAAAACCTCCGCGAGCCCATTATAACAAAAAAAAATTGAATTTCGATTTCCGTCAAATTCTCAATGAAATATAATGAATTTTCTGAGCCATGTGTTGCTTGTTGAATGTAAAAGTTACATTTCTCTTTTTTCACCAAGGCCATGCAAACATTAGCATATATTTACATACATAAAGGCAGGATATTTAACTTTCTAAGCACTTACATACGAAATAAGTATGTATTTATGTATATGCATGTCCAAAAGATAAAGTCTTGTCATGCATAGACGTCAGAAACAATGTCTGTTGTCACTCTCTACACCGTTGACGCAGTTAGCAGCTATGAATATAGAGATGACAATCTCTCGGGCTCTACTTCATTGGAGCAGGTAGCAATTTTGACCGTAGCGATGACAAAATAACACAATAAAAACTATTTTAGAACCGATACTGCATCGGTACAATGTTTAGGTTCTTTCGGTTATTTCGGTTCCAAAAATATCGGTTCTCGAATACATGTGTACAAAAAATGAAAAATATCGGTTCTTTTCGGAATACGATTCCGGTTTAATTCCCTAAGTGCAACACATAGGCATTATATATACATCCATATGGTTCACATTTGAGTGGAATAGGGAACGGGGACATACTTCTCATTTGATTGGAAGTGAAGGGAGGCAAGACTCCTGGATATGCGCTTCTGCCTCCACCCATACCTTTCATAGAAATCAGAAAAATCGCTTCAACGACCCACTTCACCTGTCTCGTTCCATGTAAGCTTTACATAAAAACACAAAGACATTGGTTCGGACTTGACGGGAATTTGAGCACGGTACCTTATGCACTCAACGTATGGAACGACGCGCTAGACAACTCAGCCGTTGAACAGTTTTGCAGATGCACCTCTAGAGGGCTACTTATGCTTTGTTGAGCTGACAAGTGAGAGAAATCAAAAAAAGAGCCAACTCGCTCTACCTCTTGTATATCTTTCTGTTACAATTTCTAAACCGGTTTTGTCGTTGTTTATTATCCGACTGATAACAACTTTAGTCATTCCAAGAACATTTGGACCATGTGTTCTCGAGATTTTTAAGAACATCTTTTTCTTATTTTAAGTTGAAGGCAACTTATTTTCTGAACAGGTTTTTACCCTCTGTTTAGTTATGGTTTATTTCTAAGACTTATTCGAATCCATTTTTAAAATTGTGTGCTCAACTTTCGAAGATACCTTCGAGCATTTTAAAACATGATTTAAATCAAAGTCTTATGAGATAGTGTATTCATCCAACAGTTTTTACTAATTAAGCAACGGGCATAAATAACTAATTTTGGCATTATCCTTTTGGAAGTACGTATTCTAAGAAAATTTACCAGAAACATGAATTTGTTCGCGCAAATTGACTTCAAATGATTTTGTTACTTTTCCCATCGAGTTAGAGTCGGAGTCCGCTACAGTTCTGATACCCCGGCCTGCTTTATCTGTAAATTTTTATAGAGCCATACAGAGATAAGGGTGTCAGAGCCCAGTGCGCCATCACGTTACGGGCTACCCTCATTTGTTCCGAACTCCCGCATCGTCATCCGATCTTCTAGTTCCTGGCGATCGTAAAATCGATTACAATATCTCTAGAAGGTACAACCTCTATCTGAAACTGTGGGAGATATGAGGTTTTTCAGCGCGGCGGAGGGGGTGACACCGGCAATTGACCGCCAGCTGACTACGAAGGTACCGATTTGTTGCCGGGAGTGCCGCACGACCGAACACCACGATCAGGTCCCTGACAGCACATGAATAGAGCACCGAATGCCTTTTTAGTAACTGATAACACGTCCAATTTGTCACGGGTGTATAAGAGTCGGGGTTGCAACGGACGGACATGTTCATTAATCGTTGAGATGGTACAGAAACCACAGTCTCAGGTCGACCGACCGTATCCTCCACTTGCTTCTCTATGTTGGAGAATTTGGTGCCAGTAGAAAACTTGAGGTCGCCGACGAGTAGCATTCACTCATGTAGCACCGACTTTCCCTGGAAAACCAATCTCCCTTGATTTCTATTTTGAGAATTGTTATTATATTTAGTTGCCACAAGCCCGTTTCTGCAGTTTTTACTGTAACGTTTTTTGCTGGTATCTACCGGTAACCACCTTTTGTTAGGTCGAAAGTCACAGCTATAAAATGTAAACAAACACCGTACGAGATAGTCAGTCCGTCTGTCTGTCGATAAACCTTAGTGAGACTCTGATGGTAAGAGATAGAGGTTTGACTTGTATGGGACAAACATCTTATAGTTTCCGGCGACAATTTTAGTCACAGCCCGCCCCCTTCCGCCACCGCATTTGAAACCTCATCTCCCCAGTACAGAGATGTTTTACCTTCTGAGATTTTTGTAACTGATTATTTATCGATCGCCAGGAACTGAGACGGGACGATAGCGAGTTATACGGAAAAAAAATTGATGAGCACCGCACGGGCGCACTGGCTCCGCACCCTCTCGTAGCTTCATATAAAATTTATCAGATAAAAGGCTGGGACAGACTTGTTATAGCGGACTTCACCGACTTTCTAACTCGTTTTTGGGAAAATTAATAAATATGAAGTCGTTTGCGGGACTAGAACAACCCTGTTTCTTGTACGTAACGGACTCACCGACTTTCACTCGTTTTGGGGAAAAGTAACTAAATTTTGAGATTCTTTAGACCCATGGTTTCTTGGTTAACTTGTTAAGTCGGACTCACCGCTTTCTAACTCGTTTTGGGAAAATTAACAAGAGTCGTTTGCGGCTGCTTAGACCTTTTCTTGTGAATTTTCTTAGAAGACCGTAATTTCCTATACCGAAAAAAGGATCGCAAACTTTCTTTTACTTTATTATGAAGACCAAGATTAACAAGACCAAAAACAAATGAATATTTAAGCGTACCTGCTGCAGACTCTTTTTTCATGCCTAACATTGCTAACAGCTAACGGTTCTTCATTGTAACATATATATAATTTATGGGAAAAGCTATCAGTGCACGCTTCGGACGTGATTGCATATCCACTGCCTTTTAGTAATATTATTTCCTTCGTCATTGAACCGAGTTCCTTTTTATAGAAGTCCGTAACACCGTTGTTGGATGATGAAGCAGTTGGTTGACGTTAACATTAGGTCCAAGACGACTTTTTATTTCAAGGGCAAGTGATATGAGGTCTTCAGTACCAGAATCACCAATGACACTGAATGGTAGACTATTAAACGACCCACTTCGTTCGTATAGTAGGTTCACGCCCGTTGCCAATCACTTTTATTTGGAAGATCCTGTAGAATTTATGTCGAACTAAATTCGACATAGACCCATAATATTTCAAAACACTTAAGCAAGTTCGGCACCTTCTCTCCTCTAGACCACTACTTATATTGGCTTTTATTTCAGCTAATGTTCCAGATGGTGGCGGACTCTTTGGAACATATTTATGAATCAAATAAATTAATAAATATTCTTGTTTATTATTTTCGCGTACAAATTTATTTACCTAAATTACGCGATTTGTTCTAAACTTTAATAAAATTTCAAAAATTAGTAGTATAAAAATTATAACGAAATCAACACTGTCAAAACGAACTGTGACAAGTATCACATGTCAGGTTAACTTTGACTCAATAAATCTTTGAATTGAAGTTAAATTAAATATTTCAATAAGAGTTGTTTCGACATACGAGTCGGTTTGACAGCGTGCACAGCGTAATTGCCAACAGTCAAGCATAAGCACTATTTCTATAATGCAATTTTGTGAATTCGCGTTCCACTGACAACCGAGTCATTCACACTTAAGTACAAAATGATTTTAGTTATGTACCCTCATAATTTGTAAACTTTCTTTAATTTGGAAGAACTGACTGAAGAAAATAAAATTTTAAAATGTCAATTTAGTTCAGACATGACGAAAGAAAGATTATCATCAAATCATCTATATCACCTAGAGAGATTCCAACGAATATTAAAACCATATACTGAAGCATTTGGAAAAAAATTTAATTCCCGAAATGTCGTCCTCCACTTGAAACATACTGCAGGCAACATTTGTAAAAAAAAAAAGAAAATTGCAAGACTTTTAAGATGTCGAATGCTTGGGCTTCGAAGAAGATATTTTAAAGTACTGGAAGTATCTTCAATACAAAGAGCCACAGCTGGCAAAAGTAGCTGAAGTAGTATTGCTTGTGCCGGCCACTCAGGTGTCCGTGGAACGCGCATTTAGTGCCTTACCAAACGCATTTCGATTATTGCCTACAGTCAGTGTAGCAAAAATTCATATTGTAACAAAGTATAAGTAAAAATAGTAAAATAAATATTTAAAAAAAAAAAAAATAATATTGAAAGAAAAATATTTGTTGCAATACTACGGAGCCCAAGGAATATGAAAAAGAAAAATAAATGCTAAAGATTACTTATTTAAAATAAATTAAAAAGAACATGATTATTTCTCATAAAATTGTTTGCTATAATTGCGGTCCAATGAATTTACGTTCTACATACAATCGGAAATAACTTCTGGATATAGAAATTAATTTTCGTTATGGATCAAAAAGTATAGGGCCTTTTTCTGTTTCAAATTTGAAGTGTTATGATTTCAAAGAAACGATTAAAATCAGTCGAGCATTTTTCGAAGCAAGAAGCAAATTTAACATTTGAAAATAAATAAAAGAAACAACTGTCGAAAAATAATATCCAATCAATTTTTTAAGCTCCGTATTTACCTCAACAAAGGAACTGCCAAAACAAAAATAAATCACAAAACTTTTGCCACCAAAGGAATTTGCTTTCCTTTGTTCTATTTTTAGTCCCCCTGGACTTAGTTCCTGGCCAAATGCAAGGTGTCTGGAAAGTAATTGGTTAAAATATATATCAAATAAAGAAAATAAGACAAGGTCTACCAGTTGTTGTATATGAAAAATTAAAATTTTATTTTCCACATTTTTTAATAACTCCTAAGAAATTTTCAACGGCTTTCAAAATAATCGTGGCGGGATTATTACATCCAAATACCACCGACGAAGAGAACAAAGTAATTTGAATATATTGGAAAAATAAAGACAAAAGAAAATAAGACAAAGTCCAAATATTTCGAGCCTTAGTCGGAACTTTACACTGAATACATATTTTAAATTTCAATTTAGACGGTAAATAAATATAAAAAGAAAATAAAAGACTAAGTCGAAAGCGACCAGTCGCTAGGAGAGTCAATTTGGGACTGACTTCGTTTCTAATACTATTTTCAGTTATGGCACATTTGGACAAATCAAGGCCTACTAGAATAATTACTGGGGTTGACAAGCAAAAGCCTACTCTTTTATATGGAAAATGCATAAGTACGTAGATTTTTAATTAGCAGAAACCATCAGTTTTTTTGTCATAACGCCCATTTGTCAAAAGTTCAACTTCTTCTCTTCTCATATATAAATTACCCAATTACCCTCAACACTAAACTCACTAACAGTATCTAATACTAAGGATGTGGTCAAAGCTATAATAATAAATAATTTTAATTACAAGCATATATAAACATTATAATCTCATATCAAGTTGCCTCAACTACATACTTACAACAACCCCTTATTGTGACTTTCGAAACTTGGTCTCAAATGGCTGCCACTGTATACTTTTGAGTATCTCTTCAACCAATTTGAAGTAAGATGAAACGCAAATGATGTACGTACTGGCACAACCCCTACCACAGTTGGAATGTCTTGGGGGTGTTAAACTAATTGAATGGCTTGTTCATTGTACCTCCAACCATTCAATCTCAAATTTCACCGCCTTCCCAGAGCCACGCGTCAATTAAACTGAAGTGCATGTAAAATGTATTTTAAAAGCTTGGCCAATATTGTTTTACTATGCGCACTACCATTTGATCAGGGGGGGAGGAAAATCGCGTTAACGATAAGTAGAGAGCTGGTGCACGTGCTCGGACTCGCCCAGCTTTAAGGTTCAGCAGAAAAATGTTCAACATTTTTGGCATACTTCACACAATCTAACGATGAAGTCAACTGGAAACCTCGCATTGCTTTGATGTTCCGACAGCAATTGCAATACACACGCACAAAGGATGCCATTTGGTAAATGTCCTTTGGCGCATTTCAAAGCCCACAAAACTTCAAAGCCCGAAATGACCTTTGTGTGTGGCGGAAGCTGTGTGGTGACCAGGGCCATCTAAAAGGGGCCACTAAATAGTAATTTACTAAATTAGTTTGTTTTTCTAATTACACCGCAACACCCAAGCAAAGTTTGCGCCTCTTGCGGCTGCCCATTAAAATGTTCGTAATTACTCTAAAAGGATTTCAATTAGCGTTTGAAATCGCGTTAAGCTTAATGAAAATGTGTGCACCACACGTAATAATAATAATACATAATAATCATGAAAACATTAGCTTAACTAAAAGCGAAAGAGCGAGCCGAACGAAGCCAATTAACATAATGCCATAAAAATGCAATTAAAAAATATACAAATTATGTAATAATGCAAAAATAATAAAGCAAAGGCGTGCCGAAATAAATAATTGCAGCAAATAAACAATTTTTATAAAACGTTTTTTAATTAAAAAACTGTGCGTGTGTGTGTGTGTGTGAATCCCATCAAGATATCCATTGACAAAGTGCAAAGAGCAAAATGAAAAAAATATTTTGTTGCATTTCTGTTGACAGCCTCCGGCATTTCAAATACACTCTGATAATATTTATCCGAAAATGAACTAAAAATTATGCATTATTAAGCAGATAACTCAAATAATTATTAAAGGAAGCAATTACAAATTAGTTGAATTAACCAAATAGTGGGGACATTAATAAATGGCCATAGATATGGTTTAACGACCACAGTAATTAATCAAGGGGAAGCACCTTGTGCCTTATATAGAAGCCAATTTTTTAGGCAACCTTTTGTTTTGATTTGATAATTGGAGTGCTAATGTGAGTATTTTGTGTAAATTATTAAGAAATATTATACGTCGACTGCTTTCAAAGGTTTGAACTGTATTCTGATTCTCCAAAATTAGGTGTGGTTTGGAAAATTGGTAACTTGTGTTAAAAAATCTTTAAAAAAAAAAGCAAAACGAAAACAAACCACAGAAGAAAGAAAAATCGAATCAATTAGAGCTTTTCATTTAAATTGTTTTTAACTTCTGGAAAGAAAACTGACGGGGACACACACCCACGAAAGAAACCCGCTCGACAACGAGGAACCCACGGAAGAGGAAGTAGAGGCAGCCTCACCCGAAGAAACAACAAACACTCCCAGCACACGAACAGAGAAAATAAACCCCTCGACAACCGCGCCACAAGATGACGGTAGAAAAGGCGCAGATCGTACGTTTAGAGCTTGTTGGATTCTGCTCATCATTTATGACGGGAGTGAAACTGGCCACGGACTGAGAAGTAGAGTCGTTTGAACTCTGATTCTCGAATAATTGTTTGAGGTGGCGTTTATCTTACCAACCATAAACACGAAAACTCGAACCTGCTGATGGATCGTCAACCCAGGTGTTTTTGTTGGGAGCGTACTCGTTTGAGTAAGGGAGATACACCGTTAAGGGAACAGTTTGGTTGTATATCTGACGTGCATCATCTAGTCGTCACTCCCTGACTTCGTTACACTTGTGTAATTCTTGATTTCCTTAGTTCAGAACCCGTTATGAGTCGTTTTGAAACGAAGAAACCCGGGTCGATCTGGTCGTTGCGTTAAAACAACCATTAGACTTCGCACACTAGACGATCCACGTGAAATTAGCCACGTTCGTTTAATGTACTCGCTTTCAGAAGAGTACACCTGGCTGAGCGCACGGGGTTCCGGAGCCGATACGCCAAGGTCTACGACCACGCTCTCAACACTCGAGTAGTTTCGTGCAAGTAAAGTTCGTCGATACATGACATTTTTGTCGACCCTACAAGATCTATCTACCCCCTGTTCCGCCTCGGATGTTAACGGACACTAGTACCGAAATCGAAACGCCACATTGTTTCTGACCACCGATCCGAGATATATCGCTTAACACTGTTGGTACCGATCGCACCATTTTTGGCTATCAGTGTTAAATTTGGTGACCAGGTCATCGATCCGTTAGGTGTCACTGATCAGTAGAGTAGCTGAGCTACACGCAAAGAGTTAGCTAAGTTGGTGTCTGTTTAAAGCATACGATTACGCTACTGGTCATCCAACTGTAAGCCTTTTGAATCTGAGCTCTGAGCCTATTGCCATCGGTGAACGGGGGAAACTAAAACGTTGGGCTCCTGTGGAATCCAAGAAACGTGTTCAATTATCTTTAAGGCCTTTCCTAAGTACAACCTACTAAACGGTGTTTACGTTTGTAGCTCGCTTGTACGATCCTCTTGGGCATTGTGTCCTATCATCGCTCGACCAAAACCTATGAAACTTGGTTTTTGAACCAAACCCCTCAAAAATTGATCGGCACATGCTCGTGTTCCGTTTGCTCCCGACTAGGTGTTTCAAAAGATTCGACCATTCATGGTTTTCGGATGCATCTACAAGAGCTTACGGATGTTGTATTTACACCGAGTAAAGTGCGAAAACATCTGCGACACCACAGCCAAGCAAGAGTAGCTCCGCTAAAAACAAAGTCGGTCCAACTAAATTATGCCTCGTCTTGCTAATTTGTGGGAAGGTCACAGTCTTAGATATCCAGTAGCAGTCGTTTTCTGTCGATTCGAGGTAGTCTTGCATTGGTTAAGATGCCCACAGTCTACATTGTTGCTCGGTAGCAACACCAATTACCCGTCCTGCGATGTTCCTCCGGACCCTTTAGTTTCCGTGCCATAACAACTAAGAATCTCGGTTTGGAGTTTTTAACATAGACGGTTTTGGCCTTAACGTTCACTTTGAGATCACAGAAAACATGTATTGGCAGTCAAGCCAGTTTTCGCCGTCCCCCTCCATCGTAGACTAGAGAATCATCCTCACAGAAATTTTACTATCTTTTGTTTCGATTTATAAAAGGAAAACGACACGCACGTGAGCTCACCCTCTGACTTTTGGCTTCTACAGTCATCCTGTCCTCAACATCTGTTGTTCAGATCCTTACATCGATCGTGTTGTCGCCTTCGTTCAAAATTAATCCATTCTATACCCACACCGTCATCTTTTTTTGTTTGTCGCTTTTATGCACCTTCGCACAACACAATTTCCCCTACTCTGCCCAAATTTCGTTATCGCTTATCTTTACTTCTCTCACAATGTCACCGCCTCGATTTGTTAGCATTCTTCGGCATTTTGTGCTCATACGCGCTTGTGCTTGCTCAGTACAGCCGTACTATGTTCTCAATAATGCCCCACCCTCGATAGACCTTCGTCATTGACTGCGGTCCAATATCTGTACTCTATATTGAGGCGCGCCCTATCTCATATTTTCTCTCACTTCAGCTTCACCTACTCGTCCTGATCTCACTTCTATCATTCTTTTTATCTAGTTGTCCCCGTGACTGTGGAGATATACTCCAATGCCCTTTCGTGGCCTCGCCTTTAGGCCTTCGTTCCCTGCCATCCCGTTTCTCGGCTCATAACTCGTTATCCCACCACGAGCCCACTTTACCTTGAGGCCCAGTCAAATCAGCGAATTTCGCTCAGGCCTTGCGCGCGTACTCCCCACGACTGCCTTCACGTCATTTAAATTCGCGTCCAATCACGCGCACGTCCCAACGACGCGCCCACCCCGCACCTACTTAACACCTCCTTCGGTCACGCCCCACCACACTTCACTATCCACTCAATCCACTTCAGACACCCATCTCACAACCAGGACCAGATCGACTCATCTCTTCCACTACAACTCCACCTCCATATCATCGAGACCAGCGTGCATCCACTTCGACTCTTATTCAGCTCCTCCACGCCCACCTATGACCACTCTCACCTTTATCTTTCTTATTAACTTTTAATATATATCATCCTACAATTTATATTCTCTTACACTACTCCCCCCCCTCCCTCTTTACTCCCCCTCCTTCTTATCCCTTTCAATTATCACTATTGACTCCTATTTCGTCTTTTAACGACGTTTCAGTACCTGTGATCACACCCACCAGCCCACAGCAAAGACAGAAAAAAATGAAGCACAACAGAATCAGAAGTGTTCTGTAAATCTCTAAGGAATTCAGAATAAACGATTGCACTTTGAACTCAACTTGGACTTCTTTATTTGTGAAATGACAAGAATAAGACCGTCTATTAGGTTATATGGAAGGAAAACCGCACGCATTGAGCAGCAGGTGTTTTCAAATAGCTCAACTTTCGTCTTCTAATCTAGTAGGCTGGTATATTTGTGCCCTTCACATATAAAGTCAAACACCTTTTATTTTAAACCTCTTGATACTTTTCGGATACACCCAAATATGTTGCGCTGCTTTCTAATTCATATGCGGCTAGGCCCATGTGCTCTTTAATTGCTATAGTAAAGCGTGAGCTAAGAATACTGACTTAGAAAAGAGAGAGAGGGAGAAAAATAAAGGGTACAATTGCTCTGTACAAACCCAGCAAAAAGTGATTTGCTCTAATCGTGACAACGCACAATACAATACAGTAGTAGATGTCAAAAACTGTATTTGGACAGGATTGAGAATCGCTTTTTGCTCACGGCTCTTTAGAGCCAGCTACCGCTCGCTGCGCTTCACTGCACTTCTCTCGCAGCCGCAATGCCTCGCAAGGCAGGCTAGTTGCTCGTGGACTGTCGCTTTTAGCTCAGAGCAAGAGCCCAGTACAGTAAAACGGTCGACTTGAACACCTAGAGAACATTCCATGTACATTATTCGTCATCAAACTCTTCCCTGAAGTATTCTCAGAGTAATCTTGAGATACATTGCGTCACCCATTTGGTGCTCAGCTTTGTGATATCTAGATTTAAATCATTAAAAATGGAATAAAATAAAGACATCATTTATATTAATTCCAAATAAAACTTTTGTCTTTCCACATTTTCTTTCACAGAAAAAAAAAAAACAATTTCTGGTTCTTCTTTTTTATAAGAGGAGTAAAAAATTCGTACTTGAGAATTACAAGCAAGCAATTATTAGCAGGGATGCAAACCGGTTCTGAACCGAACTAAACCAAACCGTAATCAGCTGATAAGCCGAACCGAAATCTGAACCAGCGTCCTTTCGAAAATGCTGAACCGAAAACTAAACTGGGACCCTCCAGGGGCAGTTAGGAGCGTTGTATTAATCTTTTGAATACATGAAATTTGGTTAGTGTGTAATCTGCTTTGGCGCCCAACGGCAGGATACCAGTACCAGGATGTACCCCATGGACGGGGCATTGATTATAACTAGGAATTCAGGTTGCACGTGGTTACACGGTTCCGCCAATGTGTTTTTGGATGAATATACCATACATATGGTTATTAGAAGTGGGGGAAATAGGAATTTAGGGACAAACCAAATAATTTTATTTTTAAAGAACAACATGACATCTTTTTGGTCTTAGGACTAAAACAATTCGGGTTCGGTTTACTTCACTAGCTAATTTAAGGACGTTCATATATTTGGGAAAATTAGATAAGGATTTAAAAGCTTTTGAAATGATTTCTAGGAATTTAAGTGTGCAAAAAGCCACAGATTTAATTAAGTCAATCAATATTCAAAAATTCGAATCCCTCGAAAAAACATACCTATATTAAATTAAGAGTGAACCACTGAACCAAACCGAAATCGCGGTTAAGAAATGTTAATTTTTATACCACTAAACCTTGCCATTAAATACTGGACACTCTACACCACATACGTCGTTCTGTAAATTATACGACGTCTATATCCCAAGCCGCCATGAAGGGAAATCCTTTCCCACAGCAGAGCTAACGCCATTAACATCTACATCAGTGTCCGGCACCTTTTTATCTTCTGTGTATACAAGTAGCGACGTCCATTCTCTGTAGCAGCGGCGTCGATACACAGACACTATACGAGCGTACACTGCTCTCTTTTGCAAAAACAAACATGTGCTAACTGAGAGCGCTCTCGCGTGTCTAAACGCACACATGCAAAGGCAAAATAAGCATGTGTGTTTTGCCGGACACTGATCTACACTGATGGTTCGAAGCTCGACAAAAAAGTTGGTGGTGGCGTGTTCTCTCTCAATCTAGATTCAAACTGGCCGTTTCACCCTTGAGACCACTGCAGTGTGTACCAAGCAGAAGTGTCAGCCATCCAGAAAGCTGCCACCAACCTTTCCACGATCAACGAAAGCAACATATTTATATACTTAGACACTTTACTCACATATAAATAACTCTAAAACACGTTCTAAATGTCGCTAACCTCTTACTGAAATGTCGTGCAATTTTAGCTAATATGGATGACTCTACACCGCAACATAGAAGAAAACAAGTCTGCGGACAAAGTGGACAGAATAGGTACCACTTTTGAACCCCTTTCAAAGAATGGTATGATAGTACAATACCCTCTCAGCCATTGCACCGCTTTGAGTAGAAGGAGACCTCTCGCAGATATCCAGGCTAGAGATCTCAACTCTACTAAAATTTATTCTGTGCACACAATGCACAGTGGCCGGAATGTCCAAAATTTTGGCATAACCTAAACCGACAGAGGGCTGTAACTTGGGACATTAAATAGTAGTGACATAAATAAGAAACGAGCAAAATTTTGGACGGGTCCGACCACAGGTCAACAGGACCGCACAGATCTCAGAATTGGTAAGATAAAGAGGTTTGACATGTAAGGGACATTAACTTCTTATACTCACAGACACATTTATTGTTAATTTTTGACACACCCCCTCCCCCGTCACAATTTGAAAAAAACATCATATCTTCCATAATTTTAAAGATATATGGTCCAAACCTTTTAGACATATTTAGTAATCAACATTACTTATTGATCTGCCAAAGGAATGGTATTGATGGGACAAACAATAGTAAAGTTATAAGCAAAGGAAATTTCGATGTCGCAGCGCTGCAGCAGCAAAATGCACTCTGAGCATTCTTCTTCGCAGGTACAGACTACATTACAGTCGGTGTTGACCTATTTTCTTAATATTTCTTTTTGCAGTATTAGCTATCATCAGCGAACTTTTGTGTTGCATATTCACATTCAAACGACCACACAGACTTCCTTATAAACATTGATTTCGCCAAAAAAAAAACGAGTTGGGGTTTGCTATGGGACGAGACCACGATTTAGCCTAGAATTTATTATTTGACCAGTGTGCAATGGTTCAGTACCGAGGACACCCTCTGTTTTAAAATGGATTAACAGGGAATAAACATAGTATCGCAAAGGTTCCAAGGAGGCCTACACATACATAGATTAAATAAACAAAAGCGCAGACATTTTGTTTTTAGGTGGAAAATCTTTTGGGTAAAAATCAGAGACGTAAATTTGTGAATTTACCATTAAATAATTTAGAACTTACCTGCTTTTTTGTGTAGCAAAACATAGAATGTTTCTATTTATTTAAGTGAAAAACAGACGACTACTGCACTGCTAGTCGTGCCACATTGTTAGATGCCGCGTTTACGACGTCATCGATATAAGAAAATTTCAATATCTTCAGAGCCTCATTTGAATACACCGCATCACTAAGTATACAAACTTGCTGTATGTTTCAGTTATGTTCCCTTGAAAAAGTGGCAACAAAATTTCTTACGGTTTTTAAATATGGTTTTAAAATCCTGTCTAACCTGAATTATAGTATGTTATAGTCATGAGTCATATTGAAAACAATTACTTACTTTTCCAATGCATTTTCTAATTACCCCATTTAAATTTATTACTAGCACAGGCCATAGACCTTGGCAATGGCATTTACATTATGACCAGTCAGCGTGACCAATGAGCGTCTGATAATCGATAAGCGAGAACAAAAAGTTTTGACAAATGCCACAAACGCCATGCCAAAGTGCACAACCAGACAGGTATAAAAAACCCATTGCAAGCTCAAGCGAGAGATTAGTAAGTTGCAAAACCAAACAGAATGAGGGCTACACTGGCATTGACATTGCTGCTCAGCTACCTGACAGGGATGCTGGTGGTAGGTGACTTCACCAGCGATTAAACATTTAACACTAACGCAACTAACCAACAGGCGGGAGCACCGGCAGAAATGGAAAATGTGGTAGAATCTTGCATGACCGAGAACGGAGTGACTCCTCAGGAAATCGAGGACTTGAGATCGGGAAAAACACAGCCAGCTGATGCCAAGGACAACCTCAAGTGTGCCACCCAGTGTCTGCTGGTTAAAACTGGATTCATGGATGCCGAAGGTAATCTGATAGCAGCCACCATTAAGGAGAAATTTGCCAGCACACCTTTAAAGGATGAGGTCGATAAGGCGCTGGCTAACTGCGGCAGCGTTAAAGGGGCAAATCCTTGTGACACGGCCTTCCAGATGATGGCCTGTGTTGAGTCGACGGCCAAGTCAATTGGCAGCCAGATGAAGATCTAAAACATTTTACAAGCAACTAAAAGCAGGCAAACAGTGAATCGAGTTTTAGAAAAAATAATAAAATACATTTTTTTAGAATTTTAGATGCAAACTAATAAATATTTTTTCTTTTTTGGTGTGTTTAAAGATCGGGAGATATATAAGCTATATAAAGATGTAGGCTGGAAGAAAAAAATAGTTCAATGATTTGCCCAACTTATGCTTTTGCGAAAGTGAAAACAAGACAGCAACAGCTCAGCAGCATGTGTACGTGTAAGCTTTCTGTATTTGCAGTGAGAGAACTTTTTAACTTTTCAATGTTCAGTGTGGATACGAGCTTGAAAAGCAGAAAGAGAGCCGAAAGTTCAAACAAAGCAACAGCAGCGCAGCTGCATGTGTACCTGTGGGCTTGGTGGAATTAATAAGGTGAAGCAGAGCAAGACAGCTCTCTTTCTATTTGTAACTGGCCTTTAACAGAGGCTGACGGCTTCACCTTATTAATTCCACCATGCCTGAAGGCATTCATTATTGGCTGATGCATTGTTGAAAGAGCATTTTAGAGTTTCGTTTGGCAAAAGCTCATTCATTGTTCAGTGAGCAAAACTAGCTTGAAAGGCAGAAAGAGTGCGAAAAAGAGAGGGAGTTTAAGTCGAACCGTAAATGCTGCTGTGCTGCTGCTGCCTTGTTTGGATAGTGATACTTCAACCGATTCACGTACCTAAGTATTAATTCGATTCGAATTCACATCATTTACAAAGAGCTATTAAGTAAGAGTTAGTTTGTCTGACCCTTAGCAGCTTTCTGAAAGAATAGAAATCGGCCCTTAAACCTTTTACAAATATTTTCGATACCACCCTCGAAAACCACCCTTTCGCAAGGCGTCAAAATTTCCACTTAACTTCCCACTCTAACTGGTCGCTAATATAGACAATATTTTCTAAGGCATTTTGTAAAATGCCAACAATTTAATTATTTTGAACCGCTTTCGCAGTAAGCAAACAGAACACTCATAAAATCAAAGCCGCAGGCAACAATTTCAATCGAATGGCGTGGGTCGGGACACACTTTGCTGTTGGTTTTCCGGTTGCCCATTTTTGTTGTTATTATCGAAAGCAAACTAACTTTTCATATAAATAGACCAAGCAGCCTTGTGGCTGCGTCCCAAGGCCCATGTTATATTATTATTTCCCGGAATTTTTAATTTCTTCATTGTGAAAATATTTATTGAAACCGAAAAACGCCAACGGCATGAACCAAACTTGACGGAGTGCACGCCGGAAAAAAGGCCAAAGAACAACAAAAAGCCAAAATGGTAAAATCAGAATGGGGGAGGAACAGTATTGAACACTGAATGACTGAAAAGATGCAAGCTTAAAGGAGTCAGTTGCTGAAGTTGGTGCAGTCGCTTTAAGTCGTCCTGGGGCAAGAGGTCCAGTAATAGCCACTGAAACCTGGGCAAACAAATTGAATGAAATCAACTCGTTAAAAAGTAAATAACTCTGATGAATGCCTGAAATACACAAAAAGCAAACTGAACTTCCAGGTGGGGCCCCCTCAGGTAAGTAGAGTAGTCCTTCCTCCTACGTCCTGGCAGTCAATTGAAAATGAAATACAAATAAAAATGCAAACAACGGCCCCAACGCATTGGCCACATACAAATGCTGGCTAAGCAGACAGGCGGCTCCCGGATATGCCGCTGACGGCGTCTGGACTTGCAGGCCCGGTTGAGGAAATTAGTAGACGGTTTTGCTGTACAAAAGAAAACTGAAAACGTTGAGATGGCATAAAAGGAAATGGGCTGTAAGCAGCCGCAAGCTCGAGAACACGTTGGCATTGGAGAAAAATTGAAAATACGGTGTATTCTCTCATCGATGAACTTTCAATAACAAAAAAGAGAAAAAAAAAAGTTTAGCTTGACTTTTTTTTATGGTTTGCCTCTTTTTTTCAAGGATATGACATTGAATTGCATTGGTTACTAGCTGAAGTGCATTGAAGTGGGTGGAAAAAGTTTTGGACCGGGCTGGGCCAAGTTGTTGCTAAAAAGTTTGTTTTACATTCAAGGAAAAATTATACGAAGAGAGGAGCACTTGAAGATCGTTTTGAAGAGTAGGAAAAATAAATGAGAAGAAGGTAAGGAAATATATAAATCGGACTGGCATATTATCGACCCACAGCCAAAACAGCTTATCCCACAGATCTAAGATTTGGCATAGACCTTTGTTTAGTTATGCAGACGCGCACTAAGAAAGAAAATTTTGAACATTTTACCGCGAAACAGGTGAAAAGGTCAATGAAAAGTTTGTATGGACCACTCGGCTGTGGCGCTCAAGCATCATGTGGGCAATAAGGTTTTGCTAAGAGCGCAAGAAAGAGTGAGCATGAAAGAAACCGACCCACACTCATGTTAAATGTGTGTGTCTTGGCCCCTCAGACAAATGATGGCAGTACATTTCTTCGAATCTTGGTCGCGGACAAAGTCGCGGCGGGTTCACCTAGTTTACTATACAGCTATTTCACGAATCACCACGATATAATCATCAGCAGTCTTTGCCTGTCTAGCAGAGGCTACCTCATGTACCTCAATCACTTGGAAATTCCTAAAGCAGTCTTGTTTTTAGAGAAGTTGTAAACAAACTTCATTTTTTTTCTCCCAAAGTTTGGGTTAATGGGTGCCTTGATTGCTCACTCTCGAGCATATGCATTGTGATTACTTCAAAAGAATTTTTGCCCAGGTTGAATAAACCAAAATTTACTTGGTAAAAGTAGTTAATATCAGTCTCAAATTTTTGGTCCTTCGAGCCGGATAAAGATCAATTATTAAAATAACATTTTCCAGCATATTTTATACATTCTTAGCCTCATATTTTACCCATTAGCCTTACATATGACTAGCACAAAAAGGAACATACAAAGTCCACACCCGAACTCGTAAACTTAATTACATTCCAGCTGGTTTTAGCTACAAATCCCCCTGGATCTAATACTCATATAAAGTGACATGGCAACCAACTTGTATGCACAGTAGTTGACAATTGCCAAAGCAGAGCACCTGCCTCCAGAGCCAGAGTCACAGTCAGTTGGAGTTTGTGATTCAGCCAAGGTAACCGCAGTTTATTAAAAGCTAAACAGCCAAGTTGATACTGCTTGTACTGCTGCCAATGGCAAAAACAGGAAATATGCATAAACCAAAACGAAAGCACCCGATAGCAACAGCATCCGAAAACCCTACACCCAAACGCCCCGACCAACTCCAGCCAAGTCAAAACCCATTCAACAACAGTTTCGCATAATTGTAAATTCAAGTGGAAATGAATGAATTTACGCTGAACTCGACAGAAAATACCAGCAAACGAATGTTGCTGTTGCAAGGTAAAGGTAACGGCATGGGACGTTAACGGTAACGCTTCCCCATGGCGTACAAACAATATGGCGTCGGAGTTGTAGATGGAGTCATCGCCACGGAATCACGTTGCCTGCATATTTTCATTCATTCATTTCAGCGTCAACGTCTGCCGACGACTGCAAAGTTATGGAATGTATAACGGGTTGCTCCCTTTATGTACATATATATATCTATAGCATTTGAATGTGTGCTCTGCTGCTTTTGCTTTGCCCTTCAAGTATTTACGCCTTTATTTATTTAACATTTCAATTGCATATTTTCGCACAAAAGCGCGTGCCAAACAGAGATGCCTTCCCAATGGCAATGTCAATGCCCAGCATACTCCTCAAAGGGTTCACCACTTAATGGGTTTGTGTGGCAATATGAGATAGGGGGGGTTTAGTTGGTTAACTGACAAAATTTCTTGAAGTTTTGCACGTTTCCATAGGCATGAGCTATGTGAAATGTCCAACGCGAATGAGACATTGCACTTAATATAAAATGCAGTCTCATCATTTGGTTAAAATATTGTTTGGATGGAGTCGGCCATGAATTTTTATTTTGGACTAATGTCTTGAGTACGGAAAAAGGAAAAGCATTTTCGATTCCCTTTGCCTTTGAAGTTTTTGGAAAATGTGAACACTTAAGTGTGACCAGGTTGCTTGGAAAGTTTGACATTTTCGGCCATAACACTAAAAAAAATCACAAAAAAATGAGGGTTTCGAACCCTTTGAACTTTTTGAGGGTCGCTGACTCAAAAAAATGTATGTTAATTGGAAAACCCTTACACATTTCATACATATTTTCCAAATCAGAGTCTTGATATTTGAAATAAAATATTTGAACTCAATAATAGTTAGTTTAAGGAATATTTTACTTTAAAACCGAAGGTAAATTTTGAACTAATTTAAAGAAAGTGACTAGAAAAGTTCGACCTAATTACACTGACTTACAAGCTTTTGCAACACAGAAGATCGAATACTTTTCATATGTGTATTTCGTCGCTAATTCAGCTAACATGAAAACAAATTTCTTGGAAAAGGTTACTTAATGCGATCACACGACCAGTGTAAAAAGTTTTTTCTTAAACTTTTTTTATGTCATATTTTTCGAAGTTCTAGAAAACTTTATCTGTTTATTACAAAATTTTTCTAAATACCAGGGTAAAATTAAACAAAAGTTTCCTTAAATTCATGCCACATTTTTTTTAGTGTGCATTTAGATATTTTGGAAAATGGCAAAGTTAACAATTATAGTATCTAGAAAAAATTGAACCGAACCCATTTTTTACTAAATTTTGCTCCGTTTCAAGTTCGGACGGAAAGAATGTACCTGCTGACTTCCCAAAAATCCCAGAGTTTCCGACTTTTCGAAAACTTTAGTACAAAAGCGATTAGATAGTAAATGGAGTTTTTCATGATTCCCCATCCAGTTAGCCGTTATACACATCGTTTTTGCACTGTGATTGTATTCATCAAACCTGGGGGTGCGTCGTAGTCCGCTAATCATATTTTGTTGTACGCGACGAATGATTTCGTATGCATCAGACAGCCTCGAGCACACACGAACATTCAATAATCGGGCTTCTCTTACTATTTCTTGGAGTTGTTTTGGAGTCAGAAATATCTCATTCATTTCTTCCCCGCTGTAAGCTGACTCTGGGCACCTTTGCTTAGTGCAACAAATTTCAACTTTTTAAAAACACCAGACCTGCTACGAAAACCAGTTTGGGGGACTTTTAGAACTGCAAACAGTCTCCCGATAAATTTTTCTTACAAGTTTTCAAAAAATTATTTCGGAGTTTTCTTAAACTTTTGAAAATCGATTTTTTACGTCTTTTAAATAAATTTTGGCATACATTCTTTGGGAACTGGAAACATCCCTCGAAGGTTAATCTGAACACTTCCACATCCTCTAATCGCCCATTGTATCCAGTAAAAATCACTTTTTGTTATCTTCTTCTTATGTTCTCAGTTTTTTACCAAAATAGCAGTTTAATATTTTAGTTTAGAGAACCACTACGTGTTTTACTTGTTGTAGTCCTGAATATAGAAAAAAATAATTTTTGGACGGTTTTTTGGAAATTCTCCAATTTATCGCAAATGTTGCATTTAATACTGTAAAAAATTTTTAACAAGCTATACATTTTTTAACAAGCTGAGATCTATTAGTTAATATTTAATTTTTTAATATATTATAATAAAATAAAATAATTAATAATATATATTTAACTTAAATAAAAAAATTAGTAGTGGTTTGCTCTAAAAGTTAAAAATTTAATTAGCTGCTATTTTGGTAAAAAAAAATTGAGAAAGAGAATGATAACAAATAGTTTTACTGTATACACACTTTTCGTTTAAGTATTTCATTGTAAACCTTGTTCGGATGTTTGGATCTCAGCTTCTTTTTCCAAGACTGTGTGCAATTTTGTTTTTTAAAAGTTATACTGAAAATAAAAATACTATTTTCAAAAGTTTTTAAAAAACCACAAATTTTTGGTCTTTGCTTTTTTGTATTACCCTTTCACGAGTCCAAAGCCCATCACACCTTAGTATTTACCGTGTAATTTACCATACTCTTTCTCATGGTCTCGTTCTTGTACTTTCAATTCCTACGCAGCAAAAACATTTTCCAGCAAAAGTAGCGCTATTAGAAAACCTTAAGGACATTCTTCTGTAAAGAATAGTCGTGTCAGTGATAGAATTCGTTAAAGTTGGAATTTTTTTAATGTTCCATATTACAAATCGTAGTAAATTACAATAAATTGCTAAGAAAAAGTTGTCAAGTCACTACGGGCGAGATAATGCACTTGGTCACACTAAAAGTTTGCCGTTTTCGTAATACTACTCTTTGTCATTCCCTAAGATTCCCTAGGCTGAGTTGTTGAGCTCTTCTTTGTGGAGTAATTAGCTTGCGACATGAAAGATTGTAATATTCTTAGTTCTCCTAATTTAAGGGGTTATTCTCCTTGCAAAGGCTGTTTTTTTGGACCTTTTTTACAAAAATCCTATTTTAAAACACAAACTTATATTAGAAACAGATTAATGTAAACATAAAAATTTTACTGCTTCTCGGCCGTTTAAGTGAGAGAGGACCAAAATAAAGGTATAGTGCCACGATTTCTCATCTTCTGATTATGTGAAATAAAATCTAAAAATAGAGGCAAGCTAACTTCGGCTCGACCGAAGTTTATATACCCTTGGAGCTTAATATGTGGCTGACAGTTTGTATGGCAGCTATACTATATAGGGGTCCGATTTCCACAAATCGTGTTCAAATTATGTAAAATCATTGAAAACTTATAAATACGACCGATAACATTGAAAACAAAAACGTTTTTCTCACTAGACTTTTTTTCAGACCAAACTTTTGTATGGCAGCTATACTAGTATAGTAGTCCGATTTCGACAAGTTTTGGTTAAATTATGTGAAATCATTAAAAACTTATAAATACGAACCTTGGGAGCGATAGCATTGAAAACAAAATAGTTTTTCTCACTAAAACTAGTTTTTCAACCGATCGTTCCGACGGCCGATCCGGCCGGTTCCGACAAATGTACAGCGTATTTGTACCAAAAGACTTCGTGCAAAGTTTGGTTAAGATAGCTTTAAAACTGACGGAGGTGATAGCATAGAAACAGACGGACAGACGGACGGACAGACGGACATGGCTATATCAAATCAGCTCGTCATGCTGATCAAGAATATATATACTTTATGTGGTCGGAGATGCTTCCTTCTATGCGTTACAAACATCCGGACAATTTCAATACACCCTCTCCAAGGGTATAAAAGCGGGGCTATAATCAGTATAGATGGCATTCTAGTCTGACCCTCGAAAAAAAATTTGTTACTGGTAATAAATTTTCTAAAATTATGATTGAGGGTCGGAACAGAATGGTGACAATTGTGACGATTGTACTTTGAATCATCAAAATCGAATTAGTATAACTGGAGATATCATAGCCACCAGCTCGAAAATCGTGGTTTCGATGTAAATGCGTTTGAAGTTTGAAGTAATGTGAAAATTACTTGTATTATGATAAAGATCGTATGAACGGTTGTCAAGTTATGAGCAAAAAAGTGAAATCTCCGACATTAGTGGAACACCGACATTTGAATTGGTTGTTTTCAAAAACAAATGACCCCTAAATCTCTTATGATTTCTGGAACACATCGGTATATCTTCTAAAGTATTTTGAATTTCAAATTTTCTTTAGCGCTTTATTCTCAAATATAAAAAAAGTTATAAAATAATGCCGAAAAAAATCGAAATCGAGAATACCTCCTTAAAAGATATCTTGATTATCAACGAAACTTTTCAGTACCACAACAAGAACATATTACTCCATTTTCAAACTGATTTCCAGAGACCAGAAAAATTGGATAATTTCAAAAAGTTCTAGATATTGTTACTGCTGAGTTCATTTTACATTTCATTGAATTTCCTCCATACGCAGCATCATCATCATCATCATCTCCCACAGCGCAATTTCCCCCCTCCGCTCGAAAGTATGCTACACAAAAAATGCGACGCTTCCGATTTTAGTTTGTTTGTTTAGTTTCTTTTAGGCGTCTGGCGTTGCTTCTTCTGCTGCTGGTGACATCAATTGTTATTGTTGGGCAAACATGGCCAAAATATGTATGTACATTTGCCTATGCCAAAAGCAAATATCGATAAGTATGTCTGCATGTCATTGAAGATAAACTCGATGCGGCTGATGGGATGCCAGCCGAAGATTGATGATTGTCGCCTAAATGATACCTGATTGAATGAGTGGGAGTGTGTGCCAAAAGCATATTCAATATTGTCACCAGGACACCCCAAGTCCACCCACCCACCCATGGCTCAAATACCTTTTAAGTGTCATTTTGTGTTCACGACACGCATTTTATGGCAGGCCCGAAAAGTTTTTGATGTCCCAGACACGCACACTACCTCCACTTCTCCTTGATGCCGCTGACACTGAGTGAGATAAATGGTGACAAGTTTGTAGGCCAATTTGCTAACTAAACCAACTAAACAGGCCGGCGCCACACACGCGCACGATCATCAATTGCGCACAAAATTGGCTCCTGGGGGGGAGGTAAAATGCATTGCATTACATTTTCGCCTCGCGCTCTTTGTTGCAGCAGCAGCTCATTTCACAGTTGACTTGACTTTGAAGCTGAAGTTGCGCTTTCTAACGGTTTGTTGCTGCTTGGCTTCTTGACTTTGGCCCGCAGCGATTGTCGTAATTTTCGCGCCATCAATTTGAAATTACTTGTAGCGCTTATGCTTGGCGAATTATATGCTTCATTTCCCCAACTGCATCAGAAAGATTGGACACCACCACGAGAACCAGGTGCTTGCACTCTGGAATGCAGATCGGTTATGCTGCACTCCAATCTAGTTTTGCATAAGTAGCGCAAATGTTATGCATTTTAAGTAAAGTGCAACCAAGCGATCTCTCAGTGGGTAAGTGAGGTAATTACCAATAAATAAGTGAGCTGGTTTCCAACCACTTAGCGTGGAAGATCTGTGGCAAAGTGCAAGAAATGAATCCGTCATTTCTGAACGACAAGCTTTTAACTAAATTCCTAGCCACTGTTTTACCTTCGTTACCTTCAGCCAACGGGCAAAAGGCCCTTATCTGATACTCAGCTCAAGCCACAATTTATGTTTCACCAACGCTTCAAGTAAGGCCAGCGACCCAGGCCAGCCACCTCCCCCCACCGCCCTTCACTCTCACTCACCCATTCTCGCCGCGCCCTTTCTACACCCCCTTGACCTGACCCCCTTTTGCGCAGTTGAAACAAAACGAAGGGAAAAGAAAACTGCATTCATCTGCCCACACAGTACACAATGCTCGGCACAAACATTGGTGTGCCTCTCGGGATCGGGATACTTGGCGCATACTTTCTGCCGCGACTACTTTTTACTTTTCTTTAACATTATTTTGCACTTTTCAATTAAAAAAGTGTGCACCCCACGCAGGGCAAAAGTAACCCCAAAAGCGGTTAAAACGGCACGGGAAGGAGTGTGGCTGATGAACAAGACGAGGCAGAAGAGTGTGGGGGAGGGGAGCGAACACCAGCTGCCATAATTATAATTTCTTAATGCAAATAAAAACTCGCAGTGCTGATTTTTCGCTTGGCAGAGAACCACAATTTAAGCATTATGGAATTTTACTCGCTGGTTCTTTCATTTCTAGAAATGCCCTTTGCTGACTGCACAACACACAACAAATGATTGTTCGAAAAGTGAATGGGGGAAAACTGTAAAAAGTTGAAAAATGTTATATTGTTTAACCAACTTTAATAAAAAGGGCCCATGAACGTCACCAAGCTGTCCAATTAGAGTTTGGAAACCTTCTTGGCACTTCTGAAACTCTAAAAACAAATTGATCGAATTTAAAATTATCCAAATGAGGACAGTCACTGAATTAGTTGAACTAAAAAGAAAGATGGTACATATTTTTGGATAAAATGGCTTGGATAGCGGCTTTTTGCGACCAGAAACCAAATACAAATGCATAAAAAAATATATCTCAAGCAAAAGCATCTACAAGAAATAGAAAGAGAAACCCCATTTTTCTTTTTGTGTGTGTGTTTTTCTGATGCACAGGTAGCCTTTGCTCGGAGAGAAAGATAAGAGAGCTGTACAGCCTTAGCTCGGAAAGAAAGAGCACGCATATGAATTTGTCGTTGACCACATAACCGCCAACTATTCCTTTGGGTCAAATAACAACGATTGCGTGGGTTGCGGAATGGGCTTGGGCACTCCTCCTTTATAGCCTTCAAACAAACTTTTAATCCTACACATACAAAAATATGGAATAAGTGATTTTAAAATTTTGAAAAACCTTCCCAAACCGGGAAACTTTTGTATGAAACTCTCCGATCATGTTCGAAATCTTTTTCAAACATATAATACAAATTCTTTCATTCTTAAAATATACACTCAAAGAAAAAATAGAGAATTTCACTCTTGAATCAAGAGCATTCGTTCTCAAAAGTAGGGTGAAGAGTGAAAATTTTTGATCCAAGAGTGAATTTTTGATCCCGACATTCTTGACTCAAGAGTTTCAGTACTTGATCCAAGTACGAATAATTTTCAAAATAAAAGACTAAAAATAATAACTGGGGGGGGTGGTTTTTTGGGGGAACAACCAAACCCCACCCCCCCACCAACCACCCACAAAAACAGGTGGTTTATTTGCTCCGCGCTGCTCGCCACTCAGCCATCAGCCGCACCCCACCCACTTTTTTTCTAAGATGTGATTCATTTTGAGTTAGTCACATAACAGATAAAAATTTTTTATTTTACTTACTTTGCTGGGACTTGAACTCGCTACCTCGAACACTGAAACATACACAGTTGGACGAGCAGCTTAACCGAC
Source organism: Lordiphosa clarofinis (assembly GCA_018904275.1). Lineage (NCBI taxonomy): Eukaryota > Metazoa > Arthropoda > Insecta > Diptera > Drosophilidae > Lordiphosa > Lordiphosa clarofinis. Next base: position 779,363 of record JAEIGQ010000113.1, read on the forward strand.
TCGACTTTTGTCGATAAGCTACAAGCAGCGGCGAAAGCATATTTATGAGGCAGCGCGGTTGGTATTTGGCCAGCCGCAACAGCTCGACCGTGGATCAAGTCCCCGTAGCAGCCATTATTTTTTTTTTAATTTTTCCTTTTTTTTTTTATTTTTATTTCATTTTATTTTTTTTTTATGATGTTTTAAACATTTTTATTATATTATACAGACGTTTAATCACTTACTTTTGCCCAATCTTAATGTTCAACTTTAACATAATTATCGGCGCGGCACGGTCAAATGACAATGACAAACTGCGCATGCGCTGTCTCTCTTTGAAAGAGCGCGGCCAACGTTGTTCTCTCAAAGCTTGCGTTTCCTCACTGCCCTTGCCTATAGAACCACATTGAGAATGAATTTGTCTCGATTCCAAGAGCGAAATTCTTGAAAATTCAAGTGCGACTAGATTATTTTTTCAAGAGCGCTCGTACTCAAATTATCCGTTCTAGGTATTTATGAGTGTACCTCCTTGGATAGAAGGAAGCTTTTTCAAAGCTCCATATGGGTATTTCCACATCTACAAGAGTACCAATTTTTAAGCCTTCGTTATAAAGAACAACAAAGAAAAATTTAAAAGTAAGTTTCCACATCTGGTTTTATATAGCACTTTAGTAACACTTCATTAAATACAAAATGTAACCTAATGTCAGAAAACGAAAAAGCAATGATGTAACTATATATTTATAGCAGATTCCAGGATTTCCTGTTAGCTGGTTTTTGGGTTTCCCTTTTGTCGAAATGCCCAGTTGCCCATATGGGAATTCCACCTAACATTAAAATTTTTGCCCAATTAGCTTTTAGATCCGCGGGTATAAGCTAGTGTATATAAATATTCTTCCTATTTTAAACCATCCTCATAAATTTCAGCCAAATCTGTTTGAACCCCCCGACATAAGGTTCAAAGAAAAACCTTTAATCATGATACAATTATATACGGTAAGGTGCTCTCTGAGAGAGCTCTCTGTTGGGGACTCCAAATTTTCATTTTGTTGCTGTCATTTGATTGATAAGGTTGTGTGTTAACGAATTTTTTTTGATTTGCCGACGGGATTTATTTATAATTTGTGAAAATGTCGAGCCAATACTGTTGCGTATGTCGATGTAAAGCAGTGCCGGCACATAGCTACCAGGAATTGAAGTCAGTCCTGGATTTGTGCAAACGCGAGAAGAACGCTTGATTGTGTGAAAAGGTGAACACTGAATTGAAAGTAAGACGCCTGTGGACTGGAGCAAAGGCGGCCAAATGGAGAGGACTGAAAAAGGCGCTTGTGTTGGTGAACAAGAGAACTCCCTCCAGACTGCAGTAGTTTAACTTGCAATGAAATCTTCACCGATACACACAACCACAAGTTCGGCACGCGTTTGCTTAAAAACACGACTAACACCGGCTCGTGTGAGCTGTGGATCACCGCCTCTGGTCTGAAGAGTGCTCTCTTGGCCGGCAATGAAGTAAATCAGGGTTCCCCAAGAAGAGAGCCCGAGTTTGTGGCTGTGTGTTTCTCCTGTCATATTGTTACGGCACTGCATTTTGGGCTGACACCGGCTAGCAAGTCATTTCACGGCGGGATCTTAACCCCAGACCGCATCGCGAACAATCACTCATTGGCCAAACAATCAAAATTCAGAACAAATCTCTATCGAAGAAGCAGCGCCATTAGCAGCTATCCAAAAAGTTTCAGTTTTTAGAAGGCATAGTGGCGATTCTAGATTATCTGTTTTGGGAAATGATCCAATACGTCTAAACTTTTAGTAATGTTGCTTACAAAGTTGCTTAACATAATAATTTTTACCCATTTTTGGAGTGTTCTATGGGAAACCCAAATATATAATATAAACTTTCATAAAATCATGACATAGGAAGCTTCAAAAACTAACTATCCCACACAGTTCAACAATTTTTTGTAGCGAAGATATACAAAGATAGAAAAACAATACGGCAGGCAATATATTTGTATGTTCAACCACATCCATTGCATACTTAGGTGCATTGAAAAATGTCTATTTAAACACAAATATTCAAAATGTTTTATCGTGGCTTAAAAAAAACGTAAAACTGTTTCTGATAGTTTATCTAAAAGCTGGAAAATATATATTTACAAAAACATCAAAAAGAGCTAAATTAATAAAGTAGATATCCCACAAAACGAGTCTAAAAAGGGTTCAAATAAGCATTTTAGTCAAACTCAAACGTAATTACCGAATATCCCGATATGATGGATCATTTCATACAGATTCGTGTTTAGCATACAAAAATTATTTAGAATCACCAAAAAAAAGTTGAATTATGTGTCCTTGGATAATGGTTGGTTAATTGAAGTTTGCATCAATAGACTTAATTGTTAGAATTCTAAAATTTCTAAAGTATTCTTTTCTTGCTCAAGGGTCGGCATTGGAAGCAAAGAAATTGCCGAGAAAATATTAGTATTCATTTAAAAGAAACGGGTAGAGAGCTTTCAAAAATTTATTTACTTAGCCGTGCCGAGCTTTTAACCCCTTGATGTCAGTCAAACTCTGCCGTCGTCTCTGCTCACACTGCCGATCTCTGCTTTAGGTTAAAAATTTTATCGCCTTCCACAAAAGAGCATAAAATATTCGTATAAAACTCGAAATAAAATAATGCAGGCAAGTTTTCTGGTTCTTGCGCAGTGGCTGGCCAAAGGACAAGTGAAAAGGGTTAAAACGTGAATTTTGCTCGGAGATGCTGCTCCTGCTTCTGTTTATTTTTTTTTTTTTTTTGCTGACCATTGTGGCCACTGCAGTGCAAACAAACATGCATAGTTTATGAGTAAAATGAAAAGCGGCAGACATACACACACACACACACGCACATATAATTCAGCTTTTTGGCTTTTCAACGCTATGCGCAATCAGCTTACATGGCGTATAATTAATATTAAATGTTTCACTTATAAATGAAATATAAATGTAAAGCACAGATCGCCGACTCCAGCTTCTTCTTTAGCTGCACGATTGATGACTATGGCCGTCAAGTTTATTGCCAACGACACACTCCATGTACTTATGTGTAGGAATCCCTCTTTCCCTTTCTGGAGTTATAAATGTGTGTTTGCCAAGTTTGACTTGAGCCTGAGCTCGACTGCTGCCTTGTTACTTCCGCTGTGCGGAAAAATGCTTTTGATTTGATTTTCACCAAATGTCAACTTGACGTCACGACGTCGACGACGGACGTCGACATTGTCGCCGCCTTTGTTGTGCCGTTTCAACTGCATGATTTATTGATTTGATGAAATTGCGTGTAAACAATTTAGTGGCTGGTTGGCGCCCGTCACCCCAAAAAACTTTGCGCTTTAAGTTTATGAACTTTTTGAAACACTTGATTTAAGGTTAAATGTAACGATATTTTATGACCATGGCAAAATAACCACAGCGAAAGTTGCCTCAACTCGACATTATATGGAATGTAGTTTAAGCTTGGCCAAAAGTTGGCAAATGAGGGCTAAGTGTGAGACAGCTTTGGAAGGAAGGAGAATTTGAATAAGATTTGAGCAAGTGATGTATAACCTTTCAGAAAAAATCTAGCTCAAAAGCTACGAGCAAAGAGCGATCCGAACTACTAAACCAGCGAAGCGAGTCCAACAAGCGAGAGTGTATTGGTGTGCGAAAATAAAGCGACGCAAAACAGCTCTATCCTGCTCTCTTGGTGAAAGCCTCAGCCTGCGTTCGCCTCGTGTAGTGTATAAATATGTTACGCCTTGTCTCATATAGAAACTGAAAATTGTTAACTAGACAGTATCAAATTGATATTTTGGGTATAAGCTTGATACGCGTTGTCTCAAATTGAAATTGAAACGTAAAGTACACGGACATAAAGCCCAAATGAAAATGAATAGTAAAGTAGATCGAAAAATAAAACACAGACTTGGTATGGGCGATAAGACCGCACACAATGCCCAGATGTATTTGCACTTAAGGTCCATGTAAATAATTGAATTCATTGTCAAAGCACAGCTAACAATGTCGATAAATCTAAAAAAATATAAAAAAGGCTTTGCAAACTTAACGATTAAAAACAACGGCAGGTGGAAAAAGTCGGACGAGAAAAAGTTATAAATTAACTGGGAAGGCTAGTCACAAAAAAAATATTAAAAACTTATAAACACGACGTTTATTTCTACTAAGACTTTTCCACACCTATCTTTTATGGCAGGTATTTAGAGTCATCCGATCCCGACAAATGTCAGCGTATTTGTACCAAAAGACTTCAAGTTTGGTTAAATAGCTTGAAAAATATCAGAAATGGCTATATCAACTACAGCCGTCTGCTGATCGTATAATTTGTGGTCGGGATTGTCCATATGTTTAAGTAGAAATAGTATCACAATGATATGAAAAATTGATATTATTTTGATATTATTAAGGAAAGGGCTAATATTTTATTGTTTTATTCTGTGTAGCGTCCAACACAACTATTTGGTGGGATTAACTTATCATACTGCACAACGACAAAGGAAGCTAACAGCAATAAGTGCGATTAAGCCATGTGACCACAGTATATGGAAAATTATATGACAACGCTTGGACACATTATGAAAGCATAGCGACGCTTCACCCAAAATAATTCCTAAGCCCTTAAATTGGACTTCGAACCCTACCCGCAGTATTCACCAGATAATGCTCCTTTAAAATATTGATAGTTTAGATCAATTTTTTTTTTTTTTTAAAGAGTAAAATATATATTTTATTCGCAATTAGTTACCTTAGATCTAATTGTTTACAATTTACTGTTACTTCTAAAAATAACTTATATTGTAGATTATAATAATTTCGATTTTCTAATGCTATTTGTATGTTGAGTTTTCTGTGTGTGTGTATCTAGAAGTAAGGATTTTAACTTTTAGATTTTTAGCGTGTTACCTAGTATGTTATGCTGTGGTTGCATTTAATAAGTATGTAGTAATTAATTTGTGTTTTGAACTTGCGAGTAGATATATGTATATGATATGTACCTATAGATACGGGTGGGTGATGTGTCGTGGCAGGTAAGTGCTTAATTGTAAAGGTATGTGTTTGTGTATTTACAGGTGGGTGAAAAGGTATAGTGGGTATTGTGGTCTTTTTGCAGCTATATTCTTCTGTTGGTCAGATCGGTTGGGTGGATCCTTTGGAGCCTTCTTCTGGCCCTGATCCCGTTGATCCTTCGCCTTCTAAGTAGTCTTCGAGCCAGATTGTTTGGGTGGCATGCTACCTTATCGAGGTAACGCGCTGCCTGTTTGTTTAAAGTGTCTCCAACCATAGGGACCCCGCAATCACGTTCAATATCCCGAGTGCGTATGTACCACTCAGCACCTGTGATTCGTCTGAGGATTTTGGCTTGGAAGACACGAATTCTGTTCAGGTGGGTTTTTGCCGCAATACCATACACCTGAATGCCGTATCTCCAGATGGGCGCCAGGATAACCTTATAAATAAGGACCTTGTTCTTGAGCGATAGCTTGTTGTTAGCGTTAAGGAGCCAGCCCATTTTTATCGCCTTGGTTCGGAGTTTTGCCACTATCTCAGAAGTATGCTGCTTAAACGTCAACCGCTTGTCTAGGGTCACGCCTAGGTATTTGTGTCCCGCGTTGTGTGGAAGGACTTCTCCGTGAAGGTATACTCCGGGGCTAATATCCCTTCTTAGCGTGTGGGTGACGCAGACGCACTTTTCTGGGTTGATAGAAATGTTCCAACGGCACGCCCAGTTCTCAAACTTCTTGAGGTACTCTTGTAGAGTGTCGGTTGCGGTGTAGATGCACTCGTCTCTTGCCATTATTGCTGTGTCGTCAGCGAAGGTGGCGATTAGTAGGTCCTGTGGGTCTGCGATTGGTACGTTGTGAGCTGTGGGCATGTCCGACGTGAACAGGCTATATAAGGTTGGGCCTAGCACGCTGCCTTGGGGAACTCCTGCTCTAATAATCTTCTTCTGGGATGCAAGGCCATCCTGGACCACTCTGAACGTCCTGTCAGAGAGGAATGATTTAACCATTATGAAGAGTTGTGGGTTGAGTATTCCCTTTATTTTGGCAAGCAAACCATCGTGCCAGACACGGTCGAAAGCCTGTTGGATGTCCAAGTACGCTGCCACCACGTATTCCTTGGCGTGGAATCCTTCCAGGACAAAGTTAACCACTCTGTGTAGTTGTTCAGGTGTACCATGCCTTAGGCGAAAATTAAACTGGAATTTAGGTATTTTACGTTTTACTGCAGGAGTATCAAGTATTCTCCGCAGTAGGCACCTTTCTAGCAATTTGCCAAAGGCTGGGAGGAGGCTTATTGGCCTGTACGATTCAAGGTCGTTTGGTGGCTTCCCTGGCTTGTGGAGCATGATGATATTAGCACTTTTCCAAGCGTTAGGGAAGTAGCTGAGGCGGAGTGCTGCATTAAATATGAGTAGGAGGAACAATATTGCCTTATGTGGGAGCAGCTTTATGGTTCTATTATCCATATTGTCTTCTCCCGGGGCTTTGCTGTTTTTTAGTGAGTCAATTTCACCTTTAACCTCCTCGAAGGTGATTGGTGCGGAAGGGAGAGCCATTTGCAGTGGGACCTCCAATGTCTCCTGTACCAATAGCACTCTATTAGCAGAGGCGGTGGCGTAGGGTTGGAATCTATCCTCCAGATTGCAGGCAAATGCTTCAGCACGATCCTGTGGATGCTTGGCCCATGATCCGTCAGGATTCCTGATTGGGAATTTTGGCTGCACTTGCCTTTTAAACCTCCTTGTAAGCCTCCAAAGGGCATACTTGGAGTTTTCATTGGGAGTGGCATCCTCGAGGAGCTTGTCGGTCGACTCCTTCTTGATCGTTGCCAAAATCTTTCTAACCCTATTCGCGATCCTCCTATATATCCGGTCTATAGCAGGATCGTAGGTTCGGATATATTCCCTCCTGAGGCGTTTTTTCAGAGCAATTAATCCCTCTGCAGCTGGAGTTATTACCAGATTTCCACGTGTTGTGTGCGAGTGGGGTGGATTTTCTGGGGCAGCGTTGCTTGCGGCATTTTTGATCTTGCTCAAGAAGATTTCAATGGCATCGTCTACATCCTGTGTTGAAAGGATCTCCATATTTAGGTAAAGGGATTCGCTCAACTCGTCCTGGAACCTTTTTAGGTCTGATCCTGGGAGGATAACCCTGTGTTTGGACGGAGCTGTTTGAGGACACAGCTCAAGAGTTGCCAGGATTGGCAGGTGATCCGAGGAGAGATCATACTCTTCTCGAACGGACAGAAGGTGATCTGGGAGCCCCTTGTACATGTAGAAGTCCAGGCATGTCGGTGTCCCTCTCCTATTGTAAGGGAAATAGGTTGGTCTACCCGTGGCCAGGACCTGCGTGGAGTCACCAGTTACAGCTTGGTACAATGCTGTACCTCGAGGATTTGCTCTAAAGTCACCCCAGAGCCTGTGCTTTGCATTGAAGTCGCCTCCGATTATAAATTTTTGCCCAAGTTGCCTAAAAAGAACTTCAAAGCCCGCAGAGCACCATGGTAGGGTTGGTGGTAGGTAAGCCACGCCCACAAGGACTTCACCAAACGCTGTGGACACCATTATTGCCGCTAGCTGGATGTAATTGTTGCTGACAGAGTTAAGGTGGTAGTGTATAAGCTCCTGTTTCACAAGAACACAAGCTCCTCCTCGTGGCCGGCCTCCGGGGCGATAGCAGGCGTATCCATCCATGACAAAGTAGTTCCCTGCGTGTAAAAACGTCTCTGAGATAAGCATAATATCGATATTGTGATTAGAAAGAAATAGCTTTAGCTCGTTAGCGTTGGGAATTATGCTACGAGCGTTCCAGGTTCCGAGGCGTAAGGAGGTCGCCAAAGATCAACGATTGTCACCGGATGGCTCCAGGGGCCGAAGACATTTCGCTACTTACACATACACGAGTCAGTCGAACGCATGCCGAAGCTGAAGTTAAACAGATCTTAAGTCGCTGCGTTCGATGAGCTTAAGTCGATGAGTTTAATTTTTGCGTCCCATAGATCCATTAGATCAGTGGTACCGCCTGTCCCCTGCAGCACGGCCTGTTAATTCTCAGAACATAATGCAATACATTTTACAAGAAGCACCCGTTGATCGAATACAAATGACGCAGCAGAGCCCTTACCGTTATTTTTTGTGCCCACCGCTGGTTTAGATCAACGACAAATTGCATGGCTGACTAGCTTCCATTTATTTCAAGAAGTTGAAAACTGGGTCTTTGGATCACTTTAAATTTTGTGTTATCTGCGAAATCGATTCAAGAAAGTTGATAAAACCATTATTTCACAATAAAGACTCGACTTTAAGCAATTATAGTGTGTTCTAACTTTTTTCCCAAGGATTTGAGTGAAGATCAATATATGCCTCTCTCTTCAAAACTTAATTCATTTGCGATTTCACAAAAAATAAAATTGTCCTTTTCGAATTTTTATCTTGAACTCTCGATTTTTTAATTCCTTGGATTCCATTAATATAATTTTTTCCATGTTGGGGTTTTCGTTGATTGATTTCATGGTTACTTAATTTAAGCCCTAGCCTTGGTTTGGTTTTCAAAATTATTTAATACCAATGGGATTTACGACCGGACATAATGCCCAAAAATGTTTTGAGTTATATTTCAAAGTTGCGATCGGGTTTTTTTTATGGGCTTTATGTCAGGTCACCAACTGAAACTAGTAAACTAAAAAGTATTAAATTGATATTTCGGGTACTACTTTGACACGCGTTGAAAATATCAAATTGATATTTTGGGTGTAACTTCGATACATATTGTCTCAAACTGAAACTGAGAGTAGGTATGTTGATGTGGTCTTTTTATCTAATATAAAATTAATATAAGTTTTTCATATTATGTATTTCCTCCCAAAAATATAAACGCGATAATATCAACTGGAAATTTTTTTCATGAAGGCCGATTAGATATTGAAACATACCGTGTGATACAAAATATGGTGATCTAATTTCTTTTGTGTACCACGCCATAATGCCGCTGTATCTGTTTATGTGCTCTTAAAGATCTAACCCATAAATGTTCCACTATAAGACACATGTCCCCCGGTGTAGCGCAGAGGTTAGTGTGTCGGACTGCTGTGCGGGAGACGTGGGTTCCATCACACACCGAACAATCTAATATAAAAGTTTTTTTCTTTCGTTAGAAAATACCTTTAACACCTTCACCAGCTATTGGCGCCAGCTGTAAAGTAACCAACCATGAAAAAGCTACTCAAACTTTGCCGTTCGAATACGGCGTTAAACTATAGATTTCTAGAGATTGAGAGAAGCTTGTCTTGGCCCTTTGGGTCTGTACAGCCAATTTTAAATTACCATGAGGCATATGTTTACAGTGACTTCTGACTAACATCCCCTTGGACGCGAAGCATGAAGAGTCAAGGAACAATGGTTTTTTTATAGTGAGACTCCAGACGATTTCGTTTCCTTAAAATAATTAAAATGCCCTTTTGTGGGCAGTTTGTAAAAACTGAATAAACTGAACTGAAAAATATTAAATTGATAAAAGCTAGTATCAAAATGATACTAAAAGTTTGACAGTTGATATATCAAAATGATAAGATTTGGTATCAAATTGATACGAACTGTCAACCTGATACAATTTAAGATCCTCGAGATTTAATTTCAATCTTTTCGATAAAATCAACTTGATACTATGGAGAATTCAAATTGATAACTAAATAGTGTAATTTGATGATTGCTCATTTTTAGGCTGTGCACATTTACCCAAATTTCCATGCTTAACCAACGACTAAGATACAAACGAAGTCAAACCACAGAACTTTACATAGTTCAACTCATTTCCTCAAGTTATGTGGCAGTTGAAGCTTGGATATTTTGCCACAAAACTGCAGTGCACTATTCAATGCAATAAATATGCCATAACAATAAGTAAAACCAACTAATATCCGATTACTGTGGCTAAGGCCAGAGTGGAAATGTAGCGTGAAAAGCGCCAAGCCAATTGCAGACAGACAGACATCCAGCCAGTCCCCCATCATATCCACACCCTTGAGTGCTGTGTCTGTGGATGTGGCAACGCTTTGCCAAACATGAAACAAATGCATAAGTAAATACCAGAAGCGAGTGACTTTCAATATCCTCACAGGCTTATTGCTTACAGCAAATTTCACGCCAGCAGTTAGACAGAGAGAGGGAGAGAAATCGACGGACTGACTAATAGGAACTGAACGAGCCGGGGTGAGAGCGAATGCATTTACACATTTGCCAACACAAACACAAACATAACAGACAGTTGCAAACATGCAACATACAAATATGCGTACAGCAGCTCTCCACCCCCCGGGAAGTTGGTGCATGGAGCCAGAACAACGTCTGAAGCATTTCAATGTGAGATTCGGTCGGGTTCTGGTTCAACCATGTCTGAGTGCGTTTCCTCCAACGCATTTACGTTTATTGCATTTGTAAATTATTCACACAAGGATATTAAATGCAAATTGTGAAATAGACGACACACTCGTGCAGCAGAGAGAAAACGAGACACACACACACACAGATACAATATCCGTTGGATACCCCCATGTATAGATGGGCGAATTACTCAACTTCTGCATATGATTGTCACAGAGTTGAGAATCGAGTTACTTTTTGATAGTCGATGGACCAAGAATTTCATTTTATTGAATGCCATTAACCTTTGCCAGGAAGCCTACCCTTTGGTGCTCTGACCCAGGGCTAACTGCTTTTTGCCAGGAAAAAAATGAACACTCAAAAACCCTTCAGCTGTTTCACAAAAAAGTTTACCAAAGTTTAATTTCAGTAACAAAATTTTACTTGCATCCAACTCGGTCTACACCGAATTTCATTTGACATTACACTTTTGTTTAGATACCTACACACTCGCACCTACTCGTACATATGCAGTTTGGTTCCATGTGGACAAAGTTTGGGCAAAAAGGTGCCAGCGAGCGTAACATGTAAATCTAATTTGAAGTTAAGAACAACATTTTAAAGCCAACTGCAAAGGGTTGTACTTTGGTGCACGATAGAAAGGACTTGCCAAAGCTATACATGCACTTGTGCATATAGAAAGTAATGGAAAATATTTACAGATAACAAAAAGTTACATTAGTTGCGCCTATTTCTGCTCCTTGAACAGATGGTTTAAAATCTTTGAAAGACGTAAGAACCAGGGCTGTAAACCCTATAATATATTTCGGAACTTCAATTCGCGGGTTCAAATAAAAATATACAAATGGTGTATGTTTGAAATATATCGAAATATCGATTTTTTTGCTAAAAAAAAAAGACGATTTATCGTTATCAAATATTATTCTGAGGCGATGTATCGGATGTTGAATATATTTAGTTGATATTTTTCGTCGATATTTTTATCTTTATTTTTTTTACATAAACAAATGTTTTCTATTCAAGTTAATCATCTTTCCTTATCAATTGATAGGATTTCATGAATAAATTTCTAAAACTTCTTTTCATCTAAATGTAATTTAATATATATCGTGACTGTTTTTACGAACTTTATAATAATCAAACTGGCTCGAGATCGTGTGGCAGAAGCCCACAACACCACAAAGAAGTCTGGTTGACTGTACAGTTGTTTCAAGAACTTCCCGGTTCTATCTTCAATAGTATTTGCAGACAGCATTGCTATGTCCAAGTCAACGAAGATGCAAAAACCGACGCCTAGTTAGACAGTCTTCTTTGTGTTTACATTTAAAGTTATGTGCAAACATAATATGACTTCGAGCCGGCTAAAATCCTAGCAAGTTTTAGTTTCAAAATACGTACCTTATTTAAAACTAATAAAAAAACATTTAAAGATATCTCTCACAGAACCAACAAATAACAAATTAAAAGTTTATCTGAAACATAGCAGCTGTCTGGAAGAAGAAAAATTGTTCCGGCATCTGTGTGTTCCATGCTTTGTAGCTTCGATCGATAGAATTTGAATCAGAATGTAGTTCCTAAAAAAAGTCAACCTTAGTCAGCTTAATTACCTCAATAGAACTGCTTTAATAAAGATTTGTCTATTTATACAAAATATTGATAATATATCAACATCGAAATTATACTTTTTTAATATCGAAAAAAATATCTATATAGATATTTTTTAAATATACGACAAGCCAATTTTCTACAGAAAGTCACGTTCTATTTAATTTACATTGAAAATCAACTAATTGTTTAAAAATATAAAATAATATTCAAAATTTCTTTATATTTTCAAAAGACTTTTTAACTTAGAAATTCAAATTCAAATCTTCATCTTTTGAAAGTGAGATTGAAATCAAACTAAAACTTTAGAATTATTAAACAGACTTTAACATTAATTCTATAGCTCTATTCAACATTTTTAACACGACAGCGTTGTACTTGCAAGGCTTAAGTATTTAAGACTCTGTCGCACTATATCAACCAATGATTGGGGTTGGGTATTTTTCTGGTATGAACTAAGGTCCACCTTGTCAATGGGAATAATTGCTGATTAGCTAGGCTCAAACTAAATAAAAGTATAATCGATGCTTACGAAGAGAATTGCCCTCTTAGCGAATCGAGAAAAGAAAATGATGCCCCTTGGTGGAATCTCACCTTGGAGAAACTCAGAAAGAAGACCCGAATTCTTTTTAATGAAGCCAAAAAGAATGGGGACTGGCATAAGTACAAGCAAGCCCTGACACTATACAATAGTGAGATTAGGAAAGCCAAAAGAAAGAATTACAGGAAATTCTGCGAGTCTATAGAAGACAGGAAAGAAGGAGCGAGATTGCATAGAGTCCTGGCCAAGAAAAGCCCGGATGGCAACATCTCGCTTAAAAAGGCTAATGATGCCTATACAGTGAGCAGCGAGGAGAGAGTACGTCTCTTGCTGGACACCCACTTCCCGGGAAACATCCCCGCGGAAGAATGTGTCGACCAAGAGCACTGCTACCAGCCTCGCAGCTCCGACTGGGCAGAAGCCAAGAAAGTTGTGTCCGCAGGCAGACTTGTGTGGGCAATTGGAAACATTCCAGCCCTTCAAATCCCCCGGACCGGATAACATTTATCCAGCATTCCTGCAGGAAGGAAAGGACATACTCCTACCCATCCTCAGGAAGATCATCACCAGTAGTCTGGCAACTGGGTATATCCCACGTGCCTGGCGCAGAGCAAGGGTAGTCTTCATCCCCAAGGCAGGAAGAAGGATATAACTAACCCCAAATCCTTCAGACCCATTAGTTTGACATCGTTTTTACTGAAAACGATTGAAAAGCTAGTGGACAATAGCATACGAAGTACGCTGTTAAAGGAGGCACCCCTCCAACCAACACAGCACGCGTACAGAGCAGGCCGTTCGACCGACACGGCATTGTATCAACTCGGGAAGATGCTCGATAAAACAATAGAAGACAAGGAAGTGGCTGTTTGCGCCTTCCTAGACATTGAGGGAGCATTCGACAACACATCCCATAGTGCTGCCCTGATCAGAAGAGGAATAAACCCTACTGTAGGCAGATGGGTAGACTCACTACTACGATGCAGAGTAGCCTCTGCAGTGGCGGGTGAAGAAACCATCACAGTCACCACAACTAGAGGATGCCCTCAGGGGGGAGTTCTCCCCCCATTGTTGTGGAGCCTACTAGTGGATGAGCTCCTAGAAAAACTCGCCCTCCTGGGCATAACATGCCAAGGATACGCTGACGACATTGTCATCGTTGCGAGAGGAAAATACGAGGAAACCCTATGTGACATAGTCCAGAGGGGTCTGAATGTCACGTCTAATTGGTGCAAGGAGGTTGGGCTCAACCTAAACCCTGCGAAAACCATTATAGTACCATTCACTAGGAAATACAAGCTAAGTAGAATGAGGCCAATACGCTTATCCGGCTGCCTCATTACACCAGAAAAAGAAGTCAAATACCTCGGCGTTGTCTTCGACAACAGGCTGAGGTTTGACAAGCACTTAGAGTATACACTCAGTAAATGCACTAGAGCACTATTCACATGCAGGAGCATAGCCGGAAAATCGTGGGGCATGGCACCACAAATACTCATGGTTGTGAGACCAATGCTCACTTATGGAGCTGTCGTGTGGGGAGATAGAGCAAACCTCCTCACAGTAAGGACGCAGTTGCAAAAACTGCAAAGGCTAGCATGTATATGCATGACTGGAGCCATGCGTACCTGTCCGACAGCGGCAATCGAGGTTTTGATGGAGCTAACACCACTCCACCATACCATCGGCCTGAAGAAAAAAGCAACATTGCTTAGATTAACAACAGAAGGAGTGGGTAGAAACCACATAGTAAGCCTCAGAGACTCTGAAAAGCTGGAAAAGGAAATCCCCTTAATCCTCCAACCCAGAGACGAAATGGTGGCCGAGTATCACTTTGACAGGAATTTCACTGTACACCAAAGTAATAAGAGAGAATGGATCTCACTTGAAGAGACATATAAAATGAAACCACACACAATTATGTGGTACACAGACGGGTCCCTTACACCCCAAGGAACCGGACTTGGGGTAGCAGGGCCAGGAACGAAAATATCTGAACCAATGGGAGAATTCACAAGCATATTTCAAGCTGAAGTATGTGCCATCTCCCGTTGTGCAGACCGTAATATGGGGAAGAACTACCATAATAGAGAAATAGCTATCCTCTCCGATAGCCAAGCAGCGCTTAAAGCACACAGCAAAAAAAAGTGCATAGTATAATTTAATAGAAACATATTAATTTCTATTATGCCAGTTTTCATATTAAATTTAAATAAAAATGACTTAAGTTTAAATAAAATCATATTAGCAATATCTAGTCAATATGAAAATTTTTAAAGTCGAAGTGTAATCCAGTTAATTTAAAGTTGGTCATATTGAATTGTATGTTGCGTCATATTCATTTATATTATGCACACACTTAAAAGAAAACGTTGTTAAGTTAAAAATGTTTCGTGTTAAATTTGAATATTTTGTTCAACTTAAAATCAAAGGTTTCCGTAGTAGATTTAAATGTACTATGCAAAAATGTAAATTGAATATTTTTCATATTTAAATATAGATTTTACCATACTTGAAGTATAAGGTAATCATATTAAAATTAAAGTTTAAACACATTTAATCAAAAAATCCATTGGTTAATATGAGACAAATTAAATTTAACTATGAAAAGTTTTTAGTTTTATGTTGAACATAATTAACAATTATCTGTGTTCTTAATTGAGTCTTGCTGCACCGTCACGCGAGCCCTGAATAGTCGTGTAGGCTAAGACGCCAGCATTTGCGTTTAAGAGCCCGAAGTCCTGAGTTCGAGTCCCAGTACAGGTAAATAAAAAAAAATAAGTCTGAGCCCTCCCGCCAACCCCTTCCCTCCCCCCGCCCGATCCCCCCCCCCTTTCCCCTTCCCTTCCCCCTCCCCCCCCCCCCCCCCCCCCCCCCCCCCCCACCCCCCCCCCCCCCTCCCCTTCCCACTTCCCTACCCTAGCCACGCCCACCCCTTCCCCCCTCCCGTTCCAACCTCACCTATCCACCTCCCCTTCCCACATCACCACGCCATAATTGCTATTGTTTTTTTTTTTTTAATTTTTTAAATTTTTTTTTAATATGAATCATAGTTAAATTTAATAAGTTTTCACTTTAATTTTAATATGCCGTCACATCAAATAGAATAGCAGGACACTTCAAATCAATTATGTTCATATTAAATGTGAGATTTAAGTGGCACTCACTTTATATTTAATAAAACACATTGTGGTGCACTTTTATTGGTAAAAATATTTAAATCAAATATGAAATATTTGGATTTACGTGGTTTTTTTTCTCTGTGCACTTAGTAGCAAAAGGTCCACCTCTAAGCTAGTCTTAGAGACAAAGAACAAATTGGACCAACTAGGCAGCAGGAACAACCTGACCCTACGATGGATACCGGGACACAACAACATCCCCGGAAACGAATTGGCCGACGAACTGGCACGCAAGGGCGCAGCCACCGCAATGGTAGGGCCAGAACCCTACTGCGGCATAGGCCAACACACAATAAAAGAACTTCTAAGAAAGGAAGAGAATACGCTTAGATCAGCCTCCTGGGTAAACACCAGGGGAATGAGACAAGCTAAAGCATTAATAGTAAATCACGACCTCAAAAGGTTCCAAAAGTTAACAGGGCTCTACACGGGTCACTACAGACATAGGAGCCACATGTACTGTGAAGAGAAGGAGGAGTCCTCTGAGCATATACTAGCACACTGCGATGCCCTAGCGAGGCGCAGACTCAACAGATTTGGGAAACACATTCCACACCCAAGGAATATCAGTAACTTAGAACCCACAAAAATCCAGGCTTTTGTACAGGAATTAGGGCTGCTAGGGGAATTGTAAATTCAGTAGGGGGGCACAATAGACCAAAATTGGTCGCGGTGCACCACTCCCCCAACAACAAATAATAATAGGCTCAAACGTCTTGATCTGCTGTACCCAAAGAAAGCTGCTGGATGGGTTCCACGTATTTAGAATAGAGCACAAATAGAGGCTCGAGTTCATAATGAATTTCGAAACGAAATTTGATTCCTTTTACTTTCGACCGACATCAAATTCTATCTCCTACCTCTAGAACTTGTATCAAAACAACTAACAATCACTTAAGAGTGATGGCTTTCGAGAAACCGATGTCTGAAATGGGGATGAACACTACTGAATACCTTTGAGTTTTGGTCCATCAGGACATGACAGAAAAAACATCCCTTATCAGCGAGTATCGATCGCTCACACTACACTTGTTGCGCCGTCTGCTTTTATTTTTGCTACAGCCAATATCTGTAAAGGCTACGTAATATTCAAGTGCTTGTTGTTATCAGGCCCTAAGAGAAAGGAACTACCACCTATATCATTTATAGGTTATCCATAGCGGTCATTGCCCAACATAAAATCCCACCTTAACAAACTTCGGAAGGTGCTATGAAGCACTGATGTGGTGAATCAGAAGACCATCCTAATGTAAATTACAACAAAACCCGAAAGGTAGTAACAATTTTCAAACCGTATTCCTCTAGAGGAAGAGAGAGGACTGGAAGCAATATGTTCCCCAATATACCGCAATCGGCAATTGGAGCAAACTTGCCAGTGGCAACTTCTCTGCTCAAATTGCCGACCCATGATCTAAGCCTCCAATTGAAGGACTGAGGAGTACCCAGCAGCGGGAATCATCCATGGACTTAAACTCCAACTCCCAAACCTTTGCAAGAACTGAACGAGCACTCTGATAGAACTCTTAGTGGGGCACTGTACCACGGGTCAAATGCAGTTCCGTAGCTGTGAAAATCTAATGTACCTGACTCTTGTAATTGACTCCTCCAATCCCACTGCAAATCAAATATGCAGAACTCTTACACCTGTCAACAGCAACAGCAATTAAGTGACAATTATCATGTAATTTTCACCACTTTTCACAATAATTGGCCCTATAGGCCTATAAAAACACCTTCACCAGCGTTTTGGCTGCCACAGTCAAAATGAACAAGGTTCAGGAATTACTTCTCTCGCCCGATACCTTTGAGAATTCCATCTTTCGCACACATTTGCGTTGCTTTCGCTGGTATGGCTATGTGGCATCCCGTAAGGATCCGCATCCCAGGCTCTCGCTAATACGTGGCATTTTCTTTACGGCCTCCATTTGGTTGACTGGAGCCTTGATGCTGACCCGTGTGTTTCAAGGCTATGAGAATCTCAGTGAAGGAGCCACAAGCTGTGCCACCACAGTACAATATTTGGCGGTGTCAATAGCCACTCTTAATGCTTATGTACAGAGAGAACGTAAGTCACTAGCTGCTGACAAATAGTTTAACTTTAAAGAAAAGTAAATACTACAGGTGTCGTGACCCTCCTACGTACTGCTCATGCAGATCTGGAGAATTTGAAGGTAGAAGCTGATGAAGAAGAAATAACTTTACTTAACGAGACGGAGAACTACACGCGTACAATCACACTGGTATTGTGGGTACCCTCTGTGGTGGCTGGTTTGATAGCCTGGTTGGACTGTATTTATCGCACCGTGTTTTTACCGCAATCTGTATTCAACATGCCCGCTGTCAAAAGGGGCGAGGAGCAGCCTATTTTGCTGTTTAAATTGTATCCATTTGGTGAGGTGTGCGATAATTTTGTGGTAGGCTATTTGGGTACCTGGTATGCTCTGAGCCTGGGCATAACCACCATACCATTGTGGCATACCTTCATCACCTGTCTGCTAAAGTATGTACACCTCAAGTTGCAGATACTCAACAAACGAGCGCACGAAATGGATGTGAGTTCAGTGACTAAAAGTTGGGGTTTAGTATCTTATAACATTATTTTGCAGATTACCCGTCTAAGTCCACATTTAGTAGCAGATGAGCTTGACTTTAAAGAACTAAACCATTGGCGTTCAAAGCTGTGTCAGAGTTTTGTGGAAGAGCAGCTGAAAATACGTCAGTATGTCAAAGAAATTCAGGATCTTTTACGTGTGCAGGTTATGGCCGATTTTATTATATTTTCGGTGTTAATGTGCTTTTTATTTTTTGCTCTGATGGTGGGAGTAAGTATTTGTAAGGTATTTATGTTAGGTTGAATGTGAAGTGTAATGGTTCTTCTTTGTAGGCTCCCAGCAAAATGGATTACTTTTTTATTTTCATTTATTTATTTGTTATGTCTTCAATATTATGGATCTATCATTGGCATGCAACTTTAATTGTAGAGTGTGTGAGTATAAAATTTGTTTAAAATCGTTAGTCTTCATCATTCAGACCCCACAAATTTAAAAAAAGGGGTGCCCAAGCCCATTGCGCACGCTGCATATTCATTGTTGTTTTCTGCAAAGTGAAGACCCTGGTGCTAGTTTAAACTTGGTTTAAGGAATTAGTTCTTGGTTGATCAATATTGACATTAAAAACTCTTTATCAAATTTAATTTAATTTATATTTTTATTATTTTCTGTGTGTATTGAAAATGTGCTTAATTGTTCCTCCAACTCCCTTTAAAGCAGAGTCCGGCCCGTTCTTATCTACTGTGTATACAAAACCGCTCTGCGGCAGCGACAGTACACGAACTTATACTGCTCACTTTTCTTTTAACAACGCGGCTAAGCACACACACGCAACGCCAAAATGAGCATGTGTGTTTTGCAGGCCCCTGCTTTAAAGCCCGTAAAATTAGTAGAAAAACTCAAAAACTGAACATTTTTACAAAAAAGACTTGCATCACTCCATTCATTCTGCCCATTTTTCCAATAAACTTCCAAATTTGTTTCCCCCAATCCGTTTACTCGCATACTTTTCCTCCAATTGACTTTTGATATGCCCTTTTAATTCCTTATTTTTTTTCTCTTTCGCCCTTCTAGCACGACGAATTGTCCTTTGCTTTTTATTCATGCGATTGGTATAACTTCAGTCTGCCCATGCAGAGGATGCTGCTCTTTATGATGATGCATACCCAGAGGCCGTTGAAAATACGCGCCCTGTTGGTCGAGTTGAATCTGAGGACCTTTATTGACGTAAAAAGTCAGCCCAGGCACACGTTTTTTGTATCACTTCCCTTTCTCCTTCTTTATTTTTTGCAGATACTGCGTGGTGCCTACAGCTACTTCAATCTTTTGCGTAGCTCCCACTTGTATTAGATACATGCAGATGATGAAGCCAAGCCTTCTCCTCGGGGCTAATCAAATGCCGTTGCGCTTGTCAACTCGTTGGGCTAACATGACAGTAAACATGCCATGCAATTCATTTTGTGGAGAAAGAAAAAACCGAAGGATACGAGGACGAGGACAAGTCAAGAAAATGCTAAACCATTTTGCCAATGCAAGTAACCAGCAAACATCATTTATCACTTTTGAAAAAACAAACGCCGCACGTCACAGTCCCTGGCATTGTATTGTATTGTACATCGGATATATATAAAGCGATTTTTGCACTTTTTACAGTTACACCCTCGTGCTTTACTTCTAATTGTCTGGGGAGTATAAACGGAAACAGAAAGCAAAAAAAATGGATGCGTCTGCCACCACCGAAACTAGCCAAACAAAACCGAATTGTTGTCCCCCTGGGTGTATTTTTTAATAATATTAAGAGTATAGACAAAACCGAACCGCACTCAAAACAAAAGGCACACAGAACACACAATAATAAACACGCATATTGCTGCGGTTGGTGCGTCCCAGGGATTACACAAAGTGGCTAAATGGCTGATAAAGGCGCAAGCATAGCCAGAAGTCTCGTATGTCTTGCAACAGCAACAAAAAAAAAATGCGGCTACTAATGAGTATTAATGGGGGGTTACGCGCGGCAGGTTTGAAAAAAAGTTTTGAGTAAGGGTGAGTGGGGTGCCAGATACATAGTTCGCTTACAGCGTGAAAAGGGTTGTTACTCTCCTAGAGATATTCATCTCTCAAGTTGGAAAGTAACTGAGGTGAAATATGTCCACAATTTATGACGCTGCAGCGTTCGGAGAGAACATACAAATATAATTAAAATATATTTTAGAGACTAGAAACTATTTTTGTAAAACTTTTGCACTTCGAATCAGTTACCTTCCAAACTTAAGCTTAGAATGCTCTCAAATCAAATCTGGAATACACAACCAACGATCCATTATTTCAACGTTTCAGAGCTTAAAAAATTACTTTTATGAGAAATCCCACTATTGTGAAGAGACATCTTTATTGGTTGGTTTGCGTTAGGTCTTCATACGATTCACTCGGACACGAAGCTGAATCCTAAATTTGTAATTTTTTGGAGAACTATATCAGTATGAACTCGAATAGTTGAGCCAAAACATCTTGAATTTTGCAGGACCTGACATAGCTCCGCAGTGTTACAATCGACAGATCTACTCCCTTTATCACTTGGAGTTACAATATTTCGGTATGTAATGTATGTAACAGGGAGTAGGAAGTATTTTCGACCCTATAAAGTATATATATTCTTGATCAGCATCAACAGCCGAGTTGATTTAGCCATGTCCGTCTGTTCGTCTGCTTGTCTGTCTGTCTTTATGAACGCGTCGTCTCAGAGACTGTAATTGATGGAGCTTCAAGTTTTGGCATGTATGTAGGAGAATACTGTACCCACATCGAGTTTGTTTCAGATTTTGAAAATTCCTCCTCCTCCACCTTTTAACAACTGTCTTTTTCTCTGTACAAAGGCGTAGATATCACAAACTATAAGAGGTAGAGCCACAAATTTTTGCATGTATGTAGGTGTACCCGTACCCAGATCAAGTTTGCTTCTGGTTTGGCAAGTTCCTCCTCCTTCTTCTTCTAACCGCGAAAAACTGTCAGAGCAACAATTTTCAAGTTGAACCTAGTGACTTAATATATATTCAGTTAGGCCCAACATCGATCTATTCTGTGTACCACAATGAGATCCGAACAAAACCATCGAAGATATGCAAGTGCGCCTCCTCATTTATTGAAATAAATTTTAAAATAAATGGAATTCAAAGCTATAGGAACCACATTTCTTGGGACAGGGTATTTTGCTGTCGGGGCACTCGACCGCAACACTCTTACTTGTTTCTTTCTGTAACTTGGTAAAACTGTTAATGAAAGCTGCGCCTGCCTATTTACCTAATCTGGCTCCGTGTGACTTCGGGCTATTTGGCACACTCAAAAATCCGCTTCGGGGACAGCGTTTTGATCAATTGATATGATAAAAAAAATCGCATTTCGCTCTGAAAGCTGAGGAAGGACTTTGGCATAATTATATTGTTGTGGAAGAGGATTACTTTCAAGGAGATGAAATATTTAGATTAAGATTAGATTAAGTATTCACTATTTATTTTGATCACAGTAGTATTTTCAATGGGGGACCGAAGACTCACCGACACGAGCCGAACAGACAAGATAGAAAGAATTTTTTAAGAATGTTTAATTTAGTTATAGGGGGATCCATTAAGAAGATTTTTCTTGGAATTGGATGGTGAAATCTTTATTATGGGCTAAAAAAACCATCTCTGACATTTATTTTTTAAATTTAATTTCATTCAAATGTCCAATTACTCTTCTTGCATTGCAGTCGGCCGGTTGACAGGTCTGGAGCTCTAAATAAGCTGCTTACCGAAATTATATCTCAATGTGTGTGTGCCGTAGCACTATCTTGCTGACTAAAAAATTCGTTTCGATGATTCTAGCAGCCCATAAACCACATCAAACAGTGCGTTTTTGTGGATGTAACGTTAGTTCATAAGTCTCTTAGGGATGCTCATCAGCCCAAATGCAACAATTTTGTTTGTTGACGAATCCATTAAGCCAGAAATGTGATTCTTCGCTGAACAAAATTTTGCGCGAAGACACCGGATCTTCATTGAGCTGTTGCTGACTTGTTGACTTAAATTCAAGAACAAATTCAAGTGTGGATATGACAATAATAAGATGACAGAATGACACCAATCACGCGTGATATCTGAAGATGATACTTGAGTAAAATCTCTTAATGAAGCTTTATATTGTTAAATCGAACATAACACTGTAGAATCGGATAAGAGAAGATTGTCCAGGTATATGGTTTTTTTAATGTAATCCTTCTATGATGTTTGACAATAATTTTGATTATGCTGCAAACCTGTACAATTTTGTTAAAGGTTTGGTCAGGAGGTTCGAACTCGTGTTAAAGTGTAAGGTTCGGTTCGCGGACCTGTTCCTGTACTAATGGAACATAAAGTTTTGGTACGAGTCGGTTTCATAGATTTTTCAATAGTTGACAGAATTTGTCTTCTACATTCGGTCAAAATTGAGTCCAATATTTGTTCAGGGAAACGGGCTTAATATACCAAGGTATTTATCGCCAAGTCGACTGGACCACATTCCTTATTGTTATCATTTATAGGTACTCCAAAAAGCCTTTTAAAAGGGACCAAGCTTAACCTTCTAAGTACATACCCATCCGGCATTTAATGAAATAAATGTAATCAATAACATTCAAGTCCTCTGTCTAATTGAAATAGTCAGAGATGACACTTTTTCGGGAGAGTATGGTACCCGAGCTGACACTGTTCTTGAAGATTCCACTTTTCTGATCAGTTTCGACTCATTTATCAAACCATTTGCGAGTCTTTTTCGAGTCGTATTTAAATAAATCACCTTCAAACCGGAGAAAGACTCATGACGGCGATTCTTGTTCAAATTATCTTACAAATGCAAGATTAGTAAATGTACTAAATTTTCTTTCCTCTTTTCCAACTTGACTAATATTGTTCATCCATTTGGAAATCGCAATATGGATTCAATTTCGAAAAAAAATATATTATGATCAGAAATGTATTTATTCTATTATCTTTTAAAGATAATAAAGATAACAGAGGGAGGCTGAGCTCAGTAGGAGATAAGAACTGATGTTAGTATTTAAATATTTGTAAGAAATATAACTAGCGCGTATTGAAACTTCCTTGCTTGACGGTATCTTTGATTCGTGGGTCTTAACACCACAAGATATGTTACATAGCATTCCGTTCTAAGATCGAAACGATACATAACAACCTTCCTCTTTAATTTCAGTATACCAATCTATAACTATAAATTTTTCTGGAGCAGAGATCTTACTCCTTTAATTAGTTCACTTTTTCGTTCTGTGGTTTATCCATTTAATATATCAATTTTTCAAAATTTACAAGAAAGAGCTATGTATTGAGCTTAGTTTCTATGCACCCCTGCCTTAGGGTTTCGAAACTCACATCACACTCTTTTAGAAAACGAATTCTTAGCATAGCAGACGGAATCAGTTAATAAAACAAGTGAGAAAGTCGGTCAAGCCCGACTATAACATACTCTGTACCTGGAGTAGAAGCTGAATGCAATGCTGGTGCTGCGCTCATCTCAAAGTCTCTCTCTCTTTTTTTCTCTCTCTCACCCTTTCTCTATAGCTCTCTCTCTCTAAGATTGTGTGGTGTTAGTTGTGAATGGGTGGGAGGGGGTGGGGCAAGGGCGAAGTACTTTTTTGCTCATAACTTGAGAACCGCTGATCCGATCTTTATCATTTCTTCGGCAAATCGATACATTTTGCTAATTACTAACTATCTCTAGAAGGTACGAAACGTCTATCTTCAAAACTGTAGGAGATATAACGTTTTTTCCGAATTGCGGGGGCGGGAGGGGGCGTGGCAAAAATTGAAAATAAACTTGATCTGCCTGCAGCTATAAGAAACATTTGTCCCATACATGTCAAACCTCTATCTCTTACCATCTCCGAGATCTGTTTGTTCATACGGACGGACGGACGGACAGACGGACGGACAGACGGACGGACAGACGGACGGACAGACGGACAGACGGACAGACGGACATGGCTATATCGACTCGGATGTTGATGCTGATCAAGAATATATATACTTTATATAGTCGGAAATGATTCCTTCTCCCTGTTACATACTTTTGCACAAACTTAATATACTCTATGTACCTTCGGTACAGAGTATAAAAAAAAGCAAGTATTCGAAGTGAAAATGCCAATGTCAATGCTGAGTGCATAAATCAGCCATTCCTCTTCCTCCTGACAAAGGGTTTCGTACATTTTTGTACATATTCTTAGAACTTTATCAGCTACTTGGGCTAAATATTTAACGGAGTACGT
This sequence comes from Lordiphosa clarofinis, assembly GCA_018904275.1. Taxonomy (NCBI): domain Eukaryota; kingdom Metazoa; phylum Arthropoda; class Insecta; order Diptera; family Drosophilidae; genus Lordiphosa; species Lordiphosa clarofinis. Next base: position 803,925 of record JAEIGQ010000113.1, read on the forward strand.
GTCCTTTCTCCACTCTCCACCCACCAACCGATCCGTTCACTCACCCCGAAGATGTCATGCCGCGGGTCGTGGGCGGGTCAGTTGACGCTGTTGTTTTCATAAGTTGTTGCTGTTGTTGCATTTGTTTTGGCATATTTATTGCACTGTCAACGGCAATGCATGAAAAGTTTCAGTTAGTTGGTGACAAACCCTCCAGCCCCTGCGTGCATGGTCCCACTTCTTCTGACCGTAACTGTTAATGTGTTTGAAGTCAAATTGTAGTCAGTCACGTGAGCAGCAGCAACTGCAAACAACACAGAACAACTTTATTCATGATTAATCAGTTGCATTTAAATGTGTATTATGTCCTGGGCGGGGCTCTCCCACTGCAATCCACTAATATTCTGTGTGTTGACTTTTGTTTATGGGCCAGATGGGTTAGAACCTTCCCTCCGCGTTTGATGATTAATACAACGCACTCAACATTTAGCTACAACTTCATTTTAATATCGAAACGCTTTATGGTGCTGGACAACAAATCGCCGTGCGTTAATTATTTTTAATAACCATTCTCATCCACAAGCGCCATAACAGCTGGCCAAGTCACGCGTTTGTCGTTTTTACTATGGTATAAATGTTTAATGGCCAAAACACTTAAGTGGGCCAACTGTATGGCAGTTAGTAAGTATTTAGCAACTTTTTAATTGTTAAGGATTTTTTATTTAAATCAGCAATGGGCACGTAGTGGCCCAGTGGGGAAAAAACACTAAAAAGCATTTTCCCTTCCAAACTATACCGAATACCCCTCCTGGCATACGCATATCCAATTTGTGGCCATCTGTTGCCGGTATACTTTCAAATTTTCTTTCCTTTCTGTTTTTTAGCAATATTAGCAAATTTTTTATGGTTTTCGTTCTGCACGTTTTTTGATTATTTATGACATTACATAATGCACGAAGTAATGGATGTGAATGTTGTTCATTAAACACAATGAATGTCATACGAGTACACTGTCTCTGCCAACCCTCCATGTAATGCGTGCATATTGATATGGTAAGCCACCCTCTTGGGTTTTTTTTGCAGTTTTGCAAAATTAAAATTTGCTGCACACATGTAATGAATTTTTTATACAATACAATGCCATCCATAACGCTACTTGGCCATATTTGTTGATTGCAAAAGTAAATTAATGTATGTAATGCAAAGAAACACGCTCCATCATCTGTAGGATTCGGTTGTGAACAAAAGAGTCTTCAAGGGGTGGTTCGTTTGAAGATGAACTGCAGTTTTTCCAAGAAATGCGTTGCAGCGTGTACAATTTTGCATAATTTTAAAAGAGGGACGACTCTTAACAGCCGCTTTGGAGAACTTCTTAAGCACACATAAAAATCGCTTGTGAATTTGGACCAGTTCGGTTCGATGATTCACAGACAGTGTGGCCAATTTTGCTACTTTCCCACCAGCTCTCGCTATTTTTTAAGGTCGAAGCTGTAATTTGAGTTATTTTAGTACTATCTATTTTCTAGCTATTTATATAATTTTAAAAAAATCTAGAGGTGTTCCCGTGGCGGAACGCATCACGGTGGCAAAGACAGAGTTTCGTGAATGAGCATCCACGATCCGTGCGTGTTTTGTGAGTGAACCAAAGTCGTACATCGTTAATTTAAGGTATGTACAGTACTCAAGAGATTTCTAAAATTAATTTTACCCATAGAAAATATTTCTGGAATTTTGAATCATATCATTATTATTAAAATCCATTAAAAAATGACTTAAAAAACAATTAAGAATCGGTAAGAGCCACATTCATTGCACAACGTTGCCTTGTTTTTACATCCAGAATACAAATAACATTGTATTCTTTCTTATGAGAAGCAGAACGATATATTGCTTAAGGTAAAAAAATGTGTGGTAATCTTGTGATCAACAGTATTGTGCAAAGGGATAATGAAGAGCTAAACTCTACTGAAAGCAGCAATGCACGATTTACTTAGTTTTTAGTTTCATCATACAAGAATCCGAAATCCTATAAAGAATAAAAAAGTGTTAAAATTCAAAATTACCTGAAGTTTCCTGTAGAAATTGTATTTGTATTAGAAGAAAGCTTATACTTTTAAAACAGGAAAGGTGGTAGCGGGTAGCAGAGCCAGAACAAAAGAAGCTAAGGCGTGTTTATACTCAGTGTGGGCGAATTGCATCAACAAAGAAACAGTGAACCTAGCATCTAAATGGAAAATCTTTTACTCAATCAGCAGAACGGTACAGCGATATGGAGCTCAAGTCTGGGGCGGAGAAATAAAGGAAGAAGCAGACCAATTACGGGGAAAATTTTTAAAGAGGATATATAAAGAGTATATAAAGACCTTAACTATGCAGTAGAACCCACATATTGCAAAGAGTCTTTCAAGCAAAGCGAGATAACTTGGATAATGAAGACCAAAGAAGAAGATCTTTTATGGTTTAAATACCTGCCCAAGAAGAATTGTAAATGGAGGTATTTGCTCACTATGCAATATGAATGAGCAGGGGGACATTTAATTTTGCTTAATCGTGCGTTATCAATCGTGATGCCTTTTTAAATCGTGCATGAATCGTGCGTACAGATTTTTTTATTTCGTGAATCGTTCGCTTAAGCGAAAAAAATAAGAAGGGAGCAATTTCATTCGGAATTAAGAATTTAGAGCCTGCATGTATATTTAAATCATTCCGGTGTTCGAACCCTTGAAACTTTTTGGGTTCGGGTTCAGAAGGTCGCTGATCCAAGGTTCAGGTTCGAAACGGGGTTCAGGAATAATTTCGTCTTCGCTGACTCAAAAAAATTTATGTTAATTGGAAAACCCTTAACCATTTTATACATATTTAGAAGTTCAGAGTATTTATATTCCAGCTCAATAATAGTTATTTAAAGGGTCGTTTTGATTTAAAATCAAAGGAAAATTTTGAACTAATCTTAAGAAAGTGACTAGAAAAGTTAGACCTAATTACACAGGCTTATAAGCTTTTGCAACAGAGAAGATAGCAAACTTTCTATATGCACCTATTAGGTATATACTACCCATATTTGGTCGCTCAATTCAAATAAAAATACTTGGAAAACAATTGTATTTATCAAAATGATGCAAATATATCGTAACCCCCCTACGTGCGGGTTAAAAACGGACAATTGATTTCAATTCGTAAGGAACAATATTGGCAGTCAATACTATAACTGCTTTGCCGACACACTGCTTGCGGCTGACATCTTGGGCCAATTTCTTATATATCCCCCTCGCTTACTTTGCTTACAAGGTATCTATAGCTGAACTTTTCTTCCACAATATTGGTAATTAATATCGGCAAGTGTAATATGGGCATTAACAGACAAATCTCTCGAATTCCTATTTCTAGAAGAGTTATTTCTTAAATATTTTTTGTGCCACATTTTTCGAAGTTCTAAAAAACTTTTTCTGTTTATAAGAAAATGGCAAAATTAACAATTATTACATCTAGAAAATTTTTTATAAATTTTGAACCGAACCCATTTGCGCCTTTTTTTGCTCCGGCTCTGGTTCAGGTTCGGGCGGAAAATATTTTTCTGCTCCGGTTCGGGTTCGGTTCGGACTTCCCAAAAATACCGGAGTCTCCGACTCCGGAGCGGTTCGACTCCGAACCGGTTTGCAGCCCTGATTTAAATGTCATCATAATTTCCAGATTTTTTATAGCCATCTAAGGGAACCTGAGCTGGTAACAAAAAATGTTAATCAATCTTATAATTCAATAATACAATAGTCTGTAAACCAACGTACGACCCAAAACGAAGGGTTTTGTACCATTGTTGGCAATTTGACTTTTTTTGGATAGATCTATTCTGTTTTTAAGTGCTTCAGCCGGAAAAAATGTCAAACATCCATAGTCCGGAATTCTGTCCTTTTTAAGATCCCTTATCCGGAAACCTGCCCTTTTTATACACTTGAAAAGTGTATTATAATTTTGCCCAGAAGTTTGCAACGCATAGAAGGAATCATCTCCGACCACATAAAGTATATATATTCTTGATCAGGGTGACGAGCTGAGTCGATTAAGCTTTGTTCGTCCGTCTGTCCGTCCGTCCGTCTGTCCGTCCGTCCGTCTGTCTGTTTCTACGCGAACTAGTCCCTCAGTTTTGAAGCTAGCGAGCTGAAATTTTGCACAGAGTCTTCTTTTGTCTGCACGCTGCTAATATGTCGGAACCGACCGGATCGGATGAATACTTCTTGTAGCTGCCATACAAATGATCGGTCGAAAAATGGGTTTTAATGAGAAAAACTGGTTTTTTCTCAATATTACCGCTCTCAATCACGGTTATGGGTAATATTAAATGTTTTTTAGCTGATATGCGAAGTTGGTCGAAGTCGCTAACCGTTGAGACAAGCGATTTCAAGTGTATAAAAACTTCGGCACGGACGAAGTTAGCCTTGCCTTTCTCGTTTAGAATAAATTGTTTGAATGTGAAAATTTTCATACCCTTGGAGAGGGTATATTAAAATTGTTCAGATGTTTGTAACGCATAGAAGGAACCATCTCCGACCACATAAGGTATATATATTCTTGATCAGCATGACGAGCTGAGTTGATATAGCCATGTTTCTATGCCATCTCCTCGGTCAGTTTAAAATCTATCTTAACCAATCTTTGAACGAAGTCTTTTGGTACAAATACGCTGCACATTTGTCGGAATCGGCCGGATCGGATGACTATATCGTATAGCTGCCATAGAAACGATCGGTCGAAAAAGTAGTTTTAGTGAGAAAAACGTTTTTGTTTTTAGTGCTATCGCTCCCAACGCTCGTATTTATTAGACGGGATTTACACGATGAAGCAAACTTCATGAAGTTATCTTAGTAGGCGAGACATACTCATGTGTTTCCATACATTTTGATTAACAAATCTAGTAAAATCCCTTTGATTTTCAAGCCTACTAAGAAAACTTCATGAAGTTTGCTTCATCGTGTAAATCCCGACTAAGTTTTTAATGATTTCACATAATTTTAACAGGATTTGTCGAAATCGGACCACTATATAGTATAGCTGACATACAAATTGCCAGGCATATATAAACTTCGGTCGAGCCGAAGTTAGCTGGCCTCATTTTTTTTTTTTTTTCAATCTGTCCCTTTTTTTGGAAAAATAATGGCATCACTCGCTCTTACCTTCAGACCAAACATACATATATATTCCTGATCTGGGCAAATAATTTACCCAAATTTACACGCCAAATTGGCTAAATAGCTCAAAGAGCAGGAAAGCCAAATACACTAACTGAGTAAAAAAACACTGAAAAACTCTCACTGAACAAACATAAAGCCCTTGAGAGTATTTTTAACTAGCAATATAAGCGTTCCTAAACTTCTTAATATTAAATACTTTTTAAATGTTTAACAAAATTTGGTGATAATCGGAGGCCCATACTTAAAACCTGGCCTAGGACCAATCGCTCGGAAAATGGTTCTTAGTTAGAAACACTTGATTGTTTTCAATGTAACCCTTTCTAAACACGTTTAGTTTGAAATCTTTTTGATTTCAATGTTAATACTCTTAAGCTAAGCCATTACTATTGCTGATTATGTACTTATTATTCTTCCCATTGTAGGTTTTATACCCCACAAAAAGAAATATCATGCCGCTCCCAAAACAAACAGTTTTCGCTTTGTTTCGTTTTCACATTCGCGTTTTAATTCAATTTTCGTAGGCTATTGAGCACTTCAAACCGCTAGCAAAAGCCCAAGTACACACACACATGCTCCTCCACCCACACCTACACTTGTACGACCTCGACTTGCAAAAGCACAGCCGAGAGGAGTCGTCGATGGAGCTCGCCACCCGCTTTCATGCGCTTCGTTTAGCAAAGTGGATGTTAAGTGTAATGCGATTTTTATGTAAATTTGTGCCGAAAAAAAGCTCCACCCACACACACAGTCACAGACAGTTTTTGATGATTTCGTTGCCACGGTCACGGCCAGACAAACGAGTGGCCCGGCTGCATTGGCCAACATATGAAGAACCCACTCCAATTTCAACAACCAGACAGATAGCCCTCCGCTCTACTGCCAATAAAAGGCACAGACAAGTGGCCACTCTCTGTGTGTGAGTGGGGGAGGAGTAGAAGATTAAGCAACAAGCGTCCACGTACGTCCGCTACCAACTTATTCTAATCATTGATTAATTTTATAAAATGTCATTAGTTAAAAGACCATCAGTCAAACCGACAACTCTAGGCAGGAGCAACCCCGCCAGAATCGTGGTAATAAAATTATAATCACACCGGAGTCATAATTTTTTTACATCAACTGGCCTTTTTAGTATTTGGGTAGAACGTCAGTCTACCACTACTAATGACAATCGTTTCGTCGCAAACAACCGACACTCCAAGCAGACAGAGCTAGAACTGCTTGGGAATTGTAAGAGCAAACAACACCTAAAAATAAAATAATGTGATAAAGGCAGAGGCCAAGAAAGAACACGTGGCTGCATAGGTCAACTGCTGACGCTTTTAAATAAACATAAAATTTCCTCTGCTAGATCAGAGTTTTAATTCAAAAAATTTACTTTCCCATACCGGGAATCGAACCCGGGCCTTCTGGGTGAAAGCCAGATATCCTAGCCACTAGACCATATGGGATATTAGTGGCATTTACTTGGCTAACACTAAACAAAAACGTATAACTAAATAATAAAATAAGTTGACAAATTTTAGTAAAAATATTAAATTAAAATATTAAGAAAAAAAAGAAATCACATTTCATATATTTTCATAGCAGAGCAAGGTTTCGATCCTCGGACCTCTGGGTTATGGGCCCAGCACGCTTCCACTGCGCCACTCTGCTTGGTGGTGCCTGCTTTGCCAAAAAGTCTATTTGTATAAAGGGATGTTAAAATGCTCTTCCCCCTCCACCATAAAGAAAATCAGTCGAACCAAGACAAGTTATGAATCATGATACAAAAAATATGTATATTCAAGTATTTTGTTGTAGAATTTGTGAAAGCAACATTTCCTGACTTTCAAAACTAGCTATGATGCGTTTAAAAAAAATATAATAATATTAACTAAAAAAAAAAAAGTACTTCCCATACCGGGAATCGAACCCGGGCCTTCTGGGTGAAAGCCAGATATCCTAGCCACTAGACCATATGGGATATGACAAATGTCTTGCCAAAAAACCATTTTGTTGGAAGCCAAGACAGTGAAAACATTTAAGATTTTTTACACGAACATTTTTCTTTTGCCAAAGTTTTGTTAGTCTCGAAATTTTAATTTTGTGAAAGGACTTATGACTAAAAAATGTTTAAAACTAAAAAGTAAACTTTAATACAGTAAAAAAGAAATTTGATAAAAATTTCCCATACCGGGAATTGAACCCGGGCCTTCCGGGTGAGAGCCGGATATCCTAACCACTAGACAATATGGGAGATGGCTGCACCGGCGCCAAACACATTTGTTGTACTCACAGGCAATCGTTCATCGCATACCATGAGTTATTCTCGTTAATTTTATATGTTGAACCATCGAGTTCATGCACAGTGGTCAAAAGTCACAATTCGCTGGCAAGAAAAAAAACGTGAGCCGAATACAGCTGATATACAAATTTGATGTCGTTTGGCTAGAATCACCACACTTTTTATAATGTCCAATTTGGTTAATTGTATGAAGTATGGAAATAAATATGTGTATGTAAGGGGAACATAAGAAATCCAAAATTAGTTCTTTTAAGTATTTTTGATTATGTAGCACATACATAAATTAGTTCATATTTTTATACCCTTGGAGAGGGTGTATTGAAATTGTTCGGATGTTTGAAACGCACCACTACAGGAAAATTTCCCAAAAATCAGGCATTAATTAATATCTTAAAAACTAAGCAAGAAATTGCGGTCTAGTTTTTTGTCTTATGTTATGCATACCGTTGGTCTATACGTGCAAAAAAGTGGGCGTGGTAGCACTTCAACCAGCCTTAAAACACCTGTACAATTATTGACGCGTAATAAGAAACATATTTTTCAGCCGCAAACTTAATGGAATATCGGGATTCCTGAAAAAAAAATGCGGCTCATTTTGGTTTTTCGATTTCTGTTCTGTTCTTACTGTCTTACTGTATTTTTGCCTTTTAAGAGGTTATAGAAACTATCTTAAGAAGTGCTGCATGGTCAGCTAGTCGTTTTTTACTTTTTACGAGCTGCTGTGCTTGCTTCTTCTGCCAAGTCAATCTCCAGCAGCTTGATTTCTACGACCTCTAATACGCTTTAGCGTAAATGACCATCGGAAACGTTTCACTGTGTTTATGTGCTGCTCAATGGCTTAGAATTGAATTTCTGCGTTGAATTTGTTGAATTATTCGGTTAAATTTCCGCGATTCATCTCCAGAATTGCACAAAATAATACGAATTTCGTATAAAAGATTGCATATCGAACTAAATTGAATGTAATTATTTGTGAAGTTACAATAAAACGTTTGCTTACTAGATTATTGGTAAGAGTTCAATCTACTTGGCTTTGAAAAGCCGGTTTCATTAACTAATCTAGTAAATTTGCTTGTGATTCTTCCGATTTCTGTATATAAATGTAGATTCAATTCATATGTAGAACACGAAGATATCAATGTATTGACTTATAAATAATGTATGAATAATATTTATTATTAAACTGTGCAACTGATGAAGTGAAACATAAGTTTATAAGTAATTGAAGTAAGCATTTCCGACCACATAAAGTAATAATATATGAATGGCGAATTAACGATCGATTCAACCTCCACCTGTATATTTTTCCTTCAATTGTACATATATCTGAGATGTGCAAGATTTCAGGTGTGCAGTAATACACAAATTCAGCAAGGATAAATTAAATTGTGGGTTAGTTAAGCAATTGTAACCAAAAAGTTAGCACAAAACGAAATAATGCCAGTAAATTGGCTATTTTCACTTCTGCTTTTACTTCAAAATTATTAATACACTCTCCATAGTCTGTTTTAGACTTTGCTCAAAACTACTTTTTGGCACTCGTTGCTTATCTCCCATATTGTCTAGTGGTTAGGATATCCGGCTCTCACCCGGAAGGCCCGGGTTCAATTCCCGGTATGGGAAATATGGTGATAATTTTTTTTTTTGTATTTATTTATTTGAGTGTTTTGTTTTGGGATACCGAATCGCTAGTGGAACTACCTTTACTTGAATTTAAATTAGGTGCCTTGCAGAATGTATATTAATATTGTCCGTTTGTCCGCCCGTCTGTTTATATGCTATATCAACTATGCTATCCAATCCGGATTACTGAGACATGTAGCTGCCATAGAAACGATCGGTCGAAAAAGTAGTTTTAATTGCAACGGTAGTGTCATTCTGCTTTTCAAGCCATTGTCAGCCGCACAGTGGTTGATTAAATGCAAAAAGCATAGTTAGGTTTTAGTATTTGTCAATAGTATTTGTATTTTTTTTGTTTATTTAACCAGTTCATTTGTGCGTCAACTTAAAAGTGATCAACACGTTAAACCACATATGCGTATAAGGGCATGAGGCAGAAAATCGCCATTTGTCACCCCAATGTTCGTATCCCATATGGTCTAGTGGCTAGGATATCTGGCTTTCACCCAGAAGGCCCGGGTTCGATTCCCGGTATGGGAAGTAAATTTTTTTTTCTTTTACAAGAATTTATATTTTTTATTTCATATTTTATGTTCCAAATTTTAACAATTTAATAAATACATGCTTTGGCTGCTTTGAAAAGAATTATTTGTTAGGCAGACATCACACATCTCATACATAATAAACTAGCAGTTTTGCTGGTTGATTTCTTTTAACTTTATTAGTTTTTGCTTGCTATGACTTTAAAATACATAAGAAATTGATTAAAATGGAATTCTACTTAAGGAATATTACTCGCTTGTGTGGAATTAAAAAAGAAACTTAAAGCTGAGCTCACACAGGCAAATAATTTGAAAAGTTGTTAGTAAATTTTGATAAAAAAACTGTCTAAATTGGCCAGATGGCCATATTTGATTAAATTATTAGTCATTGTAACTATAATTTATGTTTAAGCCCTGCAAAATCTGCAATCATGGCTATTTACCAAAAATGTACATCAAAATTTCCCGCCAATAATTTAAATATAGTAAAAAAAAAAGTACTTTACTTGGGCTCGTCCGGGATTTGAACCCGGGACCTCCCGCACCCTAAGCGGAAATCATACCCCTAGACCAACGAGCCATGTGAACGAAGTAAGACAAAGTTGCTCTTTGTGTTAGCAGTGGCAGTAAACAGGTTTTATATTTTATAAGCCAAAGCATTGCGTTGATTTCGTTTGCATAAAATTGAATTAAATGGAAAGAAGACTCGCAGTTGCAAGTGGCACATGTACTAAATGTTAATAATTATTTTGGGCAAGAGTGCAACCTGTCAATTGCATTTATTATTAACAAATAAGAACAGCTACTCACACCTTAACCAATTAACACCATTAACAAAAAAACAATTAACAAATCAAATTTGTTGTTGGGTTAAATAAAATAAGAAAAAAAAATTACTTCCCATACCGGGAATCGAACCCGGGCCTTCTGGGTGAAAGCCAGATATCCTAGCCACTAGACCATATGGGATACAACAGAAACGAGTACAAATGACAATTTGCTTATAAAGGGCTGATTCAGAGGTACAAAAATAAACTGCTCGTGTAGCTTGCATTGCTTGTAGTTTTATTATATGAAAATAATTTATAAATGGCTGAGATGAAAATTCGTAAAAAAAACATCGTATTATGCTATTGAAACTTTCAATTTGAAAGCATACAAAATTTTGACATGGAAACGATTAAGCACATGTTTTTATTTGAATCATTTGCTTAAGTACATACACATGTATGTACGTTAATGTACATTCAATATGCACAAAGTTCTATAACATTTTGGTAGGTATATTAATTGATCATTTTTGGGCCTTTTTATGGTCATTAAATATGTACCTATTTTATTATTTCCATAAGAAATTTGGATATAATAATATCTCATATAACAATTGCTTGTATCAAAAAAAACTTCTTGTTATTTTGATTTTAACATTAATTAACTAAAACTTTATAAGTTAAATAAGAAATTAAAAAAAAAAAGCCTAGGAAAAATTAGTAAAAAAGAGGAAAATTTAAAAAAAAAACGGAATATCACCATTTCCCATACCGGGAATTGAACCCGGGCCTTCCGGGTGAGAGCCGGATATCCTAACCACTAGACAATATGGGATGTGAGAGGCGGCGCGTCAAACAGCTGTGATGTACTTACCGGCAATCGCCCCTCTACAAACAATAAATTCTCTCGCTGTGTTTTCAAGTCGAACAAGCGAGTTCCAGCTTGGCTTTTATTTACGTTTTGTCAACAGATGGCCATCTCCCATATTGTCTAGTGGTTAGGATATCCGGCTCTCACCCGGAAGGCCCGGGTTCAATTCCCGGTATGGGAAATGGTGTTATTTCGTTCTTTTTTTTAATTTTCCTCTTTTTTAATAATTTTTCCTAGGCTTTTTTTTAAATTTGTTATTAAATTTATAAAGTTTAAGTTAATTAATGTTAAAATCAAAATAAAAAGAAGTTTCTTTTGATACAAGCAATTGTTATATGAGATTTTATTATATCCAAATTTCTTTTGGAAATAATAAAATACATATTTAATGACCATAAAAAGGCCCAAAAATGATCAATTAATATACCTACCAAAATGTTATAGAACTTTGCGCATATTGAATGTACATTAACGTACATACATGTGTATGTACTTATGCAAATGATTCAAATAAAAACATGTGCTTAATCGTTTCCATGTCAAAATATTGTATGCTTTCAATAGCATAATACGATGTTTTTTACGAATTTTCATCTCAGCCATTTATAAATTATTTTCATATAATAAAACTACAAGCAATGCAAGCTACACGAGCAGTTTATTTTTGTACCTCTGAATCAGCCCTTTATAAGCAAATTGTCATTTGTACTCGTTTCAGTTGTATCCCATATGGTCTAGTGGCTAGGATATCTGGCTTTCACCCAGAAGGCCCGGGTTCGATTCCCGGTATGGGAAGTAACTTTTTTTGAAGTTTAAATAAAAGATTTTTATTTGAAAAGGCGACAAGATGGAAAAAATTAGTTATTAAGTGCTTAGATTTGATTTATTTTCTTTTTTGTAGACGAGCTCCCGATTTTATTCTAGTGGAAAGAATCCGAACATGTTCATTGCAAATGTATGCCCATTTGAGGCATTAAGCACACTATCTATACTTAAATGGGTAGTAGAGCCGTGAATAAAATTTGTTTTTCATTAAAAAAATCGACTTAAATCATAATTAAAGTTGATTAAATAATTGGTCTTGATCTTGTTTTCGAATTTTATTTATGGGAATTGGAAAGAATTGTGGTTTCTAAGATGCGATAAAAGAATTTAGTCGAAACGTTTTGCCATCAATAAAGTCGATTGAATATAAATGAAGTCTTAGGGCAAAAAGTCGGTTTCACGAATTCCGATTCCGTATGATTTGATCGATATAAGGCGGGGTGTTGCATCCTTTATCAGTTCACACAAATGGACTTCTTTGCCGGCAGGAATTCAACAAGCAGAGTGGCGCAGTGGAAGCGTGCTGGGCCCATAACCCAGAGGTCCGAGGATCGAAACCTTGCTCTGCTAAAAGGAAAAAGTCGTTTCCAGTTTTTTTTTGGTTTTTATTTCTGTAGAAATATATATTTTACTTAAATTAAGTACGCACTCGCTTTTAAGTGCAAGTTCTGACCACCAACCTCAAACCAGACAGAACACTAGACCAACTCACGTGAATTACGTATTTACTTTTTGCTCTCCAACTCTTATCGCTGTTTTGCATGCCGTCGACACTCGCGGACTTTCAGTTCAGCATGTGTCTGGTCTCACATTTTTTCTTTTTTTTTTGGCCAATGGCACACAAATATGGCTTTAATAACCACGAGCCGAGTGCTTTTTCATGTTTGTTTTTTTTTGTCGTTCCTGTTTGCAGTGCAAACAACTTTTGCATGCAACGGAGAATTTGGGTCTAAAAGTCAGCAAAAGGGCTACAATTTAGAAAAAACTTTAAAAACTTTGAATTAATTTTCATTAATTAAGTGTGAGGACAATTTCTTTTAAATTAAGAATATATTTTTATGTTTCTCCCGAGTTATAAGGACTTTAAGCCCCGCTTTGTTAGAGTACACGAAACTTCATCTTAAATGTAAAATCAGTATAACCAGATGATTTTTTCCCTGAGGAATGTTTAGGAACAATATTTTGATGACGGTTTACATTATTTACGAAAGTTCTTGCTCAGGTTTTTAAAAATTGAAGTATATTTTCCGTTTTAAGGACCCGTTTACACTTTTACTTTATATTAGAACACCTTTAACTTACCTTACTTTTGCTTGCTTTTTCTTTCCACTTCCTTGTAAAATGCAGTTTTAAAAGTTAACACCAAATGTAAATGTTAACCAAGATATGTTTCAATCAGCTAAGAGCCACACACACACACACACACATAGACAGTCCAGACATTTCCCAAATCGGAACCCAAAGATAACCGCAAATGTTCCCAAAAAAAAAAAAAAAAAACACCGACAACGTGGGATTTTGACACTCGCCAGCTGCAGACTGCGCCGAAGCTCAATTCAGCCGGAACCCTTTGCTTGGCTCAACGATTTGGCAATCAATATAAACACACATCCACACACACACTCTCCAATATGTATATAGGAAAGAGATGTGTCCAGTTCTAGCTCCATTTTTTTTTCGACTGTGTCGGTTTGGGCTGACGGAAATTCGATTTATTTTCATCAATATTCAATGTCATTGCAACATCTTGGTGGGCAAAGCGCACATCAAGCATGTCACCCAACAACACCAACAACAACAACCGCAACGAGCCTTTTCCTCCATGTCCATGGAAATGGACTTTTCCTCCATGGAAATGGACTTTGTGGCTTCCAACTTTTTTGGCTATTAAAATTTGATGTGCATGTTGTTGTCTCGTTGACGCTTCGACCCCATTCTAGGTGGAAATGCCGCAACCTGGCGCAATTCATGCACCTTTGCATATTTCAACAAATTTATTTGGAATTTAGTGTTTGCGGTTTGTTCAGCTCCGCTCCGCCCCACCCCACTTTTTTGGGTTTGTGTGCAATTTTGTAGCTCACTTTTAAGTGGCGCGAAAATTAATTAAAATTTTTGGAAATTTTATTGACAAAAATGTCAATTTTATTGATGGCCTGCAAACAAGCAACTCAATGTATTGGCCGGGGCTTCATTCTGTTTGATTTTCCAATTTCGATTTGCCAAAAATTTTACGCTACAGTTGAGTTTTTCTCGCTGTCAGTGGAAAGGTGTAAATTTGACGGGTTTCAGTAAAGGTGAGTGTGTAGCTAAGGGAACTTTGATGTGAAATATTTTTATCATTAAATTTATGCTGTTGCAATGTAACGAACATAAAGGGTATGCTTTAACAACTTTATAACATTAGAGGAAAAAAAGGAATCTTATTGAATTTAACATTTTCTTTTTTCTTAATATTTTTTAACGTTTTTAGTAAAATACGTTAGGCTACAGAAAAGAACTTGTCAGTGAGCTTGCCTGCATATAGCTTTCCAAGAGTAAACAGAGAGTAAACTTTATCGATTTGGATTTCATTAAAAATGTGAGATCGAAGTACATAAATAAAATTCTATTAGGCTAAGCTGGTCACTGCCTTAGAAATCTCTTTTAAAAATTCATTCGAAATACTTTTCAATTGGTCCCATATTTAGTTTGAGCCGAACCCAGCGAAACTCTTGATTTTAAGCAAGGCTGCAAACCGGTTCGGAGTTGAACCGCTCCGGAGTCGGAGACTCCGGAATTTTTGGGAAGTCCGAACCGAACCTGAACCGGAGCAAAAAAAAGTAGAAAAGGGTTGTTCGAAAAACATGTTCCTTTACAATTTCTCTAGGTTGCCATTTTCCAATTTTTAAAGCCTTAAAATAAAAACAGCTTACAAAAAACATTTTGCTTCTTGTATAATATTAAATGGAACTAATAAATAACATCTTTGAAAATACTTATTACTCCCATCGACTGTTGTCTTCGTAATCGTCGTTGTAATTAGTGCTTCCAAATAAGTCCTATACTTTTAGCACAAAGAATAAAAATAAGGACAGAAAGAAGAAGGTGCACACGCACACACACAGTCTTCTGTCAATTTGGAGATGTCAGCTTTTCACTCGTGCTGCCTTTGGAATTTATGGCCTCTGTCAACTTGCAGAAGATATGTAAAGACTGTTTATAATAGAACCGGGAGGTTCTTAAAACATCTGTACAGTTGACCATCCTCCTTTGTGTCGTGTGTGTGCCTTGTTTTAAAAGTCTAATTAAATAGACCGAACGCTTGAGCAGTCGACACCGCTTCTGTCAGCTGTTCTGTCACTTACGCTCTCTAAGTGCACTTGGGAATACGCCCGTCTCGCTCTGACTGTGATATGCTTTACGGACAATAATAATCTCATTGCGGACTAATGTTTATCATCTCTCAAGATTGAGAGGCAGTGAGGCAGTGTACATTTCATCACAAATACTCATTCTTCCATTATTTATTGACCTGGAGTCTGCTAAAAAGTCCGATGATCCAAGTTTGAATATGATGTTATCAAGCCTCTGAACTTCTATATATAAATAAAACGTTTAAGGTCCAATATCTCATCTTCTACATATGTAAAATATGTATAATAAACTAAATTAGATCTGATACATAGCAGCTATCTGGAATAAGAAAATTGGCACTAAATTTGCTGAATAAGCGAAGAACAAAATTATTCCTGAACCCCGGTTCGAACCCGAACCTAGGTTCAGCGACCTTCTGAACCCGCTCCGTGAACCCGAACCCAAAAAGTTTCGCGGGTTTAAACCCCGGAGTGAACCCCTTCCGATTATTAGGAGGTTTGCAGCCCTGATTTTAAGTACTTTTGGAAACCTCAAAGGAAACCAAACCAATCCTGTTTTATATCAAAGCCAAAAATACTGAAATCAAGCATGAATTTTAAAGATTGGAATGGTTTAAGATTGGTTTTTAATTAAGTCGTTTTCATATTAAGAAGAGATCTTCTTGGTGCTTTTTTTCGATTTGAAGCATAGATCTTCTTGGATTTAAATAGAATATCCTGAAATAGGGCCTCAGCACCATCACCAATTAATTTCTTCCAAGCTCTGATTAATTTTAAGGACTAATACTGCGTCGATTTCATGTTGAATCATCAAAATCGGTTCAGTGGAACTGAAGTTATCAAGGCCGCTAGTTCGAAAAACGTGAATTCGAAATAAATGCGTTATAATTTTGAAGTAATTTGAAAATGATTTGTATAATCTAAAACATAAGTCGACAAAAAAGCCTACCTGATACAGGTCTGTTCCATTTGATATTCCCGTTTTTGAGCGAAATAGAAATCGATTTTCTTTTCGAATGAAAGTTCGAATCGTTTTCGAACAGCACTCGGTTTCATTTCAATCGTTTTTGCTTTCGGGTACATGCAATTTCTGGGGTACAACTTTGAAAAAATTAATTTAAAGTCAAATTGATTGCCTAATATTTCTAAGGTGATGTTAAAATCTGCTCAATATATGATCTTATTCAAATGAAAATATTTGATAGATAAGAAATATAACCGTTGACATGAAATTCGTCAATTACTTTTCATTTCAATCACTCAATGGCAAAACTTTTAAAACCGAACAATTTGATCGTTTTGCGGAAACGGGAATAGCTATCAATTTAGATTCCACATGATTTGTTCGAAATCAAAAATGGGAACAGGCCTGTATATCTTCTAAAGTATTTCGAATTTCTAAAAATTCTTTTTGAGGCAATATTCTCAAATATTTAAGCTATTAAAAATGTAAAAAATAAAAATCGAAAAAACCTTTTTGCACATGTTTTTAACTTTGTCTTTATTTTATACAATAGATTTTGCAGTCTATAATAGGGTTGTCAATATTTTATCGATATATTGATATATCGATAATTTGGTTGAACGATAAGGGTTATTCCGATATGATATTTATTGTACCGATATAAGTAATTATCGATATTTTATAAACGATATATCGGAAAAAATTACTATGGTAAATGCAGGAGCAAATTGCCATAACAAGACTGTCGATTTTGTTCTCCTCAAAGGCTTATAGAAAAAAACTAAATCTTCGGGAAATTTCGCCCAAAAACCATGGGTCTAAAATAATTTCTTTTATTTAACTTGATCCATGTACGGTATTAGTGCATAGATTTTGTTCTTTTATACGTTATTTCTTCGTAGAAGTGCGTTTTTTAAGGTTGAATAAATAAAAATGGTTGTTTTCAGTCCAATCTTGGTCTTTAATATTTGAGGTGGATTTGCGCGCTCAAAGACCCATTCTATCTTTTATCATTTCAGACCCATGGTTTCTTGGCGAGACTTTCTGCACTTATACCCTTTTTTCTTCGTAGAAGTGCGATTTCTAAGTAAAACATATAAAAATTCTTTTCCATTCCCGTTCAAAAAGACAAAATCCTTAAATATCTATAATATTTGAGATCGATTTGCACCGATTAAGAATTCATTTTGGATCTATGGAATCTTGGTGAAATTTTCTTAGAATTTTCCGTGTTTGCTATCCGCTATACTTACTAGCTTTAATAATCTAGTTTCAGAAAATTAAGTCACTTAAATCATAAAGTTATCCCATTAGAAAAATAAGATACAACGGCGACTAGAAATGGTCATTTGGCGGTAAAGACGTTCCTTAAAAACTTTTCACGTTTATTAAGCTTTAGAAAATAACGATATATCGATGTATCGATGTTTTTTGGAATCGATATATCAAATATCGATATTGAAAATGTTGCTTTTTGATATTATCGATATTGATATTTTGAGAAATATCGACAACCCTAGTCTATAACGCATAAAAATGCAAAGACGAGATCAATTGTCTTTTCCCATTCGGGCAGTTTTCGTATTAAATAAAAAAATCGTAATTTAGGCCGATTTCAGTCTAGCCAATTTGTCCTGGATTACTTTGGGTGCACTTATTTATTTTCGTTTTTCAGAATTTTAACCAAAACCTTGAACCAAAAACCTAAAAGAACAATTTTTCGAACATTAGCCATTAGTAAATTATAATTTGAACCAGAGATTCCCACGTACTGATATTTTTTCCACTCAACCACTGCAAAAATGAATGGACTCTTTACTATTTGTGCTTCGTGTAAACAGTGCGGATGAAACCCGGCGATAATCCTCCGGATTTTCTCATACTGGTGCTAGCAGAGAGTAAGTTTAGATCAGCGATGGTCTCTGGTTCCCCAGAGCCGCCATCCGAAAGCATGCCGAAGCTGCCTAGCCGTTGATACTGTCAGGTCGAAGCAGTTTACTTTTGCACACCAATACACTCTCACTATTTGTCCTCGGTCTCGTTGGCCATCGCTGGTCTCCAAAAAAATTTCAGCAACGCTTTTTGTATTTGTCACACTCATTCGTCTTTCTCTTTCAAGATAACAATAACAATTTAACGGCGTTTTCCGTTGCTCTCCGAAAGCAACAGAGAGTAAGAGCAAAAAAATTTAAGCATACCCAAACTGACCTTTATAACTTCTTTTGCACCAAAGAAATAATTGCCAATACTGAAAAGTTCCATTCGCTTTTGTTAAGTTGTAAAACATTCAAAGAATGCTTCTTTGGGAAGGTATTTTAGCATGGGTTTTCGTTGTTTCTTTTAACTTTGTGAATTGAATTTTCGTGTTGTGGAATTTTCAGAAAATTAGTCGTTATATGTTGGGTCTTAAGTGAGCTCTCGAAATGGTTGTTTCTTGTAACTAAATTCCCTTCTTTATTTTGAAAGAAACCACAAATCGCTTTCACCTTAGTTAAAAGGAAGCAGCATATCACTGTATTTTTCGTCAATTCTCCCCTGTACCCTTCCATTTGTCCCCCTTCCTTTCCTGAAAAAAATGCACCGCAGTTAACACTTGATATGTATTTAAAAATTATTGACCAATCCATGGATACTGATTAAGTTTGTGTTTGTGCTTGTCAAACGGTTGGCGGCTTGTCCAGGGTTCGGGTTTTGGGGTAGACACCACAACCGATTGATTTTCACCGCCACAAGGCAAAGGCGGGGAACGGAAATTGCATGCCCATATGAAAATCCAATTTTCCAGTGATTGATCAGGCAGCAGGGAAGATGGGAGTGCAGTGAGCTGGAGTGCTCGCCACACACATCAAGTTTGTTTGTTGGCCGTACGCAAAAATAATGTAATTAAAGCAATGTTTGCGTAATAAAAATTAATATTTGTTGCAGTTTTTGTCGCCATTCGCACACGTGGTGCATTTAGTCAACCCTTCTCCTGCTCCCATAGTGTTTACCTAGTCGGCAGGAGGTAGCCGTAGCATCATTGTCGTCGTTGTCGTCTGCGTCCTTTGGTCGCTTTATGCGGGCTGTCAAAATCAGACAGTTTGCACACATGCAAACCAAACCCATGGGGGACGAAGAGTCAGAGATTTGGACACTGCACTCCACTGCTACTCTCAGTCCCTGTCCGTCCTGTTTGTTTAAGTTTCGTTTCACCAAATTATGCCCGAGCATATGGGGGGGGATTTATGTGTGTATGTCGGTGGACTGGACGGGACTCGGACTTGTCTGTTGCGTTTGGCACAGCAGCATTTTATGCAAATATTGAAATAAGTCTTAATTGAATACAAATACTCAATTACATTGCGGCAAATCTATTTTGTGGGCCCAGCACAAACAAACTCGAGTTGGCGTTGTCCAGGAGTTGCAATTGTTCAAGTGGTGGGTCTCTCTGGTTATTGTCAACACTTTTACTTGGATAGTTTCAATTTTAATTATGTGACACAAGTGTGGAAAGTAATTTCAATTTTGGTATAAGACATTGTGTGTAAACAAGCTAAAAATGAAAAAAATAAATGCTTGAGTAGAAAAATTAAATAAAATAAAAAAAACACAAAAAAGTTTCACTGGCCCATGGGGGGATCGAACCCGCGGCCTTCGCGTTATTAGCACGACGCTCTAACCAGCTGAGCTAATGGGCCTGCGGAACTCACGCTGCCAAATGCGAATGTTAAGCTAAGGCCAGTGGCTGTGCCTATTTTTATTAGAAATTATAGATTCAAACAAAAGCTAAAGCTATTTTGCTTATTAAATAAATACAAAGTTATAAAAAGAACGATAAGAAAACGGTTGCTATTTATATTTAATTATTTTATATTAATGGCAAATTCCAAAAATACATTGTAGTTTATGCAATAGTTGTCTCGCATCTCAAGTCGCTGGGAATTTGGAATGTAAAAAATTGGGTTTATGGGAATGAATAAAAAGTTTTTGATTTAAATTCTAGTTATTATTACATCTATTACACCTTCAGCAGACTTAGGCCCGATTTCTGTTCTCTCAGATAGCTGCTATGTGTCAGATAGTCATCGATTTTACACTGTTATTTGTTAGTTTATGTGACAAATAGCTCTATGTAGAAGATGTGAAATCGGCCCCTAGTTATTTATAATGTCAATTTTTATTTATTTACAGAAAATAATTGGATTTATTTAGGTTTTGAATAATTCAACATGGCTGCCTGTCAAAAAAATTAAAAAATTTTTTCTCAAAAATAGTCAACTGACAGTCCAAGACCTTGTTACTGACCTTGATGGAATATTGGAAGGATTTTGGTATAATGTGAAATCAAATAAAACTAATTAATGTCAGGTTTGAAGACTCTCCCACATTAAAAGTTGTTTACACTATAACTAGTTTTCGAACCGGTCATTCCTATGGCAGCTTCATGCCAAATTAACCCGATATCAAACCTTGTAGTACACAATACAAATATCAAATATCAGCCCTTTCTTTAATATTATCGAAATTATATCAATTTTCCATGTCGCTGTAATTCTATTTCTACCTAAACATATGGACGCTATAATATTTTTTCAATATAAATATATTTTTAATCAAAATACCCGTACGATACTAAACATCGTAATCTGTGTATAATTCGAAAGCAAAAAAGTTTCTCCAGGTTTTTGAACCATTCTATGTCAGCTATAGTCATCAGATCCGGCTCTTATGGGCAATGTGCACCCTATATGAATTCCAAGACTTTGTGCCTTTGAAAAGATAACCGGATCAAGATGGGCAGACGGCCAAAACTATATCCACTCAGCTTGTCATGCTAATTACAAATATATAGACATAGTTGGATCGGAAATACTTCTTCAACGTGTTACAAACATAACAACCAACCTTTGCAAGGGCATACAAATTAAAAATATTGGATATTACCCTTCCAGGAAGAGCACGCTATAAGTTTAGACGTAACCGATATTATTTCGAGGTCAAAATTTCTCTTTTTTATGTTTCGCATGATTTGGTATCTAAAGATAATCAGCCTTATGTCGCTCTATGGTCCCAAATCCCAAAAAGCTGGTCAAACGTTGAAAGGTTGGAATAGTTGTGGTGGTACATCTAGTTTGTATTTTGGCCGTTAATAAGGGGAAAGAGTCCCTACCCATCTCAGGTATGAACTCCATTCGTGAGCTTCGATGGTGCACATAAAATGGATTCTACTCCAGAAAAAAAGTACAATTTGAATGTATTGCTCGAAAAATGTTATAAAGAATGCATGGAATAGTGAGTCATTAATAAAAGTATTGATTATTTCTAAGTTACATTCTAAAAAGTCGTGTTGGACAAATCAATAAGTCAAAACTCCCATTAGATCGCGATCTTAATCTAAATAAAACGAGAGCGTAAGTTAAAGTCGGCTCTAACCTACTTCGATATACCCGTTACTCATGAAAAAACATGTTTAACAGTGTTCCTGCGTTCCTTTGGGTGACCATCCGAAAAGTATGCAACATTTTTTTTTATTTTGCTCATTACTTGGAACGTTCTCTCTTTTCTTTCTTCCAGTCTTATTACTAATCTAGAAGGTACAAATCGTCTATCTTCAAAACTGTAGGAGATATTACGTTTTTTTACACAAACTTGCGGGGGATATGCGTCGCAGCCAAAATTGAAGCAAACTTGATCGCGGCAAAAAAAGCAAACCTCTTTCTCTAACCATCTCTGAGATCTAGGTGTTCATACAGACGGAAAGACGGACATGTCTATGTCGACTCGGCTGTTGATGCTGATCAAGAATATATATATTTTATATAGTCGGAAATGATTCCTTCTGCCTGTTACATTTCCACGACTTCAGTATACCCTTTTTACTCTACGAATAACGGGTATACAAATTTTTTTAGACACTTTTTTAAAACATATCCAAAAATTAGCCTCGGATAGCTCCAGATTCAGTCTCGGTGATTATTTGTTTGCGTCAATTGTCGCGACATATTAAGGCCTGTTCTCGTTTTCGAATTCTTTTGATCAGAATTCGAAAAAGTTGTGATTTAGTAAATAGGATTAAAGAACTCGACCGAAACTTTTTGGTAACAAGAGGGTCGTTTGAAGATAAATTGGGCTTTGAAGTTAATACGAATGGCAAAGTTGGTTTTTGAAATGAAAAACATTTTACAATTCCGATTCCGCATAATTTAACAAAAATCGAAAACGGAAACAAGGCTTTATATATATACACTGTTCGACAGAACTCTCCCCCAAAGGAACCAAATCAACTTTTTCTAAAGAATTTTGCCCAGCTGAGATTCTGGATAAAAATATCTGTCGAATAGTTATCAATATATTATCGATAAACGGGGTTTTTCGATGTTTCAGCCAAATAAAATTGGTTTTTAAACAAATTTTCCGCCATATTGGATCCGCATTATGAATTTAGTAATCAACAACCCCGAAAATGTTCCGAGCACTGACTTTTAGCCAAATAAAATTCGTTTTTGAAAAATTTTTGCAAAATTGACTCCAAATTCGTAATCAGCGACTCCGAAAACTTCCGAATATAAACTGTCAGCCAAGTCAAATACGTTTGTCCACTTTTCCGCACAATAACATAAATTAAAGTCACCCTGTATAAATAAATATATAGCAAATACTATTGTGTAACGGTTGTCTCATTTCATTTAAGTTCCTTCGCATTAGCTTTAGCTTTTTTTTAGTATTTGGCAGCGCCAGTTTTCAACAGGCCCATTAGCTCAGCTGGTTAGAGCGTCGTGCTAATAACGCGAAGGCCGCGGGTTCGATCCCCCCATGGGCCAGGAGGAAATTTTTTTGGTTTTTTTTTATTTAATTTATTTTAAAATTTTGTTTTCTTGAGCACAAGTAGGCTTTTACCTCTGTGCCGTTCTGTCTAAAGCTGAGAAGTAAGGAAGGCATCAGTTCTAATTTTATTTCAGTCGGAGTCTTTCGAAAATCAAATTTATATAATATTGTGTGTGTTTGCATTATTACTAACAAAATGTTTGGTACAAGAAAATTATCCAACCTGACCTTTCGTCTAACCAAATTGATGAGTAGACCTTTACCCATAAAGAGGATGGCCAGTCCATCAGCTTCAGCAGAATCTCATAAAGCTATTTTCGATGTGGAAACCAGTAAGGATTTTGAGCAAAAAGTTATACAAAGCGACAAGCCAGTTGTGGTGGACTTTCATGCTAGGTAAATTGATGGCTCAAAAAATAATCAGATCTCATATAGTGTTCCCTTCTTAGCTGGTGTACACCCTGCAAGGCTCTGGCTCCGCGCTTGGAGAACGTGGTGACGGAGCGACGTGGTCAGGTGCATTTGGCACGCGTGGACATCGACGAACATGGCGAATTGGCCTTGAACTATAATGTGGGCTCGGTACCCTCGCTGCTGGTCATGCACAATGGCAAGGTGCTAAAGCGTTTGGTTGGCCTGCAGCCCACTGAATCCATACGAGAGTGGCTGGAAAATGTCGGCACAACCAACTCTACGGAGAAGAAATTGGCTTAAGAATTGATTAAAAAATTTGTTCATCCTTCATGGGCGACACGTTTTTAATTAATTTTCCATTTAACAAGTTGTCGTCTGGCGATTTGCAGTGCGTTGGTAATACCAGTTCCCAGTTGCGGCAATTCAAAATGCAAACAAAGTCTCGTCTCGTGTTCAAACAATTTGTGAATCAGCGCTGGAGCCCGGGCAACAAATACAAAATGTATCTCAATTGTTTGTTTATTTGTTTGCCAAAAACAACAAAGTTACCGAGAGTCTATCTGCTCTTCCTATACATATGTATATGTACCTACATGTGTGAGTTGGTATGTATCTTGGCTGGTTATGTATGTGCTGCTCCTCTCCTGCATTCTGCTGAATGTTCTGTGGGTTGTCTAGTCGAGAGCCACGCTTGGGGAAAACTCTAATTGATTTTGGTAATGTTGCTTTTTAATGAAGTGTCAAATGTGTTATTTGGTGGTTAAAAGAGATGTCAGTTAAGCAGTTGAGAGAAAAGTTGTATTCCCTAAAGAGCTAACTAAGAATGCAAGTGAATTAGTGTGAGTCTGGAGCTAAGATTAGTCATTCTCACTGTTGAAAGAATCACTTCGTCTGGACATGTATATTTGGCTCTATCTATCTCCCTCCTAGCTAGACATCAAAACGAGAACACCAAGAAACCTATAAAACGATACCCAATTTGATTTTTGTAGACTCTTTTTTTTACCGGAAAAATATTGCCAGATTGTTTCTTCATTTAACCCCCCACCACATGATACAACTATGACAGGTAAGGCGCTCTCTTAGCGAGCTCTCTTTTTGGCACTCCACAAGATTTAGTGTGTTGCTGTCATTTGATTGAACACAACCTTTTTTCCCGACGGAGTTTCTGTATTTTGACTTAATTAGAAAATGTCGAGCCATGGAGCAAAGAGTATTTAAGTTCACACGGCGTTGTTAGAAATTTTGATAATATGTTATTTTGAGGACTTAAATATTAATTGTTCTATTCACTATAATTTGATCAAATATGGGAGTTGCTTTGTTTTAATTTTAATTTTGTAATTTTTGTGTGAATTAGTTTAGAGAGAAACTTTGCTCAGTCGACACCGCTTCTGTCAGAAAATTGTCGGCTGTTCGCTCTCATTTACGCTCTCTAGCAGTGTTGCCAAACAGCTTTCCTCTGGTTTTTTAAAACGTTTCAACACTGCTTTTCTATTACTATAAAAATTTTTTTTTTTGTTCTTTTATCTCTTTGTTCTTGTTCCTGACCACTTTCTTCATAATTTTTCTTCCTTACTAAATCTTCTATTCTTTTTTTTGGCAAAGTTTTTTAGTGAGTAATCGTTTCACTAAAGACCAATTTTTTGTTAGCCTCGTTTGCGATTCAAAGTTTGCCTTGCCATGGTTCAACGCTTGTTGAGCTTGCCTAAAGATTCTACGTTTTATAAGGTCCCCTCTAGTTCTTTAAGCCAGGTCCTAGCCTACCACACCTCACACCTAATATTTTGTATAAATAATTACCTGACAACACCCTTTTACGCTTTTTTGTCGAAAAATATAGCTTTTTTTTCCTCTCCGACCCGCTGAAAACAGATTTTTTTCTCGGCAAAAGTTGGCAGCACTGCTCTCTAGATACTTTTTGGTCAGTTGTTCGCTCTCTCTGGATACATTTGGGCATGGTGGAATTATATGAGGTGATACCGGCGAGTGAACGGTCTCTCTGTTTTAGGGCCAGTCAGTTCGTTGTGAAAGCTTGAAGCGATAGGTTGGGTGCGAAACATTTTTCTGTGTTTTTGTTTTATGTGTCTTTTTTTGTTTACTTTCTGGTTTTAGAGCCAAATGTCAAGTTACATTGTGTAATTTGCCGCAAATCGTTTGCGCGAAGCAACGTAAAGCTCATACGGTTTCCAAAAGACGTGGGAAGAAAAACCATTTGGGAAGAGAATTTGGGCATTTGTATTTTTATAATTTGAGTTATACTTCCTGAAAACTGTTGACTAAATGACAGCTCCCTACTCTTAACACACAAAAAATTAACAAACACAAACAAAGCAAGCCATCTGCTATCCCTTTCTTTTTGACACTGGCCCTCAACAGATGCTGACGGTGTCCCCTAATAATTACACCATGCATTTGGGTTATGGTCGTCTCGTTCTAGCCACAGCGATTTCCTACTGGCACTTTGAAGTATCATTTTGGGCACAACAAGCAAAGGGCCAAACAATCAAAATTCAGAACAAATCCCTAACGAATAAATATCGCCATCTGACGACAAGAGTGGTGACCCGGCTTAGCTGTTCCTACCTGAAACGCTCCCACCCCACCATGAAGCGATTTGGCTTTATCAGCTGCCTTTATATAGGAGCCAGACGGTCGACACACTCCAGGCCATGGTGTAATTAGAAAAGGTGAAGTCATGAAAGGAGGCTGCCCCTTTTTTGGTGTACCAGTTGAATGCTGAAAAGGGGATGTCAACGTGCTCTCACATGTTCATATCAAATGGTACCTCTCTCGCATGGTGAATTTCGGACGACTCTACCTTGTTCGTTATACCATGCTCCAGGCCAGCGAAAGCGAGGCCAAAAAGTGAGAGAGTATTGGTATGCGAAGATAAAGCGCCGAGAATTCGCTTCGAAAACTGGCTAGCGAATGACGGTTTTCTGCTCTTTTGGTCTCAGCTTTGGCAAGCGTTTGGGTCGTGTACGTGTGAATAACAAAATGTTTTCGCCCCCCTGGGGGAACCAGAGGCCTTCGCTGCTCCAGGCCTTGACAAGTTTCCTTCTCTTCCATGCAAATACTTTCCCTTACAGTGAAGCTTGACTTCGGCAAGCATTCGGTGGGAGTTGGCGAGTATGATCGTGCCCCAGGGGCTATGACTGGGAAACTCCAACGTAAAGTATCATACATTATATTGACAAGTGGTTTAAAAGGTGAAAATAAAGAAGAAAAAACGACCGGGATAGTTCTAGACCGATCGGGATAGAATTTATGCCGTTTTGTACTTGAAATTTCAAGTATGTTTTGTTCTTGAATGTACTTAAATTAAGTATGAAACATACTAAAATAGAAAAACGACTGTTAAAATTATTCAAATGACAACAAATGTTCTTGAATCAAGTACATTTCGTACTTACAGTTAGTCTAAAAATTTAAGAAAATCGTACTTAGTTCAAGTACAAAATTTCTTAGATTAAGTACAGAATAGACTTACAATGCAAGCTCCAAAAAGTGTGCTACGAAAACTGCGAATTATTTTACGTTGAATGTGTTCTTGAAATTCCCTCCTGGTTCTAACACTTTGGTAAAGGAGTGGGGGTAGATTTTCGACCTACAGTATAAACATCTTGGTCTTTGGTTAATTCATTTCCTTTGGATTTTGATATTATATAGAGACCTTTAAAGGCTTACCCCAAGAACATTTTGTACTTAATTTTTTGAAGTATTATTTTGCTTCAAACATGCTTTAGGGTTGACTTTTGAATTATTAAACTTAGATGAAGAACCTCTTTGCACTTATTTTGAGTGTAAATCGGGCTGTACTTAGGACCATAACCAATTAATAATATGACCAAAAATATATTATAATAGTTCGAAACGTACTTAAAATATCCCGAAACAGTCTTCAAACAAGTATTTTGGGATTGAAAAAATCGTACTTGAAATAAGGATTTTGTATCAAGTATTTCCTACTTACCGTAGGTACTATTGACACCGATCGTACTTGATTCAAGTAACAAAATTCTTGGTTTTTTTTCTGAGTGCAGAAACCATGGGTCTAAAATGAATTCCTACATTCAAATTCATACACCTACGGTATTTAGCCATAGATTTTCTTCACTAATATCTCATTTTCATCGTAAAAGTGCGATTTCTAAGTAGAATAAATAAAAATAGATTTTTTTTCCGAGTGCTTTTAAACAAGACAAATCGCCTAAAAGCCCTTAAAATTTGAGGTCGATTTACGTGAGTTTTTCTTAGAAATTCTTGTAATACACTCTTCGTTGCCTTTTTTTGCCCAAGCAAATTGACCCTCTAAATGATAGTCTAGTTTCAGAAAACTAAGTCATTTATATCTTAAAGTTGTTCTATTGGAAAGATATGATGTAATGTCCAATGTGAATGGTCATGCGTTGTTTTATGGGGAAGACGTTCCTGAAAAACTGTTCAGTTTTCTTCAGGTTTCTAAATTTCGATATGGATGGGTGTTTTTTGGACCCGATATATCAAATATCGATAAAAAATTTATATTTTTGATATTATCGACATTGATATCTTGTAAGATATCGACAAACCTACACACCATCCCGTATTAGTCTGCCCCTACCCATGATCGGAAAAAATAATGCCAGAAACGGGATCAGCGCACCCAAAAACTTCCGAATATTGATTTGGACTTATCTAAAGCAGAGGCCGGCAAAACGCACACCCTCATTGTGGCGTTGCGTGTGTGTGTTTAGCCAAGCGAGATTGCGCTCATTTAGCACTTCTTTGTTGTTGCAAAAGGGAGCAGTATAAGTCGGTGTGCCGAACTTGCTAAAGCCGTTCTGCCGTTCAGTTTTCCGTTTTTTCAGTTCTGATTTCATCGAAATTTCATCTCGACAGCTCATCCGAAACTAATACAAATTAATTGAATTAATATTTCTAACTCCATCTCGATCCACTTGTGAGTTTTCAATTTAAACGATTAAAGTTTTCGTTAATCGATCAACATGACTGGCCCTTTGCTAATGACCTGCTTACATTAACTTTTCCATTATGCATATGCCCATTAAATTTCAGTTTGTGGCTGCTTAGGCATAATCATTTAGGCACCACCTCCACCCTTTATGTCACCCACTTATCACTTGCTTGTCAATCATCCATCAACTGTATGGCATACAGAAACTAATTGCTAAAACGCCTTGATGTCTTCTATGTAAGCAGTGAGGATTATGTAAAACTAAGGCAGCATCCTATCTCTAACCCTGAATCATAAAAATGTTTAGCCAAGAGGAAAAGAAACTGAAACTGAAACTAAAACACAGAGAGGAGCTCATCATTCATTTGCTGCCTTTGGCCCCAAGTAAACATTACCAAATGTTATCAGCTCCCTGGCATCTAATGTGACCCAAATATCAGGGGATGGAAAGATGTCGTTGCAAGAAATTTAAAAGCAAAAGGTTTGCATAAAGATTAACTAAATGGCAAAAGTGCCAGCTCATCATTACTCAAACGAATTCAAATGAGCTAAACCACACAAGTGGCCCATACCTAAACACTAAGGGAATAATTAATGAAATTACAAATCGAACATTTTTTTAACAAAAATCATATAAAAGGTCAAAGCTGGCTTAAGCAATCTAACAGTTTCAGATTCACTTGCATTCAATATGAAGTTCCTGATCGTTTTGGTTGCCATTGCAGCTCTGGCCTTAGCTGATGTGAGTAAAGGAACTTGAATCACTTTTCTACTTAACATTTATATATTTACCACAGGAGCTTAAGCTGACCGATGAGCAGAAGTCTTTATCCTTGCAGCGCGCTAGAGAGTGCACACAACAGGAGGGCGTCACCAAAGCTCAGGCTCAAGCTTTGCGGGCAGGCAACTTTGAGGATACCGATCCTAAGGTTAAATGTTTCGCCAACTGTTTCCTGGAGAAGACTGGTTTTATAGCCGAGGGACAGATTAAACCTGAAGCAGTTTTAAACAAACTGGGTCCCATTGTGGGTGTGGAGAAGGTCAAGGAAATCCAAAGCAAGTGCGATTCAATTAAGGGTGCTGATAAGTGTGACACGGCTCATAAGTTGTATCAGTGCTATTATAAGCAACATGCCCAGATCTAAAATGATGACCCAGGAAGAACGTACTTGATATTATTAAAGGGAAAGATTGTTTATGAATAATTGTTTCGAAATTTTTTAGTTATCGGCAAATAAATGTTTATGTAAAGCAAAGAATTATTCACGAATTTCGTTGGATTATTTAAAATTTTTTAATTTGGAAACAAACTAATGTTGACTTTTCCAAAGAAGAAAAAGATTTTTTCTCCATATCTTTTAAAATAATTTGTTAAAAAATATTGAAATAATGTTTTAAGCAACTAAACCGTAAAATCCAACTTTTTGTATAAATCTAACTAGAATTGGCTCTATAAAAGTCCATTTATAGTCACATCCTCACCATAAACAAAAGACCATTTAAAATTCCATTGTCTTTGCAAAGCTAAACTTTATTTGTGTCATAATGTTTGTCAGTTTCCCTCTAGCGCAACAACAACAACTCACTTTCGTGTGTTATCATTTCTAATTTGTTTCAAATTAAATGAGTTTTGAAAATTTTCACAGCCAAAGACAATCATGGAGCGTAAAATATTTTGAATGTCACATATATGTACGTACGTGTGGGTGTCTGCTTTGGGGCCAAATCGGTTGCAGGGTGGTCCTCCTGCAAATGTAATTAAAAAACTTTTTAAACCGCATCAACATAAATGTATGGCGCATAAAATTCTGTGCATTTGACAATTTTCGGTTGGCAAAAAGTTGACATTTTGTTTTTTCAATGTGTGGGTGAATGAGAGGGGCGAGAGGTGGAAAACCGCTGAAACATGTGGGCGCTGGTTACGTTCATTGTAGTTGTTCAATGAAGTTAAATTAAATGCCTTAAAATTTATTATAGTTAATAAATAAATGTCAGAACATTTGGGCACTTTCATTTAGGCCATAAAGAACCTGACCAGACATTTCAATTTAATTGCATTTAAATTGCAAGTCCCAACAACACCTTAATGGCCCATTAAGTGTAAAGCCTTCCCGTTTCGAAAAAGGTTTCCTTAGTTGTGCCATATATATGTGAAGGTGGGTAATAAACATTAAGAGCAAGAATTTCATTTCAAATGATAACGTAAAATGTTCTGCCATAAAAGTCAAATTTAATCAATTTTATATTGCATTATTGATAAAGAGGTTGGTCCAGCCAAAAATAAATTAAAGTGTTGACGTCATCCTCTCCCCCCAGTCTGCTCTAGCAACATAATTTTCCATTAGCTTTATTATATACTCATTTGCGCAAATGTCTTGTATCATTGTTATTAGTAAATCTTAGGCCTATGTTTATTGTTTCCCTATACATGTGCGTATTTTGATAAGCTCCCTCCGGCCAACTGCTTGGCAATTCCTTTGGGGGGTTGAGCTCCATTTGTGGTTTGGGGCTAAGGTTGTTGAACCCCTGGCCAACATTTTGAGAGGGGACCACGAATGCTTGGATAGTTAAGAGGAAGCTAAATAAAAGAAACGCGAAATAAGAAAAACTATACAAAGTTTAAGGGTTGTTCGTTTTTGCCAAGTACAAGGGGATAGCTACTCTGAAGCTGGCTAAGTATGCTTTTTAGATACGTTTTCTTTATGTATTAAAAGAATTTTCTAACAAGTTTCGTTTGTGCTTGACTCATATTATGGATAAACGATTATATTAAAAATCAAATATTCTAAAAAATTTTAGGCATCGACCGCTTTATTATGAAATGTTATTGTACAAGATTCTTTAATGAGTACCACGTTTAAGCGCTCTACCCCATTTTTTATAAGTTCGGTTTCTGCACTTCTAATATAGAATTTTATATCTTTAATGTCAAATTTATGATAAAGGACTCTAGGGACTTGACTTATCGAAAGAATAAGCAGAGTTAACATACTTAACATTGTTCTCTTTCACAGCTTAGCATTAATTTTACGGCACATTTGTGGAGTCTATGTAAATGTGCACCCTTCATGTCACTTGAAACTATTAGCGAACAGTTAAAGTTAAAACGAAAATGGTAAATTAATATGTTTTTAAAACTGTTTAGCAAATAGGCTAAACACAATCTGTGTAGGTTGCCATAAGCACAACCTACACAGAGGAGAAAATCAAAAGACAATTGACTCATAACGAGCACAAACGTTACCAAAAGTAGTGCATTAACGGTATTTTTAATTTATAGTACAATGTTCCCACTTCGAGATTAATTTGTTGAGAACGCAAGAACTCAAATTGAGTTGATATTATTCCATTTTTGAGAATTCGTATTCAAGAACACGTTAAACTCAACTGGGAAAACAATTTGGTTGATCTTGGCATTGGAAAGGAAGGCAGCAAGTAGCTCCTGGATATACTCCGCTGCTACTCCCCATCCATATATTCCGTAAGATCAGAGACATCGCTTTGTACAACAAACTTTAAGGACCCCACCTACTCTATCTGACTCGTTTGATTAAAGCTGTTCAGAAAAACACGGAAAAAATTATTCAGGATTGACTGGGAATGCACTTAACGTATGGAAAGACGCGCCATCACATTCAGCCGTTGTACACATTTGCAGATTCACCTCTAGACGGCTACTTATACTTGGTTGGGCTGACAAGAGACAGATATCAAAAGAGAGCCAACTTGCTCTTACTCGCTCTCTCTCTCTCTCTTCCATATATCTCTCTTTTAAAAAACGGTTTGGTTGTTGTTTAAAGCAAATATTATCCGATTTAGAATAACTTTACTCTTTCCAGGAACATTTGTTCTTAAGAATTCTGACACCATCTTGTTCTTATTTTAAGTTGAAGGCATTTCTTTCATTTCTTCAATTAATGCAGCGTTCTTTACATAAAATTCATACTATTTCCGACAGCGGCTGAGACTTTCATTTACTCCACATTGGATAAACCTCAGGTAATCGACTTCACATGCGCCAATCGTTATTGTTGCAGCAATACATACTAATCAGTCCGTAATAAGCAAACTAGGTCATCATGGTAGCAATAGCGATCATCATATTGGTCGTTTGTAGACCAGTTTATTAATCTTCCTCTTTATCTCGACTGGTCTAGCTTTAAGCCAATATTTTCTCTCGGCTGATGATTTTAGCGCTGGTTGCTATGGGCAATAGTAGTGTGAACCACCCCAGTTATTGATTATTATTGATTGTTAAATCTGCTCACACTAGACTTATGTTCCATATTGACGAAGTAAAGTAAAGCACTTACTTCGCAAGTCCGTATAGGCCTTTGTGTTCAATAAGCTAATTATAATCTGTACCAAAAGAACACACACTCTAAAAAAAATAGGAATTTGGTACAGATTTAAGTAGAACAAGTGAGAAAGTCGGTCAAGCCCGACTATAACATACTCTGTACCTGGAGAAGAAGCTGAATGCAATGCTGGTGCTGCGTTCATCTTAAAGTCTCTCTCTTTCTATATCTCTCTCTAACTCTCTCTCTCTCTTTCTCTCTCTAAGATTGTGTGGTGTTAGTTGTGAAAGGGTGGGAGGGGGTGGGGCGAGGGCGATGTACTTTTTTGCTCATAACTTGAGAACCGTTGATCCGATCTTTATCATTTCTTCGGCAAATCATTTCGCTAATTACTAGCTATCTCCAGAAGGTACGAAACTTCTATCTTCAAATCTGTAGGAGATAAAACGTTTTTTCAAAATTGGGTGGGGGGGGTGGGGGGCAGTGTGCGTGGCAAAAATTTAAAATAAACTTGATCGGCCTGCAAGTAAAAGAAGCGTTTGTCCCATACATGTCAAACCTCTATCTCTTACCATCTCTGAGATCTGTTTGTTCATACGGACGGACGGACGGACAGACGGACATGGCTATATCCACTCGGCTGTTCATGCTGATCAAGAATATATATACTTTACATAGTTGTAAATGATTCCTTCTCCCTGTTACATACTTTTGCACAACCTTAATATACTCTATGTACCTTTGGTACAGAGTATTAAAATTCTTATTTAAAGTACGATTTATACATTCTCAGAATACTTGATTAAAGACAGTTTCGGGATTCATAAAGTACATTTCAAACTGTTTTAAAATACTTTTGGTCATACTATTAGTTCTTATGGTCTTAAGTACCGCTCGATTTAATCTTAAAATTGTACCTTCATTTTGTTCTCAATCCAAGAAGTTTTGAAGTTAAACTAAGAACGGTCTTTTCTTTTGGGCTAATTATAATAGACGAAACGTTCTTGATTAAATTTCGTACTTATTTTATGTACGTCTAAGAACAAAACATACTTTAAATTTTAAGTACAAGACGGTATAAATTCTATCCCGATCGATTTCGAACTCTGCCGGCTGTTTTTATACCCTTGCAAAGGGTATTATAATTTTGCCCAGAATTTTGCAACGCATAGAAATATTCATTTCCGACCCTATAAACTATATATATTCTTGATCAGGGCGACGAGCTGAGTCGATTGAGCTTTGTCCGTCCGTCTGTCTGTCCGTCTGTCTGTTTCTACGCAAACTAGTCTCTGAGTTTTAAAGCTATCGAGCTGAAACTTTGCACAGTGTCTTCTTTTTACTGCACACTGCTAATATGTCGGAACCGACCGGATCGGATGACTATATCTCATAGCTGCCATAGGAACAATCGGTCGAAAAGTAAGTCCTTGTGAGAAAAACTTTTTTGTTTTTAATGTAATCGCCTCCCGCTTCAGCAATTATTAGTTTTGTACGCTTTTACACAGATTTGGAATTTTTGGTCGGAATGGGATGACTATATATTATAGCTGCCATTGGAACTATCGGTCAAAAAGTGGGTTTTCTTTAGAAAAATTGTTTGTTTTAATGCTGACGTTCGCAAACTCTGATGTATTAAAATATTTGCAAGGGTATAAAAACTTTAGCTTGGCCTTCTCGTTTTTAAAGAAAATACATACATGTGGCAAGTCTACAATTCTAGGTAGTGAAAATATAGCCAAGCTGGACAAAAGCTGACTAATTAAAGTTTATCAAGCCGCTCGAAGAAGTTTATTCCACAAAAAGTAAATTTTCTTACCTAATCTTAAAGACAAATCTTTAGCTTTTCTTAATAAATTCTAAATAATTCATGATTAAAATTCAAGAACTCATCATTCCGACAGCCATTCAACTCGTTTAATTTAAGCAACATTTTCCATCATTGTTTTCTTGTCCCAATATTTATGAGAAGAAATATGGTCTTGGGATACCAAATTTGTCTAACAATTATTGCTTCGCACTGTGTGCTACATGGGAACAGCATCCGGTCTTAACTCATAATTTCCATTGCACGGCACGCACGAGTGCATCAACAACACCATGAGAATATTTTGGGGCACTTTAAGTTCAAGTTGCCATTGCGAGTTGCAAATTGATCAAAATAAATTGCATAAAATATTCTATTTACGTTCTCACACCGGCTGGAGGAGAGCAGGGAACCGGGAAATTCGTTGTAAGTAACTAATGCAATCAGAAAAGTGTTGCAACGCCTGGGGGCAAGGGGATGATTTCAGATTTTGGGAGCCCAATAACAATGCGCAACATCTTGGCATTAATTTGCTTTCTTACATTTTTGGGTTGAGCTATGCCATTGGAATTTATGATAAGATATGCGGACTGGAATAAAAGAACATAGATTGCTTAAAATAATTAGTGGTAATGGGTCTCTGCACTTAGTCTGTCCACATGGGAGTTTATTATTTATTTTAAACTCGTTTGGCAAAAGTTTACACAGACGCATTTCAATCTGAATGAAAGCTGTGTATGCAAATATCAGTCATTAAATTAATTAAATGGAGCTTCACCTGCGAAATGGCTCTGTGAAAAGTTTTGGTTGTTAGTCTGTTCACATTTGCAAACTAGTTTTCAAGTGTTGCACTTTTGTCTGAATGTGTGGACATTAGTCAGAGCAAAGTAATTATAAATTAAATGAAAAGTTTGCTTAATTCGGGGTCTAAATGTGATCTCATTCCCCAGAGTTCCGATAGAAATCTTGTTCCCAGGGCAAACGTTAAAACAGGCGGCGCCATTCCATTTGAATCCACCGAGACGCATAGCATAGATATCATAATTTCCACTTCTATAATTTGTTTATGATTATAACCGCATGCAAAATAAAACGCATTTAAGTAATTAAGTCATAAAAGAAATGGCGTGCCTCTCCATAAAAACCTACCCGGACTGCAATAAAATTCCCAAAAAAAAAGAAAACAAAACAATTAGGCAATTAAATGTTGCTGGTATTACCAAAAATTTTCGCTTTGGTAACAAAACGCGTCATAAAATAGGCCCAAAATGTACTCAACAACAAAAGGGGACACTAAAAAGGATCGAAAAATGTGCGGGGCCAGAAATGATGTGAAAATGCCTCCCAGCTGGCTCCGCTGACTCCGTCCAAAGAAGGCGAGTGTTTTAGTAATAAGTATTTATTGAATTCCAGTTAACGAAACGAAAAAGGGGGGAACCCCCACTTGGAAGTCAGAGGGCAAGCAAAGCTTACACAAAGCTTTTCAACGCATATTTTCCCAACTGCCGGCAAATTCCGAAAGCAGCAAAATGAATTCTTTTGTGACAAGTTCAGTTCAGTTCACTCCCACTCCTTGTCAGCGAGGGGACTTCATATGGCAGTGCTGTTTCTTTTCCCTTTTTTTTTTTTTTGCCTCAAAGACAGTCAGGTGAAGGAATGCAGTCTCCCTCTCCACCCATTTTTGTAAGAAATTGAAAAATCTAACACGACGAAAAGATGCTGGAAAATCAGCAGCAAATGCGTTGCTTTAGTTCACATTATTGTCAGGATACTCTCCTTCTTGTGTGTGTGTGAATGGAATTTTTTAATAAACGTTAAAGTTTATAACATTCTCCGTTTGGCATATATCGACATGGCCCCAAGATGTCAAAGGTAAGCCCAGGGTATAAAGAGCCACACATAAAACCAACTAATTAGGCAAAGCATCTAATTAGACACACACAAGACAGGGACAACAAGGACGCGCTCGTAAAAGCCCAAGTCCCCAAATGACAACGTCGCTAAAAATTCTTATCGCTGAGCACAAAAATTAAGCCCCCTCAACAAAAAAGAAAACCCCCAAAAATTTATTGTAGCAAAGGTTAAAGATGCGCCATGTTAAATGTGGAAATTGTTTAATCCACTCGAAATCCTGGTTGGCAATTACAAGGCACAGCAGCATCCGTGGTCAGCTGCATGAAATTGGAACTGACAACCGGGAGCGGAGAAAAGGACAAGAGCAACAAAAAAAAATGTGTAAAGGAAAACCTATTTGCATTTTATTTGCTTTGTAATTTGATGCTCGATTGCTTTTTTAGTGTGTAATGAGCTGGGCTGGAAAATGCGTTTTATATTTAGGAGCTAGACGTAATAAGAAAAAGGTGGCTAAAATCGAAGGCAAG
Source organism: Lordiphosa clarofinis (assembly GCA_018904275.1). Lineage (NCBI taxonomy): Eukaryota > Metazoa > Arthropoda > Insecta > Diptera > Drosophilidae > Lordiphosa > Lordiphosa clarofinis. The sequence goes on from JAEIGQ010000113.1 coordinate 840,986, forward strand.
ATGATCCCTTTCTTGGCAGTGTAAACGAGTTTAATGGCACTTAAGACTGAAGGTACTAGAAAATACAAATAAAAATGTATATTTGCTTTAAAAAGTTTAGTATTTTTTAGCATAAAACTACTCAGAACTTTTGTTCTATCTAAGTGCATTTAGAGCCTTAAGGCTTTTCATGTTGACTGCGGTCGAGCAAATCGTTGATTTTGGAAACTTTTACAATTTAAACAGGTAAGAAGGTTGGTCGAGCAAGTCTGTAATGAACTCTGTACCTGCAGTATGTAGTAGTGCTGATGCTGCTTTGCGGCAGTAAATTTTATTTTGGTTATAACTTGACCAAAACTACTTGCTTTGAACAATGCTGGTTGAGGAATTTTCTAAACTGTTGAATAGATGGCGTTACTATTGTGGCTATGTAATTACTCCACGTTAACTATTTAGTTTAAAACGCAAACTAAATTTAGGTTCGGTTTATTGGAGACAGCGAGTTGCCTTTAAGAATGAGTGTCACAGTATGGCGGACACATAAGTCAGTGTGTGTTTGAGTTAGATATGTAGGATACATAAAAAGGCAGGAGTATTAAGCATCGATAGTTGTTATTGATGTGTGTACTGAATAGATGAACTGGATCTGTGATTGGAGCTGGTTAAACTGGGACTGGAACCGCTACAACCATTTGGCAAAGCATCAGACTAGCGTTGCGGCAGCGAACTTCTTTCGGTCAGATCTTAAGTATAGGTCACCCGATCTTTATCATTTCTTTGACTAATCGATTGGGCGGCAGGGGGCGTTAAATTGAAACTAAACTTGATCTGCCTGCAAGTATACATGCCAAACTTCTATACCTCTTACCATCTCTGAGACAGACAGAAAGTCTGACAGGGCTATAACTACCCGGATGTTAAAGCTGATCAAGAGTATATATACTTTATAGGGTCGGAAATGATTGTTTATCACCGTTACATTTATTTTTAAAAAAAAGTAATATATGCATGTGTAGAATATATTTATCCTTTGGTACAAAGTATAAAAACCAGAGCCCGCAAATACCCGTTGACTGTTTTTTGTTGTCCCAAAATACTTGTTATTTACGGACCCTTTGAACAAAGAGTCAGAGATCAACCGTTCACATCATCACTTGAATAAATCAGTTTGCGCTCAACGAACAACCAATTTTATTGTTTCTCATTCGCTGACCGTTTTGTCGCAAGCGAAAAAAATAAAAGTCTTTTGCGTTTGTATGCGTCTGTTTCGGCTTCTGAGTCACACAAGCCACACACAAAAAAATAGCTCAAATGAAAACTAAAACGATGAGAATCGAATTGTTCTGCTCTGAGAGAGAGAGAGAGAGAGAGAGAGAGCAAGCGTGCATGGGTTTTTCGGCTGTAAGCGCGCCGACCACAAAGAAAACAAGTGAGAAAGTCGGTCAAGCCCGACTATAACATACTCTGTACCTGTAGTAGAAGCTGAATGCAATGCTGGTGCTGCGCTCATCTCTAAGTCCTCTCTCTCTCTCTAAGACTGTGCGGTGTTAGTTATAAACGAGAAGGAGCTAACTTCGTCTTTGCCGAAGTTTTAATACCCTTGCAAATGTTTTAATACAACAGAGTTTACGAACGTCAGCATTAAAACAAACCATTTTTCTGATAAAACCCACTTTTCGACCGATAGTTCCAGGCGCTATAGATATAGTCCTCCGATCCGGTCGGTTCCGACATATTAAGTGTGCAGTAAAAAGAAGACTCTGTGCAAGTTTCAGCCATAGCTTTAAAATTCGGACTAGTTTGGTAGAAACAGACGACGACAGCAGACGGCGGAGCACGACACTCGTCGTGATATAAGTTTATAGGGTCGGAATATTTCGCGTTGCAACTTCGGCTTATAATGGTATAAAGAGTGGGATGGGGTCGGGGGAGGGTGATTTACTTTTTTGTTTATAACTTCAGAACCGCTCATCCGATCTTTATCATTTCGATACATTTTGCTAATTACTAACTATCTCTAGAAAGAACGAGTCACCTATCTTCAAAACTGTAGGAGATATAATGTTTTTTCCAAATTGCGGGGGCGGGAGGGGGCGCACAGTGGCCCAAATTACCAATCTAGCGGGATTTAAGTCGAATTTCAATTTTGGAAAATTCCAAATTTTTTGTTTTCTTTTAATTGACAACACTTGTCAAAGCTTATAAAAGCTTTTGTATGAGCTGTAAGATGCTTATCTGATCAGCTGCGAACTTTCAAAGTGAACATATGTTTGGCACAAGGCCTGCAAAGATTTGGCAGCATTTTGTGGGTTTCGTTGGTTGACCCAAAAATCAAACAAATTGAAGTTTGTTGAATCAATATCTTTTTTCTCATTCAGATAAGGTATGTACTAAATAAAATGATATCTTTGTGACCCGTCTTTTATATGTAGCAAAAATTGTGGTAGAAGTAAGATGTTTTAGCAAATATGGGTTTTAAGCCTATACTGACATCTTTGGACTATAACTAACGTTGTTCAATCGTGTTCAAGCTAAGTTAGCATTTATGAAAAGTGTAGGTCCTTGTGGTGTAAAAATACCAAACATGATACAACTACTACCAACGTTATGTCTGTTGCACTTTTTAGGTGAAATGTCGGTCATACATAAAAGCATAGCTGCTTAAGCTTCAAGAATTGAACACATACAACACTGCAGAGCTTAGTAAATATATACTGTAGGCCGAATACATAAGCACACTCGCACGTTTTTGCAAATAATAAAAATAATAGCCAATATTTTCAAAAGCCAACAATTTTAACTAATTTACGATTTTCTATGTATTTCATGGTACCAAGCTGGGTTTCAAAACATTTAGCGTCCTTGAGAAGTCCTAAAATACAGTGGATGTGTTGTCGTACCATAAATGAACAATTTAAGATTGGTAAAAAGTTATCCAGTTGATGTAGATCGTTTATATATGGCTTAGCAACTCTCAATGCATGGACTCGATTTTTGAATGTATTTAACATATACCGAACAGACGTTCAATTCAAAAATGGCCAAAACCGCGGGAAGGGAGGCAAGGTGGAAGCTAGAAAATCCGAAATTTAACCGCAACCTAAAAACACTGTTTTGGGACCCTATACAAACAGGTTAATGCCAGACGACTGTTTTGCAACCAGATTAAGCAGCCCGATTAATTTAATGTGTTTTACTTAGTGGATAGAAATTAATACAGATGCATTCCGCTTTGCTATGGGCAAACATAAATTTGTCTTCTGTGCACAAGTATTAATACGTGGTACAGACATTCCCAGGTAACACTTCCTGTTTAGCTCAAATGATGTCCGAAAAAGCCCTTGAAGCATAAAATAAAGAATTACGGAATTTACAGCAAAAACAAACCCGTAAAGACAATAAAAGCCTTTATCGAACCGATGTAACCCCCGATAACCAAAAAATGTAAGTTAGAAAGTGAAGCTGGGTTGCCGCAATTTCTAAAAATTCCTCAATGATCAGATTCACAGATTCGATAAGTGTTAATTTTAGCACTTAATGGTTTGCTCTATACTTTAAATACTAATTGAAATTTAAAATGTTAAGTACTCAAAAATGTATATTATCAGTTGTATGGGAGCTATGGCTATAGTTGACCTAAATATGATATTTGAGAATGATAGTTGCGTTAAAAACCTTAAGTTTAAATTTTCATTAAAATATCTATCATTTACCGGTTATTAATTAAATTCCGCTAGCAAAGCTGTTTGGCCCCTGTGGGGCGTGGCGAAAATTGAAAATGAACTTGATCTGCCTGCAAGTATAAGAAGCATTTGTCCCATACATGTCAAACCTCTATCTCTTACCATCTCTGAGATTTGTTTGTTCATTCGGAGGGACGGACGGACAGACGAACGGACGAACAGACGTACGGACAGACGGACATGGCTATATCGACTTGGCTGTTGATGCTGATCAAGATGGTTGATTTGAGAAGGAGTAATCTTAGTGTTGAGTGTGCTACAGTCGTCCAACAATCTAAGAATGGTCGAGCTTGGATTTGAGTCTGTCAAGCTCTTGATTCAATAGTTTATTTACTAGATATGACTAATTTTCGAAATTCAATCAAATTCCTAAAATTCTCTTCATTTTCTCCTAGTACATTTATTATCTTCAACTTAATTTTCAAGGACAAGTCCTTGTGTGCGCTTAGAAATGCCCGTCCTCATAGTGTTAATTGTTTTTTCTCATTCAATTTTCATAGTTAATAAATTGACTTTATGACTCGTCATGAAAAGCTCATAAAATTTGCATATGATTGTGAATAATGGTCGGCAGAGCTTCCTTCAGCTTGAAGTCTCCTTTGTTTTGGGTCCTATAATAATGTCAACGTAATGTCTGACGTCAAATAGTTTTTCGCGTGACATTTGCATTTCACTCGCGATCTCCGCTCCCCTCGGGTCCAATGACATTTCATTAGGGTTTCCTTCGGGGCTCCCATACTTGTAGTTAGTATAACGTGTGCCATTGTTTTTCATAGTCGTTTTATGTGCTGTTTATATTTTGATGGCATGCCATATAGTATTTAATACAATATACAATATGAGTTACATGGCGCTATTAACGCGCTCGACCTCTCCGCCCCATTGTCATGTCTGCAATAAAACTATTTTATTTATATTTCTTATATGAAGTTATAACATTTTGCACAGAGGCAACTTTTGCCCGTCTTGCTCTCGATTTTTGCCAACAAATCAAACTACTTACTGAAGAAGCAGGCCCCAGTTTCAGTTGGGTTCGTGTTTGCCGTTATTATTGTCTATACATAAATCCATGGGTGAGCTCTCGTCTACAACAAACACGTTGACATTATGAATTTATTACAATTTAAATATTTTATTTCTGTTATGGCTTCTGCAGGCGACGATTGGGGGGATCCCCCGTATTCTGGCATTCTGTTTGGGTTGGCGTGCGTAACTATTTATGAGTTTACGAGTTTCTCGGGCCAAGTTTTGTTTCAAACAGGAACCGAAACAGGCACCAGGCAAGGTAGCTGTAGTTTGAGTAGGTCATGAATTATCGATGCTGTCAGCAGTAAATATTTGTAAAATATATGTCTTAAAAACTTTTCTTTGTTGTCACGTAAGCACAACAAATTAATGCTTGCAGACGACTTAATTTAGTTAAACTTTAATAATTATTTTTTATCAATTCAAACAAATCAATAAATTCAAAGGCTAGCTTAACCCAGTTTATGGCCATCCCCTTCAAAATCCCAACAATGGCAAAAAACCTACAGAAATTCAATTAGGCTTATCCCTTGCAATAACAACAAAATCAGTAGCCAGAACAGCTGCAACACCTGCGCAATTAATTAGTGTTTGCCGCATTAATTTCACAAAAAATAAAGAGAACCAAAGCCAGAACCGGACAGGGTCTGGGCTAATAAATTCAAAGCGGCCGCCTCCTCCGCTTCGTCATCATCTTGTACTGGCAAAAGGCTTATCTCAGTTCCAAGCCCACACAATTAGAGCAAAAATATGTAACAAAATTTTAGCATTGGGTCAGAAAAACCACTAAAACAACACTAAAAAAGCAGGTAAATAAAATAAAGCAAATTCAGTTAATTTAAATTATAATGAGGCGAGGGAGTAGAAACTCTTTGCTTAAAAGATGAAAAGATAAAATGGGTTTGCCTTTGAACTTGCTTAAAAATAGACAGTTCGTATTTTGAGGTAAGTAAGCGAAAAGGGGAATTTATTTTTGTATGCAAGTGGAATGCTTATTAAGAAATCAACCACTTTGGGAGGAGGGTTGGTTTAGATAGGTTTTAGAAAAGTATGTGTTACACAGTTCGACAAAATCCAACTTTTTTTAAAAGCCCGGCATAAGACCAATAAATTATGATAAAAGGCACCTTTGTAAGCATCAGCTCATACCCAGTTTTTCAAAACCACCCTCGGTTCGCGTTTAATGGGTACTTTTGTACTTGCAACACACAACTACAACAATTTTAACTAAGTTTTTACTGGTTTAAGATAAAATTCTCCAAAATTCAGCATATGTGGACAGGGTCATTGAGAACGACATATGAAAAACTCATTTAATTCGCACAAACGGTTAAGGTACCTCCAGAAGGAGTTAAACGTTCATTCTTCAATATCTTTAAAAGCGCACGGTAGATTTTTCTTAAAATCGTTGTGTATGATGGTATAATGGGCTATTGCATTTCCCTAAGAGATGGTACTCGACAGCCAAAAAACCGCGAATTGGAGTACCAATTTTATATTCACCCACAAATTAATTCATATAGGCCATAAACAAGGTCTACAATAGACAGATCTGCGTTTTCAGTTTTGTCAACGAAGCCTTGGTTCGCGGTTTATAGGCATTTTTGTACCAGCAACTGCCTTAGAACAACATTGACCATTTAGGTAAAACCAGCTTTACCAAAATTATGAAATTAAATTTATAAGTAAATTGCTTCATTGCAAGCAGGAAAACAGATCATATCATTTAAATACTTTAGTTCAGCGCATCTTGGTGTACCACGGATGGCCCATCAAACACAATTTTTATTAAAGATTTACTTTTTCTTGGTGGAAACGACGAATTTTAATCATAAGATTAATTGCATATTTTTGGGGGAGGCTGTGATACCCAGATGGTATATGTTGTTTAAAGGCAATTGCTGGTACAAAATTGCCTATAAAACGCGAACCAAAGCTTCCTTGGTGAAACTGAAAACACAGTTCAGTCTATTTGTACGTCGGGTATATAGTTCATATGGAGTGCTCCGTGGGTGAATATAAAATTGGTACTTCAATTCGCGGTTTTTTGGCTGTCGATTACCATCTCTTAGGGAAGTGCAACAGCCCATTCTACCATCATACACAACGATTTTAAGAAAAATCTACCGTGCGCTTTTTAAGGTATTGAAGAATGAACGTTTAACTCCTTCTGGAGGTACCTAACCGTTTGTGCGAATTAAGTGAATTTTTCATATGTCGTTCCCAATGACCCTGTCCATATGCTGAATTTTGGAGAATTTTATCTTAAGCCAGTTAAAACTTAGTTAAAATTGTTGTAGTTGTGTGTTGAGTACAAAAGTACCCATTAAACGCGAACCGAGGGTGGATTTGAAAACTGGGTATGAGCTGATGCTTACAAAGGTGCCTTTTATCATAATTTCTTGGTCTTATGCGGGGCTTTTTTTTAGTGTTGTACTGTGTTATATTTCATTAGAGGAAACTGACTTTAGGATTCTGAAAGCCCAACCCTCCTACAAAATCAGAAAATTTCATCTTTGAGTTAAAACTATTTATCTGGGATACAAGAAATCTTGAAGTTAAGAAAAAATTTAAAAATCGAAAGATGCCATAAACAAGGTCGAAAGTTGAAAATATTTACTACTGATGCGTACACTTTTGCTATTGCATATATATAACGATACTCGCAGGTATTTAGGGGTCACCTTTTTTGTATATTGGGAATACCAGATTTTTCCTAAAGGATTCGGATTCTATTCCTCCGTCGAAAACACAGTATGTTGATGCTGATGAGTCTCTGCCGATTAATTTAGCAAATAATTTTGACTTATGATTGCCGATTTTACCTGCTGAGAAAAAATATCAAACTGATATGATAAAAAATTCAAATCGATATTTTTAACACAGCATTTTAAAACTTTTTGTATCATTCTGGAAATATTTAATATCAATTTAACTGAATGATGTTTATTTTAGCTCACAAAGATATTTCTTTCTAGTCAAAATGAAATGAAAATATTGATTATTTTGAAAATGAGTTTGATCTGACCATATAAATTATAAGTATTCTTGATCAGCACCAACAGCCGAGTCGATATATGCCTGACAGTCTGTCCGTCCGTCCGTCTGTCTATATAATCAACTACACTCAGAAAAAAATCGGCCTAGAATCAAGTAATTCGCCATATTTTTATAGCCAAGTCAAGCCCGCCCTAATTTTTAGGTCATCTTTTTTCTGACTATATGGTGTTTTTTTCTTGAAATTAAAAAACAGAATTCTAAAAATCAGAAAAGCGAATATTACTCAAAAATTAGAAATTACATTTAGGATATTTTCCTTTTGAAATCTAGAAATATTATTTATAATTCGTTGAAACTATAAATAATACTTAATTTTATGTGAATATTTATTTTATTATACATTTTTTTATACCCTTGGAGAGGGTCTATTAAAATTGTCCGGATGTTTGTAACGCACAGAAGGAAGCATCTCCGATCACATAAAGTATATATATTCTTGATCAGCATGACGAGCTGAGTCGATATAGCCATGTCCGTCTGTTTCTATGCTATCTCCTCCGTCAGTTTTAAAGCTATCTTAACCAAACTTTGCACGAAGTCTTTTGGTATAAATATGCTGCACATTTGTCGGAACCGGCCGGATCGGATGACTATAGCATATAGCTGCCATAGGAACGATCGGTTTAAAAAATAGTTTTAGTGAGAAAAACTATTTTGTTGTTAGTGCTATCGCTCCCAACGCTCTTATTTATAAGTTTTCAATGATTTCACATAATTTCACCAAAATTTTTCGAAATCGGACTACTATATAGTATAGCTGCCATACAAACTGTCAGGCACATATCAAGCTCCAAGGGCAGAGTGGGCCTCAATCGATTAAAATTTTTAGTTAGTTGATTCGTCAACTAAAATTTTAGTTGATTAAATTCAACTTGATTAAATTTAACTTTAACTCAACTTGACTAAAATCAACTTGATTAAATTTAACTCTAACGTGACTAAAATCAACTTGATTAAAAACTAAAGTTAAATTTAGTTGATTGAATTCAACTAAGTTGAAAATTTCAATCAAAGTTACATTTTCAACTATTGTTTTATTTACAAATCAATGTACACTTTGATTTATGAAGTAGTTATGGAAACCAATAATTCAAAAAAACTCTGTGCGATTTTTGATGGCAAATTTTTCCAAAGAGATGAGTCGTTATCGACGGACGCAGTCTCGGTTGCAATATGTACCCGATGCTAAATGCGGATCAGTGGACATCATTCCAGTTCGTCAAATTTTATATGCCATTTAAAAAGAAAGCATGGAGATGATGTATACGCAGAATATAAGGAACACATGCAAATCAACAGAGCCGAAAGAGATATAGTCACAAGACTCTTTTAACAATGATTTGGCGAAATATGTTATAAACACAATGATTCCACTTCGCGCAATTGAGGACCCATATTTTGACCAATATGATGAAGGCCAATATGGCAAAAATAAATCAAAAATAACTTTAGTTAGATAACAATTTTTATTTTTATATTCCACTAAAATCAACTTTACAATAATTAAAATTAGTTAAGTTGAATACTTAATCAAGTTGAATTTATTCAAGTTGGGTTTTAGTCATGATTCATTCTTTATGCTGTACTATGTTCTTCATACAAGATTTTCCACTTGGTTGAAGGTAAAGTTTGTTTGGCAATATAACGTTTTCTGATCCTCTTTGGTATTTTTCTGCGACTTAATGATTTGTCAGTAACGGAAAGTGGTTTGAAACATTGTTTATGATCTTGACTATATTTTGTACCATTGGTCATCAATGGTATTAACCGCTGATTAATATTGCCATAATAATGGTTATATATGTAGTTGTGTGTGGTCGTTTCAGGGCTTAAAATGCAGTTTTGTAAGCATTTAACGGTTTTGTTACCATGGCGATCCATTATCCATGAATTGTGCTTATTCATTGATCCTGGCATTATTTTCAGCTTAATTGGCATTAACGTTTTTGATTCTTACTATATTTTTTAGCCTTTTTGCCATTCTTTTCGCGATTTATAAAGTCGTCAGTCACGGTAAATAGGTTTACAAAACTCACCTACAACAAAGTCTGTAATTTATATCGTATTACGGAGTGTACTTAACTAAAAATCATATACTAGTAAAATCAACTTTGCAATAGTTGAATTTAGTCAAGTTGAATATTCAACCAAGTTGATTTTTTTTATTGTTTTAAAAATATTTTAAAAGTTAAGTTGTTAATTTTTTTTATTTAGAAAAAAAAATCCAATATTTTAAAATTAAATTCTTCCGATTTAACTTATTTTTACTATAATAATTTTCTTTTCTTAAAAACAAAATTTAGGTTTAAGGTAACTGATTTTTCTTAATAAGTGATCTTGTATTGGAGGACAATTAATAGTACAGAGTTTTATCAACTTTAATTCTAAATATTAAAGTTTTTTATAGCACGTCAAGTGACTACAATAAATTGTCTCGAGCTCTATCGATGTTAGAGACTAGAGCAAACAAATTTGACAACAATTTTTCCTGCCTACATTGATTTGACAGTTGGCAAAAACAGAATTTTTTTTAGAAATTCATCTAAACCTCTTAATAACATATCTGATTGCATTACTTTTTCTGATTTTAAGGTTCACTGCCGAAGTTTAAATTCTAGACAATTCCAAACAAAAAAGACAAAATTAGTTACTGCTTGGCTGAGCCGCTTGAGTAAGTTTAATCACCGCCTAATTTAATTTGTAAAAAAAAAAAAACAGCAAAATTCGCAATTAGTACTTTCATTATAGAAATCAAATTAATGGAGAGGAGTATTGGGGGCTTATTAAATCCAATTATCGGCACAGGAAAATTACAATAGAATTGTGTAACTATTTGGAGCCGCTGACTAATTGAAGTCAAGGTCGAGCTACATGGATCAAGTGGACTTCACACCCGAATGCAAAATAAAGTGAGCAAGCTTATCATCCATGTTGAATCTTAATGGAAGAAAAGGTAAACAAAGCAAGGGGTTAGGGTTAGAAAAAACCAACCGGCGAGAATCATTAAAAATTGTGTGTGTAATGTGATCAACGAAGTAAAGCGAAAGCAAATAGCGCTAAAAACAAAACCGCAAATAAAACACAATAGCTAGATTCATATAAAAGCTGGTGGCCGGCTGGCATGATCAAACAGTTGCAACTTCAAAAGGTACTTGACAGCATCTTCGATATGAAATTTGTACTAGTCCTAGTCTGCGTGGCTTTTGTGGCTCTGGCTGCTGCTGTGGTGAGTTTTCCATCATTTCTTATGAAAGTATAAAATTCTAAATTTTACCTCATTTTGTAGGATTTGCCACTTAGCGAAGAGCAGACTGCTCTGGCTAAGGCCAATAGCGAACAGTGCATGCAGGAGGAAGGAATTACCAAGGAGCAGGCAGCGGCACTGCGTGGTGGCAACTTTGAGGATAGCGATCCCAAGGTCAAGTGCTTTGCCAACTGTTTCCTGGAGAAGACCGGTTTCATGGCCGACGGACAGATCAAGCCTGATGTGGTTTTGGCCAAGCTGGGTCCCCTAGTTGGTGAGGACGCCACCAAGGTGGTGCAGGCCAAGTGCGATTCGATCAAGGGCGCCGACAAGTGTGATACCGCCTATCAGCTATTCCAATGCTATCACAAGAATCATGCCCATGTCTAAAGGAATATAAATTATTCCCGACCCTACACCTCCAAAGTACACCAATGCAAGCTGTAATGTGAAAAAAGCATCTGTGAATTGTTACATAAAATGTTGTTTGATAATTAAAATTTATATTATAATGAATTTAATGCTTATGCTGAGATATTAACTCTTATCTGTCGTGGGTTTATTATGTGCTATGTATGAGCTTAAACTTGCCTGTATCACTACAGTCAATCTTAGTTATAAAATTAGGTTTGTATTAGTTTCAAGAATCTGGACCAACTTTCTAGAGCTCCGCATGAGTTGCAACAAAGTTCTCCTAAGCTCAAAAAATTTTAGTTCGTAGAACTATAGCTCATGACATGAGGCGTGATCTGATTGAAACTATTCAGCTCAGATTAGCTTAACAAAGAAACTAAATCTATAATGCATAACTTATATAGATCTTCATGTCATAACATGTGGTCGAAATCTCACTGCCTATTTTCAGTACAAATGGTTGACATTTTAAATTGATTGCAGATTTAGGATTAAAGACTAGAAGCCAAGTCAAAAGATGCATGAAACAATAATGGTAAACCGCCACGTGACCATCTACATCTGTTTGATACAAAACTGACTATTGAACAGATGCAAACTTAAAATAGAGATAAGAAAGCTGATAGGAAGATTCAAAAGTTTTCACTGACCCGAGGAGCTATTAAAAAACATTCGGATAAAAAAAGATTTACCGCTATCGAAATCTAAATATGCACGTTAGACTGGACGTATATGAAAAACATTTTTTTTTAACAAAATTTATGTTCCTCAATGCGCAAAAAATTCAATAATAAACAATTACTTAATACATGCCTTTGGGATTCCCAAGCGGTTATAGCAATTCTGTCATGAGGTAACTTCTGCTAACACACTAAGGACAGGCAGAGACAGCTGAAGATTGAATTGGAATTCATGAAATAGCGCTATACTGTCACTATACTATTAGCCGATACACGAAGCCTGAGATATAAAATTTTTGAATAATCCTTTTTTCCATTATTCGTTTTTGCCAATTTTTTAAATTATAAAACTAAACAAAAAAATTTGTGGACAACCGCAAATTACGGTTTGGTGGCCATTTCGAGATCTATTTTCATTTTTATATTTTTTGTTATTACAATCAAAAATGATCAGTTTTTAAATCGTTCGGTTTATCAAAGAATGATCCATATGCATCTGAGCTGAACACCAAACCAAAACTAACATGTAACATGTAACAAGCGAAAAACATCGATGCCAATGGCCGGCAAAAAAATTAAAAATAAATTTTAAAAACAGCTATTACTTAAAACCGTTATTAAAATTTATTCATAATAGTTTATACTTTGCTATTTGGATAAGCTAGTCTGTGCTCAATAAGCACTGCTCATAGATGTATTAAAGAACCCTGATCGCGTTTTATACTACGTCGATCGAAGTCCTCAACTAGTTTCACACCCCTCAGCATCAGAACTCAATTCCTTTGAGCGACATTACTTCTAAATAGTCTATAGTCTATAAAGTCCATTCTCGGTTGCGGTACAACTCTGTATAGCGACATTTTTTCTTAGAGCCACATGTTGATCATTAAGTCTCCATAAGCTTTTGCACACATTTCTTTCCTAGTTTCATGGTAGGCACGAATGATTTCAATTCACCATCAATTTAAAGGACAATGCGGTATAGGCAGACCCTTAAAAAGCAGTTGTGTCCTCATATATTTTGCAGAAGAACAGCCAAGACATCTTTTCTAGAGGGTAGCTTTGCTGAATCCATCTCTGTCCGCGCCACGCCAATCAAATAATGCAAATAATGTGCATTCAATATTTTTGAAAATAGATTTTTAGTTCAACTACAAAGTTTGCAAAGCATCTCAAAGGGTACTTCTACGAAAATATAAAATGAAAAGGGGGAAATTGAAATTTAGTTAAGTAACTTTCAGCCCACGGCTTCAGGATTAAACCTTAAAATTCCGCAGTTTGGTTTTTCATTACTGAAACTAGAAATTATTACGAATTTTTTGCGCCCTGAGAAACAGAACATTTAAAAAAAAAGTTTTCCATATGATTATGTTTAGTCTAATGGTGGGGAACTAATTAAGACCCATTTCTTCTCCTATATGCATTATAACCTGCATAAAAAAGTCTTAAAACACTTTTTCCAAATGTGATGCTTTATTGTGAAAAGTTTGTTACAAATTCATTTTTCAAAATAGCCACTACTTCTTCTTATCTTTCTGTAAATTTTCAGTTACCATCTGGAAAAGACTGTAAAGAAGTTTTCGGATCCTCAAGGGCAAGCGACATCAACGAAAACCAATAAAAGTCGAATATTCAAAGTCTGGGACATACGGCGAGTAAGGTAGGACTTCCCATTTCAGAGTTCCAATGTATGTTGAAGTAGCTCATATGTAGTACACCACTCGCAATTGGTAGCACCAAATGAAGAGCATGAAATTGCAACCGTGAATATTCGGCTTTAGCGTCGATTTAGGCTTGATTTTCTGCGCTTTGAGCATGGTTCAGGCAAGCTTCTTCAGCTGTCCTTTTTTCCAAATAAAGGCGGAGAAGTAAACTTTCCCGCAAATTGTGTTTTGTTGGCACAAAAGTTGACATATTCGCAGCACACAACGAAATCAAAAGTTGAAGCAAAGGGCTGACTCCACTCACTTGAGAGTCACCCCCTTTTAAGTATGGAACGAATTTAACTTATTAAGGGCAAACACAAAAATTACTATGAAATTAATGCAATGTGTGTTTTTAAAGGGCGACTAAGAGCAGACTTAACTTTTGAATACCATTTCAATGCCTCTGGGGTTTATCCCCTGTCTAAAATTTAGCTCATCCAATAGTCATTGTCAAGTGGCATTTCATTACAATTTACACGGATAACAAATTTAATTTATTTGGAATAACAAATTGAAGTCAAGCCAGCTGTTTAGTGTGATTTACAGAAAATCTATATGATAACGTTTGAAATACAAAAAGAAACGTCAGATATGCAACCATTTTGAGCTTTAACTCTGGCCAACTTTTATTTAGAAAACCCAAAAGAACTGCTCTTTTCGCACGCACACCTTTTAATATCTTCAAACAACATCCAAATATCCAAAATTGTAAGTGTAGAGTGTAAGTGTGAACTGGAACTGGACTTGTTTGAAAATTATAGAACAAATATAACGCACACCCACGATGCAGTAGAGATTAATGGTACTTGTAGTTCCGATGACTCTGAATCTTCGGGTAGTTGATTATGTAAAAGAACGTCATACTGGCCAAAGTAAACTGGACAAACGGTGCAATGCCTGCACGTTTGGGGAACACGTATTTGTGCTGCCAGCGCCACCAGGCACGACTCACAGCTCCCATCATGGCATTAGGTGTCATTCTGCGGCGTAGCAACCAGGCGGGCAATTCTGCCAACTTAACTTGTCCAAATGGTGTATCAGCTGTTGTGGTGAAAATGCAATGACATATGCTGTGAATTTGTGTGGAAATTTACATACCTTTGCCGTAGTAGCGGGCTGGATCGTAGGGTCCATGCACCTTTGGATCATATTCTGATGGATAGTCACCAATTGCCATCTTGTTGAGTTAATCAAATCAATAAAAAATGTACAATATTGAAATTTTGGTTGATGAATGAAATGAAAGGGCTGACTGTATTTAGAGTTAGCAACTCCTGACTGGAAAATAATAGACAGAGTGACGGTAAAATAAAAAATGCCTAATAAAATTGTGACAAAGGTTGTCAAACTTTTTAATGCCCTAGGTAGACTTGGAATTATTTAAAAATGTTTAATTTACACATATACGAGCCGAACGCATGCCGAAGCTGAGAAGAAGAGAGCAAAAAGTCTTTCAGACGCTGGCTAGACTTAGATGCGGTCAAGTCGAAGCAATTTCTTTATCTAACAAAGATGGTCAAAGTCATATTTTAGAAATTATTTGAGCTATGAACTGGACAATTGTTAGATGTTAACTAGTGTTCCGACTCAATTATTGAAGCGGTAAGCGTGAAATTTGAGACTTGGAAGCAGTCCAACGATTCTCCATAGCGCACACTGCACTTGTATGCAAATGTTTACCTGTTGCGCCGTCTGCTTTTGAAATATAACCACAAAAGTGCTCTCAAATTGATGTTCTTGCATATATGATCAATTTTTCTCGTTATCCCCATCACACATTTTATCACCTTTCAGCATTATTTCATCAACTTGTTCCCGTTGCCAATTCCCTTAACAACTTGAGCCAATTCAAAGCCAATATTTAATTGATGAACTCAATAACAGACTCTGGCTGATTATCAGGAATCAGGAACAGGACACGTATGTCTTTAAGATCAAAGGAAAGGCTGACAAACAGACAGACAGACGGACCGTCACGGGCACTGTCAATACACGATAACAACCCCCACAGCGTAGTTTTTATAAAATTAAATTACATTAATGTGAGAACCGCAGGCCAACCCCCCTCCCACTCTCACCCTCCCACGGCTTTAGCGAACCGCATCATTTCCTTGCTACTACGCCATCAATGGAAGCCAACTAACAAGAACACGACAAGCCAAGACAAGCAAAATAAGAAGAAGGCTACGACAAGACAAAGGCCAAGTCAGGCATCAATGTGTTTGTCCCTTTGGCAGCGTCCACGGATCAGGGACCACAGACCACGGACCATATCACGCGTGTTGGTTTCTTTGACAAGCCGCCGGGGCAGAAACCACGAGCTGTCTACTTAAATGCATTAGCTGGCAAGCCGGGCAGTTGGGGGTGGGTTCGGATGGAGCTCAAGCTGCCTTTTTAATAGACATTAGTAAACGCATCAGTGATTATGCCAAGGCTTTTGTGCAGACAACTGCAACTGAAACGGATGCTAAATGGAAGTGACATGACAGACAGACGGACAGACAGACAGTCAGCCGGGCCAGGAAGTGACAAAATGAATTATAGACGCCAGTCCATCCCGTCCAGCTGTAGCTTTAAGCTAATGGCGGGGCACTGCTCCAAATTCCCCAAAGCAATTGTACCAACCCCTCCACTCACCCTCACCTAACCAGAACCGGCAAACGCAATTGCGACACGTGCTCAATGAATGTTTAATGATTTGTTAATTGGATTTGGGCTTTTAAAAAAGGCAACCCACCTTGAGCCGCTCGCACTCGCTGTGTCCAATTCATTTGCTCCCGCATGCACATCTTTTGTGTGGAAGTTTTTGGGAGAAAGTGTGTGTGTGTGTCGCCGCTCATCAATATTTATGCAATACATAAACGTGCAAATACCTTTGGGATATACGTGGCCAGGGAGAAACTTTAAGCTCCTGATGACGGTCTGACAGTGGGATGTAAAGATGGCCAACTCTTATGCAAATTTACACAGTGGAATGCCGAATGATGAATTAAATATGCATGGGTGATTAGTTATGTTGTCTTGTGAAATTTTTGAAAGAAATTGTATTAAGCGAGGGTGGGTCAATAAGTACTTTCTATGATTGCAAAATGGATTTATTAGAGCGAAGCTATTTTATGGACGTTCGGTTGGGGGACTTAAAGTAGAAAAATGTTGTTATTGTGATAAATTCTTTTGGGTATGATTTTTAAAATTTTTTAAAGTCCTACAGTACTGAATACAGTTTACAAAATATAATAAAAAATGTTGCGTTTCCGAACATTTGGTAGCAATTATTTATGAAAGTCCCTCCGCTGAGTCTGAAATCCAGTCCAAAAATTTTTGTGTGGTGCCGTTTTTGAGAAATTGCGAAAAATCTAGTTTTTTTTATTGGAAGGAAAGTAACTTTAGAATTATGAGTATATCTTTAGTATCGGTTTATACATTGTGAAATGGTAAAGTTTTGTTGGAAGGTATTTGAATACCCTATCATTCATTCATACACCACTTCTTAATAAGATGTTGAACCTTTTAAAGGCAACTTTAACTTTAACTTTGGTTTATTACTTCTTCGGATAATATTGGATTTCAAGTGAGATTTTCACCACGGAAAAAACTGTGTAAAATATATTTTATTTATAAGGAAAAAAACAACGCCCCATATATCATTAAAATCCATCGAATAATAAAGGAGTTTTTGGCATTTATTATCAAAAAGCTGTAAACTGGAGTTATAGAGTACTCAGCATTGAGAACTGAGTATTAAGTATCGAGTATTGAGTGTAAAATCTATTACCAAGTATCGAGTACTGAACATGGAGTACTGAATATCGAGTACTAAGTATCGAATACTGAATATCGACTACTATGTATCGAATACTGAGTACCAAGTATATACTGAGTATTGAGTACTAAAAATGGAATACTTGGTAAGGAGTTCTGAGCATCGAGTACTGAATATTGAGTAAGAGCATGAAGTACTAAGCACCGGTTATGAAAATTGAATACTGAATATGGAGTACTGAGTATCGAGTACAGAATATCGAGTGCTGAGTACCGAGCATTAAGTGCTGAATACAGAGTACTGTGCATCGGGTACTGAATATGGAGTACTGAGCATCGAGTACTGATAAATTACCAAATATCGGGAATCAACTATTGAGAGTAGAGTAACACACACGACTGAGTCATTCCATAAATACCATACGTCTTGCCCCAAATTATCAACGAAAACTCACCATTATAATATTTGGGTGTCAAATTAGTTCCAAGTACTTAGCAATAAATTGTGGCCACTTTTCATTGAATATTTGTTTTTTGGTTCACCTTTTTGGAAATATTCTAATTTAAATTAGAACCCATATAAATGCTTAACCAAATTGTGTACTCTACAGTTAATTCTAGTATTTACCTAAATAATTTTAGTAATTTTATGTGAGGCATTAAAAATGTTTTAGATTTATCGCACAAATTGCGCATTGCTGTTTATTCCGTCATTACAGTTAATAGTAGCCATAAAATATATTTTAAACAAATATGTTTATGGCAAATGTTAATAATCACATGCAAATGACTTTGTCGATGCAGTGAGGCATGACATTAAAATGGCCGTATAGTTAGTTGTGTTGAGGTCCAAAATGTATTTTTGAATTATTGAGAATCGAAGCTCAGTCAGGCATTAAAATATGCTCATACTTAAAACAAATTCGTTGTCAATTAAACAGCAATTAAAATGTAGAATTATTGGTGGTTGATCCGTATAAAAGGAGACAGTCGAGGCCAGGTTCTAGTTCAATACCTAAAGTTTTTGAAAAGTAACGGGAATCTAGAGTTTATATACAATGTATACTGATATTCGTTTGCTGTGCCTGCTGAGCCTGATTTATCTGCTACCTTTGGCCAGGGTATTATACTTTATTTTATTTGAAAAGTTTTGTTTTATAAGACTTCACTTGCAGTGTCGCTCGCTTTCCGTGTCGCTTAATATGTCGCTTACACGCACTGAGCTGCCTGATCAACATAATGCCACCTTTCCAAAGCTCAGTCATGAGATGCTGCACTCTTGCATGCGGGAGACAGAGATATCCATGTCACAGCTGAAACTTTTCCGTCTGAGTCTGATCTCCAATGATTACAGCAATGATAATGAGGTAGCTGCTACCG
Source organism: Lordiphosa clarofinis (assembly GCA_018904275.1). Classification (NCBI taxonomy): domain Eukaryota; kingdom Metazoa; phylum Arthropoda; class Insecta; order Diptera; family Drosophilidae; genus Lordiphosa; species Lordiphosa clarofinis. The sequence goes on from JAEIGQ010000113.1 coordinate 859,980, forward strand.
CTAGCGACATGGACTATGTCAGTAACTCGCAGTTACCATTTCTTGATCTGAAGCGTAACGAACCGCTGCAATGCTTCGTACGCTGTCTCTATGAACGTCTGGGTTTGGTCAAGTATGATGTACTGCTAGAGGATACTTTTAAGAAACAGGTACAAAATATTCTTCAGCACGAAAAGTCCGAGATAAAGGAGTGCATGGATCTGCAGAGCAAGAATCACTGTGAGGCGGCCTACAAGCTGCATTTGTGCTATAATCATATGAAGACTCTGGATGCCGAGCAACGCATTCGGGAAGTTCTCGAACGCAGTGAAAATGAGAATGAGATTGGTGTGGGCAATGAGGAGGATGATAACAATGAGAAGGAAACAGGAGAAGATTTCATTGATGGTATACAGCATTCTTCGGAAAGCGAGACGGAATGAGAATAGAAACACATCTATGATAACTGAGGGTGTGTCGGTAGTGATTTAATAAATATTTTATGTTTCAGGCATAATCCAATTATACAATATTGTACCATTTACTTTTGTGCAAAGTGTCGCTGAATTAAATCTGTCAGTTTAGAGCAGAGTCCGCCACTTTCCCATCTTCTGTGTATACAAAAGCCCACTGCAGCAGCGACGTCGACACACAGACAGAATACGAGCTTATACTGCCCCCTTTTGCAACAACAAACAAGTGATGATCACGCGTGGCTAAACACATATACGCTACGCCAAAATAAGCATGAGTGTTTTGACGACCCCTGGATTGTTGGGAGCTTCCACTACAGCTACGTCCGCGTTCGCATTTATTTGTCGAATAACTTTAGTTAAACTTCATAAGAAAACTGTCAGTAGAAATCGTTCGTTATATAATATAAAGAAAGGTTTAGATCTAGCCATATTCGACCATCTGCCCATATATCTGTTTTCCTAGAAACTTGCTGTTTATTTTTAAGCTTGTTGTGCCCTTTCCTTTCATTTCTCGCATTGAATCTTTACGATCTCCCTACACAACAACAAAAAATATGTTAATAATGTTACAATCAGACAGATCAGATTTCCACCGTAAGCGCAATGTTGTGCAAGGACCGTGACAGAATTTGCTAATTTTTGTATATATTAATTTTGTGCTAAGCTCAGTAAAGAAATGTGTCTATGGTTATTTGCGTGGTTTGATGGATTTGTCCAATCTTCTGTAGAAAAACATTGATTAAATTTAAAATTTTGGAAAAAAATGTTTTCTTACTTTGGGGGGATTCGAACTCAGGACTTCGGCTGAACACGATTGTATTTAATCTGTCTAAAATATAAATATTTAATATCAGTGAATGCGACGACTTCAAATTCTCAAGTTTAAATTCAGACAAAAAACAATATAAATATAAGGACCAAACTGAAATAAGCTAATTCAACAATATGCCGGTTGTGTTAGTCCCGTTATATATTAAATCCATGCAAATCGGTTAAGATAAACGACTTTTTTGATTTTTCTTTCCGCCCTCATAACTCTACTTCAATAGCGATTAGAAGACTACAAATTTAGGAGAGTGAATTTCTCATTGATGGTAAGAACATATTTAAATTTGGTGCTGATCGGAGTGGGGCAGTTTTTGTATACTTATTCTGCTATGCCCTTTGTCCCAGAAACAAAAATGTATACACTCTAAATCAATCTTTCGACTTTGCTGTTATAAAATTTAATAATGTTCACTACTTTTATATTTAAATAACAAAATTTATTGCTTATATAAGCGAACTTCAAAAGCTGACGAAATTTCCGTTTGAAAAAGTCCAAAAGTTTAACTTAATTGCTTATTTAAATATTAATTGTTATTTTTACCTATTTCTAGGACTTTCAGTTTTTATATTCCCTTTCCAAAGTTCTTTTGCGGTTGTCTTAAATAATCTAATACAAATTTAGTAGCATTTTTGTGGGCTGAACAAATCCAAAAATAATGTTTTCAAATGTATAGCATACTTATGGGCGACGGTATCAAATGTGATTTATGTTATATGAGGCCATGGTTTTAAAGATCGGTATATAAATACGAGGAAGGAAAAAAACAGTTTATGAACATGGTTTAGTAGAGCTTTCTTTCTGCTTTGTTCAACTAAATGAATCCCTTTGTATAGGGTATCATAGCCACTCTGGCTCAGTGAATCGAAACATCACTTTGGTTATTACAAATTTAACGCTGGTTTTTTCTTAAAATGCCAATTGGCAGGTAAAATTACTATAAAATAATTATAAAATTGAATAATTGAATTAAATGAAATAATAGCGTCCTCGACAAGCAATAAATACCAGTATTTAAGCGGTTCTCAGTTGATCAACATTATTTAGTTAAAAAAATGATGTCGAATGGTTATGTGATCACTTTTGTGGTGTTGGCCTTACTGCAACAAGTAATGGTAAGTTCAGGGAATTTTATATAATATATGTTCCTCATATATTCTACATATTCTCCAAATAGTCCCAAAGCGCATCTGATGTGGCTGCCTTCAAGCAAATGCAAGATGCTTGCGTCAAGGAGCTGAATATTGGATCAGCAGAGGTGGCTCTAATTACCAACGACAAGCCGGTTCCCAATCCTACGGAGGCCTTCAAGTGCTTTCACAATTGCCTGTACAAGAAGATGGGTTTGATGACTGCCGATGGCAAGGCCAATAGCGACAAGATAGCCAAGTTCATACAGACGCGTTTCGCCAGTGCTCCCGGTGACAAGGTGAAATCCGCATTGGCCACCTGTTCCACCCCCAATGGAGCCAATGCCTGTGAGCATGCTTATAATTTTGAGATTTGCATGGCCAAGGGTATCAATGGTTAGAGCGACTTCAGTATGACACCACTCTCACCAGCAAATTGGTTAAATAATAAAGTTATTTTACAATATTAACGCATTTTATGCATAATCGTGTGTGTGTGTGGGCGGGTATTGTGCATTTAATTATGCAAATTGAAAACGGCAAATGGTTGCGTTTATATGTATATTGTGCACATATGTAACACAATACGTGTGTGTGAGTGTGCAGTATAAGCTGTTTAAGCCGGGGCTTGGGCCCGGTCAGGGCATGAAAGCTCCAATTAAGCTGTGACAAACTGTGACGCTGACATCATTATCATGCAGTGAGCGAGGCAGAGATAGGCCCCCCCTTCCCCACGCTCCATTTCGTTGTCCATTATGAATTACCGTTATTATTATTGTTTTTCAATGCAAACACAAATTAATTACAATTTGTCAGGCCAAACTGCATAAAGCTTTTGTTGGTTTTTTCAGCCATGTTCATGGGTTTCGTCCTGAAAATTACGCTTTTTCAATTGCAAAAAAAAAGTATTGTTTCTTTTTTTAAATTTTTAAACAGTATTATTATGTCAGTATACTTAGGCAAGAAATTAGGAAAAAAGAAAAATTATAGAAAATTGGAAATCTGTAAAACATTTAATCTCTAAAAAGAATATTCTTGAAATAGAAACTTAATTAGGAGGGAAATGTCCGTTATTCAAAAGTTTCCCATAGCCAAATGAAGAAAATTTTTCTGACACAAAAACAACCACAGAAACAAGATAAGGAAATATCAGCTCCGATTATTGTATGAAGATGTGTGTGTGGGTAAACTCCTGATGGTCTGATACACACGAAATCATTCGTCAGCAACAACAAAATCTAAGCTAAAGTCGACCCATACATATTTATGGTTGTTAACGATTTTGCCAGAGGCTTAGAAGATAAATAGAAAAGAGAAACAAAACAATTTGGCTTGTGCTTTGGTTTTTGCTATGCACAAAATAATAAAGAATGCTCGGTGTGCGCATAGGCTGTGGGCTCCCGCTGCTAACAATATTTTTATTAACCTTGAGACTCAATTCCATCATTCGTCAAAATAAAGTGTGACCAGGTTTTTGCCTTAAAAAGCACACTAGCTCAGTGTGACCATAACAAGCATCAGAGCTGTAAACTTGAATTACCATTACCAATTTTCACACAATTGAAAACAATTCCTGATAACCATTTTTAATAATCGTAATTGTAACTTGGAATTTTCGATTATTCAGTGAATATTCCAAAATTTAATTACTTTTACAATTACTTAGATAATTGTAGCAGTAAAGGGTGATTATTGAGTAATTGTGCTTGAAATGTTGAATTATTCATGATTTGTAAGGTGTCAAATTAAATAACTTAAGCCCAATTATCAATTTCATGGTTTATATAACATGTTCTTGTGTAAAAATAATAACAAGTTTATTTCATATTACCCATTAAATTCAAGTTGGCCTTCATGACAACAAAATTTTCAAACGAAAAATCGGAAATGGGAAGACGTCTTGAGTTGTTAATAATATTTGCATATGAAAACATTTTTTCAATCAATCACGCACAAATGGCTTAATGAATTAGGAAGAAATTTGGCACTCAGTTAGATGATAACCTGGTTTCGTCGAAATCATAGGATTTATGTTTGGGGATTATATGTTCTCTTGAGTCTATTGTTTTTCTATGTGTCAAAGCATATTTCACAGCATCCGATATAACAATTTGCTGAATTTGATCAGATTCCCGACCATGAAAAGCAAATTTTCCAAGACAATTAAACCATCGCAAATAAATCAGTTGCAACAATCGCAGTGTTCGCTTTTGCCGAAATTTGGAAAATATTTAAAAAGCGCTTCTTTTTTTTCTTTCTTTTTCCAAAATACCACTCTTTGAGCTTAATATCTCAGTGGAATCAGAGATTCTCTGCAGCTTTACTGCCAGGGTATTCAATGCCGAAAATGTAAAATCTTCTCTTTCTCAAGAAAGTATAAAATTGTTGCTATAATTGTTCCATCAAAGTGCTATGATAGATATTATTAGCTTGGGTTTTATCAGCAAACAATTAAATTTGATGTTTTCCAAACTTGATTTGTAAAAAATCATCACCTACAAATACAAAATAATTTAACTTTTTAAGCACAATTACTCAATAATCGCCCTTTACAGTCACAATTATCTAAGTAATTGAAAAAGTAATTAAATTTTGTAATATTCAAATAAAACCGTATAATATAATACAATACGTTTAAATCGTAATCAGATTGTTGTTTCATTACCTAAAAATTTTTTATGTATGAAATAATTATACGGAAGTAATGACAACCTCAAGCACTAACAATACGAAAACAAACAACATTATTTCCCTTTTCTTTAGACAAAATAAAATGATCTATTTTTAAGCATCACAAAACTGATATCCGAAACATTCTATGCTCCGAAATTATATTCATAAATTTGTTTCCTTGACTCAAACCTTAACTTCAGATACAGGCTTGAAGGTCTCAAAACATTCGTGCAGTTTGGCGGCAGTATCACATTTGTCTTCTCCCTTGATGGAGCCACATTTGGCCAAGGCAGCTTTGGTCTTTTCCTCACCAATGAAGGCGCTAAACTTTTCCAGTACCACATCCTCTTGCAGCACACCGTCCTTCATGGTGCCAACCTTTTCAAAGAAGCAGTTGGCAAAGCATTTGATATTCGCAGTGGGATTCTTAAAGTCCTTGGCCTTAAGCTTGGCGGTCTCCTCTTCGGTTAGATTGATTTCCTTGGCACATTGTTCACCATGCTGCTTGGCCAGCATTTTCTGCTCTTCATTGAGCTCAATGGGCTGTAGGGGTAAGGATTGGGATTAGTTATCAACCTGATCTAGTTTTATGATAATTAACTTACCGTGGCCACTGCCAGAGCCAGAACCACAGCACCTAAGGTGAACACAAAAATTGAATTCATTTTGTCGTCTTAATGTATGACTCCGAGAACGTTGAGAAGGTTCTGTGGCTGTTTAAAACTCTGCACGCGCCTTTTATACCCTCTGCCGGGATGGTTTTTGGTAATGAGGGCCGGTTTCTTTTTAATAGCCTCTGGCCATGATCTATCTAAGCTGTTTGTTGTCTTCTTTTTTTTTATTTTGTTTTGGTTTTTGCTGTGCAAGTACTTTCGTCAATTTCAGAATTTCTGCCCCCGAGGCCAGTATGAAAGCATGGTTCATTAAACCTTCTTTTTTTGTGATAGAAGATCGAATCAATTATGCACACAGACAGCAGATCATAAGTTTGTCTAGCTGGCCACAAATTATTTCGAGTTACTTTGTGGCTACTTTACTCATTATCACACTACTCCATCAACAGAACGAATGAAAACTTTTTCCCCCCACCAAAGCCAAAGCCAAAACCAAACCCAAACTCCAATTCAAAATCAAATCCAAATCCGAGTGACAACGCTCCGTTCTCAAGTCGCAATCAGATATATATATATATCGGGGCGAGGTGTGCGTCGAGGTATTGAAAGTTGAGAAGCGCAAAGGAGACAGACGACGGCAAAGTTTTTTCATTTGAATCCTATTATTTCAACGTAGTTGTAATCTTATTATCCACGAGATGACAGCAAAATGACATTTAGAAAATTTCACGCTGTGTGAAATGTACAAAAATAATAAAAAAAGAGAGAAGGAATCGAGAAAGCAAACCAAAGCGAATACGGGAATGCAAGAAAGTCAGCCAAGCAGTGCGTGTGGGTGATGGAATTGTGCTGAAGCTGAAGCTGATGATGATGATGGAGTGGGTGGCTAGGTGGCTGGCTGACTGCTGCCGCTTCCCTTTTAATTTCAATTCTGACATTTGTTTGTCTGCTGTCAAAATAAAGTAGCTTTCGCGCAAAAGAAATAAACCAAAAGATTCCGATTGAAAATGTTCTCTCCTCCTTGGCATGTTGTGGTTTGGGGGGAGGCAGTTGAAAGTTTTTCCCTGGCGCAATAATAATAATAAACTAAAGCTTGTTTGACTTTTCTGTAAATTCTTTGAAATCCTTAATGTGGTTATCTTAATTCAATTTGTGTCTGTGTGATGTGTGTGTGTGTGTGTGTGTGTGTGGTTGTAGGGTCAGTCGAGTTGAAAGTTACATGCAAGACATATGTGAGCTGGAATCGCTGCAATTCGGAAATGTTTTGTTTTAATAAGAGTAATTGAAATATGTAAGGAATTTGTTGAAAAATACTGTTAGAAATAAAAGAGGAAAAGGACAAAAGTTGAGAACTGTGAACAGAGAAAATCCCAACCAATGAATTTATTCGTAATATAAATAATAGTTCAAGATCATTGGATGAAAATCGCTTACGTATCGCTTCAAATCGATAAGAGAGACCAAAATTCAACATTTTTTATTTCAATAAACAAAAAAATCGCAAAAAAAAAAACGGTTTTACAAAAAAAAACTTTGTTATAACAATTTCAAAAATCATCAAAAACGAAAAAAGGAAAACGAGAAAGGCAGGGCTAACTTCGTTTGTGCCGAAGTTTTGATACACTTGAAAAAGCTAAAAGTTATAAACAATAAAAAATATACCTTTAAAGAAAACTTTGCTACGCAGTCAGTCTTAAAACTTTTTGATTGAAACTTGACAAGTGTGCTTTATATTTATCAAGCTTTTCAAAAGTGCCAGCATCACGCAGATCGGATGTATATATCATATAGCTACCATATATGATCTGATCTGACTGTTTTAATCCTAAAGGCCTAATTCCAGATGACATAAACTGTTACTTCGGCACAATACTTCATTCAAATAACAATTGCTTTGCAATAGCCTTCAGATTTCAAAACAGTTCAAAAGTGTTTCTATTCATGTGAACTTCAACATAAAAATTGATTTTTATGTCATCTGGAATCAGGCCTTAAAAAAGGTAGCATATTTATCCCGGGATAATTTTAAGAATCAAGCAAATAATTCAAGCACAAGTTCTTCCCAAATCAGCATCATTTTAAACAAGTTGGAGCTCAACTTCAGCACGATATGTAATAGTTATTTTATCCCAGGGAAGATCCCGTACTTTCCTCTTCTTCCGTATTCGATCAGACATACTTATACACTTCAAGAACTACATCCGTTTTGGGTTGTTTAAAATTCTAATTTGGGACTCGAACCGATGACCTCGCACTCACCATCTCACTCACCATCGCCCTCAGTTGTTGTCGCATTTCTAAAATGCTATCTACATTTTTTCCTAATTTATGAGCATGTGATATCAAAACGAATAGATTGGAATGATACAAGTTTAAAAGACTTGGGCCAATCCTTAAAAGCATGATGGAATTTTAAGAGTTTACTCTAAGATGAAAAAAAAAATGAAAAAATCCCGACTGTTTTTATACCCGTTACTCGTAGAGTAAAAAGGGTATACTAAAGTCGTGCAAATGTATGTAACAGGCAGAAGGAATCATTTTCGACCATATAAAGTATATATATTCTTGATCAGCATCAACAGCCGAGTCGTTATAGACATGTCCGTCTGTCCGTCCGTCCGTCCGTTTGTATGAACACCTAGATCTCAGAGATGCTAAGAGATAGAGGTTTAACATGTATGGGACAAATGCTTCTTTTATCTGCACGCAGATCAAGTTTGTTTCAAATTTTGGCCACGCCCCCTCCCGCCCCCTGCAGTTTGAAAAAAACGTTATATCTCCTACAGTTTTGAAGATAGATGATTCGTACCTTCTTAAAATAGTTAGTAATTAGCAAAATGAATATATTTGCCAGTAAGTGCTCAGTATAAAGAGCAAGCCATCGCTAAACCTCCCTCCCACCCTATAAAATGTTGAACTTTTGCCTAACACGTGGACGCCGAAAGAATATAACGATACCATCTTAAAGATTATTTTAGGTTTACAGGCCAACAAAATGACCATCTTTGTGAGGTCCCGAAAAAAAAATGGGTTCTCAAGCTATGAGCAATAAAGTGAAGCAAGCCATCGCTAAACCCCCTCCCACCCTATAAAAATGTTGCATACTTTTCGGATGGTCACCCCAAGTAACGCAGGAACACTAAATTGGCCTCTAAAGACAGACATTTTTCGATTTATAGCATTTTTAGCAATATAAACCATCCCGTTTAAGCTAGCGCAGTTATTGAATAATTAATTTTGCCATCTGAGCTTATAGCCAAACATATGATCTAATTTTGTGATTTTTATGGCATTTTAATAAGTTTATTTGGCAAAGATATGGCGTGTTTAAGACGAAAATACATATTTAAATTTATGGGAGGAAAACTAGATTGTTACTCTAAATCTGTATAGGAACTGTAAAGGGGCTACTTGGTTCGGCATAAATTGTTATATGTTTACATGTAGATGATAAATTATATTTAGAATCAAGTAGCCTTTTCACAGTTCCTATACAAATTTCAGTTACAAATCTAGTTTTCCTCCCATAAATTTAAATATGTAATTTCGTGTTTAAGAGGCTACAACTTTGCCAAATAAATTGATTTAATCGCTATAAAAATCACAAAATTAGATCATATGTTTTTCTATAGGCTCAGATGCCGAAAATATTAATTCAATAACTGCGCTAGCTTAAACGGGCTATAAAAAATGCTAAAAATGCTATAAATCGAAAAATGTCTGTCTTTAGAGGCCAATTTAGACACTTTCCGCTGTACTAACATAGCGGCTATGATTTTTTAAATTTGCATTGATATGTACTTTATCGCAATTAGTTCATAAATTCAGATAAATATGCCTAGTGTGGCCTCCATAAATCCTAGAGTGCCAAAAAGTCGACTTTTTGGTTTTTCCGCGATATCTTGGAAACAAGAGCTGATTGAACAAAACCAATGATACAGTTTTGTTCAGTGAAGTCTATATTAACATAATCTGTTAAAAATAGACCTGCACCAAAATCACTGTTGGGCTGTGTAATGAATTAAAAAATCAAAAAATTTTATATCATGTTTTAACCTCTGCGAAAAGCCTTCAAAGTTTCCACAAATATTACGTATACAACCCGTTCACCGAATCGAAATTCTGTCGACGAATTCTTCGTATCATTTTAAAAGTTGTCAAATTTGAATTTAATCGAACAACAAATAAAAATGGAATGAATTTTTGGTTGGTAGACTACGACCAAATTTTGACGAAGCGAGCCCATTTGCAACGAAGAGATGCGTTTTTTCAACGCTTTTATATGGGACTAAATTCTTAAGACGGCCCATTTCAGAAAGTGCGACTAGTGTGGCTCTCAAGTTGAAGTCAGCATGGTCTACGAGCGGGGTTTCAGCAAAGGGCCATGTACGCATGAACGCACTGTCCTTCTAGTCAGATACTACAGACATAACAGTGAAAACCATTTTGGCTACTATGGGCAATTCGCTAAACTCAAGAGATCGCTCCGTGGACACCGATTTGAATCGATAAAGAGACAGAGTCCCAAACGAAGAAGAAATTAAAGACTATACCAGAAGAAGACTTTGCAGCATGTTCTTAAAATTGTCCTACAAACACAAACAAAATTGTAAAATACGTTGGCACAAGTGTAATGCAGTAGGGGAGGTTACTTTCAAGGGAATGAAATGAATTGACAATATTTAATAAAGAGTTTTTGATTTATAAATAATTTCCCTGTATTTTTTGCCCATAGTGGTATAGTAATCCGCATTATTTCTTGATTCTGAAGAAGCTTATTTATAAGCAGCCCAGTAAAAGTAGACTATTTGCAGGAACGGCTGCAACCGTGATGCGCAGCACTTCAGTTCAGTGTGGGACCTGACTTCAAAGATATCTTGATAGCCTCTTAATGAACGGCTAAAACTTGCTTTCATCTAGAAGTAAACAGCGCAAAATAGTAGAAGTTTTGCCGTAATATAAAATTTTTACCAAATATATTAAGTACCAAATATATTTACCTACATATTTTGTCTGTCATATAAAAAACATTTTTTATTGGTCATGGTACTTTTTTTGTCAAATGTTATGACTTCAAATCAAGTCTACGCCAACTACTACAAAATTAAAAATTTAGGCATGGGCAACAGTACGTATGAGCGATAAACTTTAAGTCCAAGTCGCAGACCCTAAATCTTATTTTTTCTCAAAAAATTTTTTTGCTATGCGTTTTATACACAAATACGCATCGTTTAAGCGGGTATCAGTATGGCGTTACATTTTTCCATATATAAAATGTCCGACCTAAGGAACACTGTTAAACATGTTTTTTCATGTGTAACGGGTATATCGAAGTCGGTTCGAGCCGACTTTAACTTACGCTCTCGTTCTTATCTGTATAAGAAAGAAGTATGTGAGCATTTTTGGTTTTTGTTAATTCCATTAATTTTAGTTTTCACTTTTGGAAAATTTTAATAATTATTAAGGCTACTTGGGATATACCCCTATTCTGCAACCGTAGCCTTTCTTAATTGCTAAATGATGTCATACTTCCTTCCTGATTTGTAAATCCTGGCTGAGAGGATTTCTCAGAGCACCTTAATCAGGTTTAATTCACGATGAAATTTTGCAAATCTGAAACAAACTTAATTTGGGTACGGTATCAAATCAGCTCAGGAAATGTTTCCGAATTGAATAGATCAGTATCAGCCTTTCCATAATGATCTATTTGACTCGTTCAAAATTAAACGGCTCGCAAGCTTCAAAAGATTTAATCTACGATATGTTTGGTCAGTAATGTCTGACGTAGAACCCTAAGCAGGGTCTGGAACAACTTGCAAGCGAGCCAAGAGCTCCTTCTTTTGGCGCTGTTCGTGAGCTGGGTGCCATCAAACGGTTATTGACTCTAAGCTGGGAGCCACAGATCAGGACTCAACAGCTGATGACTTAGTAAATTCCGAAAAAAACCAGAGTGGATACAAAATGGTAATAGTGAAAAACTTTAATGCCAGGAGATAAATGCCTTGGGCTGACAAATCGTTAAATAGCGGGGGTATCTCCATGTTTTGTGGTGTGGTCCGAGGGGGAAGCGTGGGGAAAAGAGGGATATTGGTGGGTTCTGGAAAAGTGAGCTCTGCGTTGGATGTGGGTGGGATCTGGGCGGGTTTTGGGAGTGATCTGGTTGGGATTTGGGCGGGACATAGGTGGAACTTGGGTGGGATCTCGATGGGCTCTGAGTGGGTTGTGGGAGGTATCTTAGTGGGATCTGAATGGAATTTGAGTGGGATCTGGGTATGTTCTGGATGGTATCTGGGTGGGATGTGGATGAGACCTGGGTGGGATAGCTTGGGAATTTGAAATTTAGCTTTTAAATCAAGCATTATGTTTCACATCCAAGCCGTGTGAGTGTTAACGACACTCAATGTTTTTTTTTAATTCTAAGTAAACAAAAATTCAAGCTCTCAGCATGGAAAAGGCCCGATGATTCAATTTCTAAGCATAAGATTTTATGTGAACGCAGCTTTACAGAGAACTATAGCAGGGTTGATAAACTGAGAAATGGTAGATCTTGATTTTGAGATTTTTAATCTCATTTCAATTTATTTCAATCTCTGTCTAGAGGAATTGCTTAAAGTCCATCCAGGGGCAATTTCCAATCAAGCATTTAAGCATTAATTCTAAAATTTTTATTATGACGATCAGTGGCGACTTAATAATGGGAAATTTATGATCTGTAAAACCCAACAGCTTGATGGCTTCCCCATAAACTTCCTCCCATCAGTAAGTGTACCACCCCCTACCAACTTACCATCCAGTTCTCTCCAGCTAGAAATTAAGTACAATTTTCATTTTAAATTAAGCTGCCAAGGCTACATCATCCCCCTTACTCCCTGCTGTCTGTACACCTCCTTCCCAGCATTCGGCGTCATTAATCACCACAGAGGCAACAACAATAAAGCCAGCAACATGCTAGCCAGAAAGCATTTGTCAGAGCCTTTTGGGTTACTTTTCGTTGGCAAAAAGCATTTTCTAATCGCCCCCTAAAAAAAAAGTAAAGAAATTCAGTTAGACTCAGCCCACCTGTCGGAGAGCGGTTCTTTTTTTTTTTTTTTAGAAAAATGGTCGCTAAATTTGCGTGAAAAGGCAAATAATTTGAAATTCCCAGGGGTTCTAAATAAGTAAATTTAAATTGCATTTTGTATGCGTTAAAAATTTGTATGTCTAGCTGTTGGGTAGGTGGGTGGTATTTTCGGCCACAACAAGTTTTTCTTGTTGTTGTTATAAATTTGCGTGTCAAAAGCGACGAGGTGAAGTTTGCTTCTTCATTTTTTCCTTTTTTTTGCCCCTGGTTTGTTTGTTTGATGTTTCGCATACGGAAGCCAACTTTTGTGCAAATGTTAATGTCCTTATCAGCGCTTCAGGATTTTAACATGTGTCCGCATTTGAAATATGCGGCAATGGCAATGTTTTTCTGGCACTTTGCATGCGCCCCGAGTCGAGTTGGAGTTCAGGATTTTCCTGGTGCCGCTTCCGTTGCAGTTGATGTCAAGTGTCAAGTGTTGGACAGTTGAAGTTATTTATTATAAGGACAATTCCATTTCTTACATATAATTACATTTGTAAATTAGAAAAACGCCATAAAAGTTAACTTTTCTTCCTTTGGCCATAATGTGTGCATTGTTATGGCTGCAAAGCTATTCAAATGCCACGCCCACCTCAGGGGGAGGAAAATCTCCGTCGTCCTTCTCCCAATCCTACGAAAATCACAAAAATTTGCTAATGTAATGATGCTTAAAAGTGTTTCAAAGTATTTCTTTGCCATTTGCCATGTTTATTTTTATTTAAATGCCAACATGTGTGCGTGTGCGTGTGCATGTGTGTGGGCGTTTGATTGAATTGAAAATGTTTTGCCAAAAATTTCCATTTGCCTTGACTGGCTTGTCTGTGTCTCTGTCTCTCCTTTCCTTGAGTTTCGTCTTTTACTTATTTTCAAGGGTTAAACCAAGTCGCACATAATTTGCTAAATGGCTTAAAGTGTGTTGTGTCTAAGTAAATTGAAAGTCCATAGGAATATATGTATATATATATTTGCCTTGGCAAAAGTTGGACCTTGTGTGTTTAAATCTAAGATTGTAGCCACATTACAAATGTCTGCCATAATGAGTTGTTCTTTGACTTTTTTATCTTATTAATTGTTATATGAGTTTGATAATGTTTTTATTATGCCAATGGGTTTGGCATAAATTTGAAATTTGGCGAGTTATTATTACAGTTCAGTATCAAATTTTTTCCGCTAGCTCCAGAATATAACTTTAGAAATTTATTTTGATATTAACAATCTGTATTTGCCCTTCTTTATTTAAAATTTTGGTTAAAAATAAATTAACTTTTCCGTGCCTCTGTATACCGTAAATGGTGGTCTATAAGAGTTGGTGCCATCAATCGTTATTATAATTTCTATTCATCCCAAAAATTTCAGTACGGTCGTACAAAAATCACTAAATTTAAGAAGGCAACGATTATCCTACAGGCTATGGATCAACCGTTCGACGGTCTGGGCCTCTGCGATTATCGCTCTCCATTCGCTTCTGTTCTGTGCGAGCTGCCACCAGTTAATCACACCAAGCTTGGCAATGTCTTTCCGCACCTTGTCTTCCCATCTTAGTGGTGGTCTTCCCGGCTTACCGCCTCCATAGTCAACCGCCTTCGATTTATACGCCTTATTGCTGGAGCTTCTTTCTTTATCGTGGCGACATGTCCTAGGCAGCGCAGCCGCTGCTGCTTTATGCGCTTGACCAGGCTGGTGTCCCCATAGAGCTCATACAGTTCGTCGTTACTTCGAATGCGGAAATCATCGCCGACTTTTTTAGGTCCATAAATCCTCCGGAGAATTTTTCGCTCAAACACGCCAATCGCCGCATCATCCACTGCTGTCATAGTCCATGCTTCTGCGCCATATTGCAGGACCGGAATGATAAGCGACTTGTAAAGGGCTATTTTTTTTCTTCGCTTGAGGTCTTTGCTCTTGAACTCCCTTCTTAGTAGCAGCGGTTCGCAAGAGTGATTCTTCGTCGGATTTCCGGACTAATGTTGTTCTTTGCTAGACGAAATCCTCTACAACATTAAAGTTGTACTCCTCCATTGTAACAGATTGTCCAAGTCGCAATGACTTTCTGCCCGCGGATACTAGGTACTTCCTCTTGTCCTCATTTACCGCTAAACCCATTAATCTAGACTCCTTCTCAATCTCTGAAAACGCCTTGCTTATTGTCAATATCATCGGTATATGCAAGTAGCATTAGATTTTTATGAATAAATCCGCCGGTTCTGTTGGCATGTCGGCACTTGCACAGTATATCTTCCATCAATAGATTAAAGAAGTCACACGATAAGGTATCGCCCGGGAGGTTCTTTCCTATTTTGACGGAGCTTGCGTACTTCTCAACGTCATCAGCAAAGCCGAACGTACTTGCTGAATATTCTTGACCTTATCGGTGTGTCTAAGGCTGATTTATAATCAACAAAAATTTGGTGTGTGGGGCCCCCCCTTCATAAGTTTTCTCCAGGATTTGTCGTAGGTGAAAATCTGGTCTGTGGTGGATTTACCAGGTCTAAAGCCACACGAAAAGGTCCAATCAGTGTATCAACAAGCGGCTTTAGACGTTCACAAATAATGCGGGACAGAACCTTATATGCGATGGGGAGGAGACTGATCCCGCGGTAGTTGGCGCAAACTGCAGGGTCTCCCTTTTGAAAGATTGGACAGGGAACACTTAGATTCCAATCGTCGGGCTTCGTCAACCCATGTATGGCACAGAAGTTGGAGCATGCACCTTACCAATTCTCCGCCTCCAGCCTTGAACAATTTAGCGGGAAGCTCATCAGCGCCTGGCGATTTGTTGTTCTTTAGCCTTCGTATGGCTAAACAGAATTCCTGTTGGGTCGGCGGGTCTATCTCTATGTTGTCGATTGGTGGCATCGTTACTTCTCTAATGGCGGCATCCTGTTCGTCATCGCCTCCCAGTAGGTTGGAGAAGTAACTTCTTCATTTGTTAAGCGCCACTTGCGGATCTGTGACCAGATTCCCCTGTTCGTCTTTGCATTGTGCGACTCTGGGCTTGAAACCTTCTGTTAACCTTCTGAAATTTTCGAGTCTCACTCATGCCGAATAACATCTCGACTTCCTTGCGCAAGCGCCTTTCCTGCTCGTTCTTTTTTCTTCTAAATGGGCGCTTCTCCTCTTTCCTTTTCTTTTGGTTAACAATTTTATCAGCATCCGCTTTCGTCTGCAAAAATGTCTTGTAGACCTCGCTTTTCTCTGCGGTAGCGCATCAGCAATCCTCATCGTACCAAGACTGCCTTTGAGGGCACTCGGAGTACCCGAGTACCTCCTCGGCAGCCGCTCTCATGGAGTGTGATATACGATTCCATTGTTCACCTATATCGTAAGGGAATGGGGAGTAGTCATTGAGCAGTTGGGCGAGTTTAGCTTTGTAGGCTTCGGAGGTGCCTTGTGATTGCAGCTTCTCGACGTTTAGCTTTCGACGTGTGCCAGTTCCAAAGTCAGCTTCCAAAAAGAGTAGTTTTTTGTTGCACATGCGTCATCTATAATATCTATAAATCTTTGATTAGACACAAAGCTTATCAACCAAATTAAAAAAATGTTTTCTCTTACATCTCTGTGTCATAATTTTCTTAAAAGATTCTAAACATTGGCATTGACACTTTTGTAATTAACCTTCTAGCAACGCATCCATCAAAAATGCCAGCTTTCCACTTTCTCGGTAGATATACGCTCTTGAGTAAATACTTTTTCCACGAACTGTCTCTTGTACACTTCAACTATTCATTTGCCACAACTTTTGACATGTTGATACAAAACACTTATCCTTGCGGCAGCATCACACTGCTTTTGCCCCGGACTAAGTTCAATGCCGTAATTCTCGGCCTCAGCTCTGTGTTTTTTTTTTTGTGGCTGGTTCGCCTCTAATGCCATATGTTCTATGGGCATATTTAACGAGCGCCCGCTGTGCCACTTCAGTCACTATAATATGCCAAATTAAAACTTTAACTAGCGCACCAAGTGTCCTACAGCGTCAGCATAAAGAGCAAGTGCAGCGGAGCCAGCGACAGACTGTCATCATTATCATTAACAGACGCCCAGGCCACGCCACGGTTTGCATTCGCACCTCCGTTTGCTTCTCATCCTCATCGGGTTTTGCTGTTGTGGCGCTTATTATTGTCGCTGTAGTTGGTGAAGTGGCCTTCATGAGTCTGTTCTCTAGCCCAAAAGTGACAGAGCCAGAGAAGAGGAGGAGAAGGATGATGATGATGATGATGAGGTGCAGCTTCCGTTGCAGTTTGTTTTTCTACTCGCAGACGGCTTAGTGCCTAAGTATGTGCATATATATGGGTATGTGTGTGTGTGTCACTCTTCATGTGGCATTAAAAAACACAAAATGAAGGCGTTAATCTTTCTAACAAACTAAGTCCGTCTGCTGCAACTCTGCTTATGTGTATGCGAGCCTTGCGGAAAGGTTTATGTTGCAAATAACTTTGCTTGCACTTTGGCCTAACATAATTTATGCACTGCAACTGCAACTACAGGAAAACTACACTTATGTCAACTTGTGTTGTTTAAGTAGTGGGCGTGGCACTACTCGAGCATATATAATTACATACTTGGGATAATGCTCGAAGCATTAGTGGTAGCCACTTTACACCATTGTACAAGGAGGAAAGGCGGAAAATGAGAGAAGAAACCCAATTAAAAATTTAAGAGTTTTAATTAAATTTATGTGTAAGTTAAGACCGGCAAACGATGACGTTTGTAGTGGAGTTACATAGTTAAAAAATAGATGATTAAGTGCCGGCGGTAACAGGCCATAGAATAACATTGAGAAACAACAGGGAAAATGCATGACAATATTTTAATTTAAAAGTTAAAACTATTCAATAATATAATTTTACAACCAACCAGATGTAAATCAGAATATTTTCTGCCCCTACTTAGACCATCGGCAGCGGCTGAGCCCGTGTTTAAAATTTGTAGAAGAATAATTTTTCCAGTTGCCAGTGACAACTTCTCTGCTCACAATGCCGTTCCCTTCTTAACATTTTTATATAGCACTCATACGCCGTGTTGCCTTTTAGTATATCGGGGGTGACACAGAAATCACTAATGATTATGGTATAAGCTTTTGCATTTCAAATTTAAATTGCTTTACTTTAGATGTAAACTGACAAAATTATCTCCGGTTGCTAGATCAAATGATGAATTTAAGCGATTTGGGACCAATCGCCCCATTCTGCTTGGGTTTGAACAGTCCGTTTCAAACCGCTTAAATTTCGCCATCTGATCTAGTTACCAAGCCACTACAAACATAAATGCAAGGAGTTCGAAATTGAAATACAATCGCTTATACGAAAATCTCTACTGATTGTTTCCACCGTATGATTGTTTTATTTAAAAATTTATTATTGGAGTTGGGACATTTCTCAAGATTTGGATTTGAAAAGAATGGACGTTCAATAGAAGCATAAGTGTAATGAATCTAGCTACAATCTAGGAAGTAATAACTACTTTAACGAAATGCATAAGTGAAATGGTCTTAGTTGGATAACCTTTGTACCGCCCACATCATTGCCAGTTGCCCCATTATGGCTAAATTCAAATTTCCATATCTAATCAAATGTCGATGTCGACAGCATATTAAATGAAAAAAGTTGGAGAAAACTGGTTACGTTCCTCAAAGTTGCTACCGAAAAAAATAAAGAAAACGGCTTATTACCCATCTGAAATTCTAAAATAAAAGAATATTACTACTACACAGAAAACAAAGATTCATTAAGATTCAGTTGATATGGATAGTAGTAGTAGTAGAAGAAGTTCTTTATTCATATAATATTCAATAAATATATAGGCATGGCATTTTGCCGTTAGCAAAGTTAGTTGTAAAGTAGTTAGTTGATATGGATAGTTTAATCAGATTCTTTTTTTGATATTATAGTTTTCAATTTGTATATTCTTTGGACAATTTTGTGTCCATTGGATAAAAATCCAAGACCAAATTGGATTAAATGGATATTATTAAAATGCTTTTGTGCAATATTTAAACTATCCTGTCCAAATAAAAACCAAAATTCAAAAATGGATCTTAAAGAAAAATATTTTTTTCTGTGTACTACTTATAGAAGTTGCCTCGTTTAATATTCAGTTCAATATCTTTTTCTTCTTCTTTATTGGCCATCACAACCGTTTGACGGTCTCGGCCTCTGCAATCAATGCTCTCCAGTCGCTCATGCTCTGTGCAAGCTGGCACCATATGCTCACACCAAGCTTGGCAATGTCTTGCCGCACCAGGTCTTCTATCTTAGTGGTGGTCTCTCCCTATAGCCGCCTCCATAGTCAGCCGCCTTCGATTTATACGCATTTTTTACTGGAGCTTCTTCGTCCATCCTGGTGACATGTCCTAACCAGCGTAGCCGCTGTTGCTTTACCAGATAGATGTCCCCATAGAGCTCATACAGTTCGTCGTTACTTCGAATGCTGAAGTCATCGCCAACTTTTAAAGGTCCATAAATTCTCCAAAAAATTTTTCGCCAATCGACGCTTCATCCGCTGCTGTCATTGTCCATGCTTCTGCGCCGTATTGCAGGACTGGGATGATGAGCGGCTCGTATAGGGCTATATTTGTTTTTCGTGTGAGGTCTCTGCTCTTGAACTCCCTACTTAGGCCCGTTGTAGCATCGGGATTCTTCGTCGGATTTCCAGACTGATGTTGTTAGTTCAATATTGGAATTCAATAATTTACTCAGACCTTCTTATTTTCAATTTAGTAGATCACCCCAAACAATTTTTTGTTATTATTTGATCTCGAAATTCTTTTTTAAAACTTTCAACGCATATATATTTTGAGTCGATGCATCCATAAACAGTGGCGGATCTAGGAATTGGCTAAGGGTGGGGGGGCTAAGGGCACTCAAGATTGTTCAAGATTGCTCTTATTGTGCTTTTCAGAATGGATAGATGTTAGGCCTAGGATATTATATAAAAAGATTTGGTGCGGTGAACAACACAGTGCGTCACCAGATCATCTGATACAAAAAAGTCAATATGCCTTATTTAGTTGGTTGAACCGTTGTGACTGGCGCAATAATTTATAAGTATATTGTACTTGTAGCGTCACGTTGTATTGCTTATTAAATAAACAAACAAACAAACAACAATGAACTTTTCATTTTTTGGTAATTTTTTTTAACAACTTTTGGCTTACCTATAGAATTTAACTGCATTATCATATTCAGGTTCATAAAGCAGACCAGTGGCAAAATACAAATAGCTATATGTGGTCAAAGTGACTTGGATAACTTTTTTTTTGATTTGAAATAATTTCTTATTTACTGCCAAAAAATTGAATTTCGACCTTAAAATCCTGCATACACAAAGTATGTAAATTAACAGCGTCCCCATTTTTATCATAATGCAAAATCGAACTATTAAAAAATGTTAGATTGAGCACAACTGCCTTTTACAGTTTAAAAAATGCTGGAGCAGACTGAGTGAAAGTAAAAAGGCTTGATTTATACAATTTTTTTCGACGACTGTCTTTTGTGTTGAAACAATCCACAAGATACAGTTGAGATTTTATTTCACAAACTCCCACACAAAAAACATAGGAAAGCTCTGTCGAAATAAAAAGGTCGAATTTCCAGATAACGCTCCCAAAAAGAGCAATATTTCGAATAATAAATCAAATCCAGATTTCCGTAAAAACAGACTGTTTTCATAACATTTTAACTTTTTTTCTCTTTACTTGAGAATCGACCATCCGATCTCTATCATTTCTTCGGAAAATCTATAGATAATGCTAATTTGTATCGTATTCGTACTTCATTTGTATTTTAATCGACTCGACGGTTAATGCTGATCAAGAATATATCAACTTTCTAGGGTAGGAAATGATTTATTCCCCCTGTTACATAAAAACTTAATTACTTTGTGTACTTTTGGTACAGAGTATAAAAAGATTTCGGCCAATATATATGCCTTTAGCGAAACCGAAACTCGTTTCTGTTTTAATCCCGAGTTTGAAGGTAAATTAAAGAAAAAAAAGAAAAGAAACTAGCAAATTTTTTGGTATAATAATTCTTTTTAATTCGCGGTCCATCCAGGACATTTTTTTCAAATTGGTTGTTCAGAACTGTCGTATACTAAATATTTACTTATTTCTTCTTAAATGCTTCATTCTTAGTATAGTATTTTGGTATTTTCAACTCAAGTGACATTTCGCATGCAACTTTCTTTATTTTTTTTAAAAATTACCTCGAAAGAGGATTAATTTTTTCCTGTTTCAAGTAGCAATTCAATCACATTGGCGGCGTGAGCATAGGCTGATAATATCTGAAGTTCTGCAGTCTGAATCGCAGCATTGACTGCCGAAAAAACATGCAAAGAGATCAGAAACTTGGTTTTTTCAACCGCACATGAAACGTACCGCATTTGATGATGATCTCTTGCTGTCTTTATAATCTTAAACTTTTCTAATGCTCCAATAGTGTAAGCCAGCAACTCAGCGAATTTGTATACACATTCATGCTTTTCGTGCATTCAACCGTCCTCATCAAGCGACAGAACTGTTCGCTTAGTGAAGCAAGGCAAAGAGAAGATAGGAGTCAATTAGAATGAAGCTTCGCGCAAACTGTTGTCACGTATAGATTAGTGGTTAATCAAAATTAATTCAAATATTTCACCGGATGTTCAGCGATCAATCGTAATGCTTCAAGTTGTTCTTTCAACCCATAATTCAACGTACTTTTCACTGCGGATGCCTTTTTGAAACAATCCAAATGTTTGCATTTTTCTTTCTAAAATTCTTGATTACTTCTAATCAATTCTTGATATTTTGATCTTTGCATATATTGGGTGAATTAAGATATTTTGGTTTTAGGCTCTAGGGGGCCCACCCCCCCATAGCCCCCCTGGATTCGCTACTGTCCATAAATATGATTATTATCTCTCCGTTCAGCGTTGGGTTTCAAACAACATCAGCGCGGAACATGAATACTGAGAGAACAATGTTTCCCATACTGTGATGCGATCTCATTTCATTTGAGTAAAGTAGAAGTTCAATATTATAGTAAACAGCTTTTAAAATGTTATTTTTCAATTTAAACTGCAGTTAATAGAGAGAGTACTAAAAACTTGATAAGAAAATATAGAAATCAGAGATTAAAACCCGAACGAATAACGGTTTGGGTTACGGTTACTGTTTTGGCCGATCGCTTTTTTCCGGTTACGGTTATATTACGGTTTTGGGATATCGGTTACGGTACTGGTTACGGTTATTATCCTAATTCTGTTTCGGGTTTGGGTTACGGTTACGGTTATAAGTATAAAATATCACTTTGACATACATATGTACATACATACAATGCAAACAAAAGCGGCCCCATTTATATTCTCATTAATTAACTAAATTTACCAAGTTCAAATTTCTTATACAGAATTTCCACCTTTATAGTCGCCTTTTTTAAAATTTAAATTAAAAGATAAACTACTTCATTCAGAAAAGCATCGTGTAAAGTTCAGTAAAGTAGATATGTACATTGGTCAACTTATATACTATTTGTCGTTTTCTACCTTAATGTAACGAATTGTTATTATCAGAATTGACATCTTAAACGAGATTGTAATGCCATCTACATAAGTAGCATAATATCATTTAGAGTTTGACTGTCCAAGTTAGCGCCATTACAAATTTTACTCCTGAAAATAAAACCTCAACCCTTACTTGTGTTGGTGGTACTGCTAGCAAAACTTTTGATAATTCAAAAAGATCGGGAAATATGTTTGAATTTCTTTTCCACCATTCCCATATTTTTACCTTGCTTAGCAATCTTTTTTGGTTTAGAAACATATTAAATGAAGAGAGATTGTTGTAAACTAAACTGTTTAATTTTCTGATTTTTTTTTGCACGTGATACCGTAATCATATACGCGTCTACTACACATATTTATAATTCATAATACATATACATACAAACATATGTATAATTCGAAAAATTTGCGCAATTACAAAAAAAAATGTTCAATTTCGTTTAAAGCGCGTCATCCTAAAAATTTTGGCGCAAAACGCATTGCGTGCGTGTGATATTTCACACATACACCCATATTATATGTTCTGCATGTATGTATGTATGTGTGTAATTATTGCACTTACTTTAATTTCTTTTCCACATTGGATGTCATTTATTTTAATAACTCTTACATATGTATGTGTTAAAGGCATAGCGGCTTTGCTTTGCCTACAATAATAATGTAACGAGTTGAAAACAACGCACTTATTTTTGTCCAGCGCAGCAGCCGCTCCAAAATTGATCTTTTTCGCTAAGTTAAACACCACAGAAATAGTTTTAATTTTGTTTTGAGAAATTACTTAGCCCTTGGCACCGAGCACAATGTTAAACAACATAAAATGTCCACAAACAAAACTTATGAACAAAACGCGGATGGCATGATCTGTTTTGTCTATGAACAGTGTTGACAACTTTTTTGCGGGCTAAATCGGCGTTGAATAATAGCTAGAAATAGCTAGAAGTGGTTGTAAGGAAGCAGTATATAAATAGCTAACATATGTAGTTTTTTATAATTAAACTAGTTTCTCAGACACGGACAAATTTGTTAGAGCCCATCTATGTACATCGCTCAGGATCTTTTTCGGTATGCTTCTCCAGTTGTTATGGCTGGTGATGTGCATACCCATGAACACCACGTTATACTGGTGTGTCCTCCGTATTACTGAGGTAGACTCCATTGCTCCCTTTAAATTCGTATTAAACCAATACGCCCGGCGAGTATGATCCGGCTCTAGTCCATGGAGCTGGCTGTGGCTAGTTTGGCTGGATTTGGCTTGTCGTTTTAGCTTTATGTCTTGATGGTCATGGTCTGCTCACGCAAGCCAAAATAAAAGACACTGCTTATACCTCCAGCCCTACAAAAATACATCCATGAAAGTGAACATGGCATTGCCTATGACCTCTAAATTTTCCCTAGTGACTTCGATTATTAATTTTTTAAACTCTATTATTATTTTATTTGAATTAGATGGCCTATTTTGTAAACGAACAACAGCTGACTCTTTTGGCTATTTTCTGGTCACACTATATTGTCCAGGGCTCTGGAAATTTTCAAACAATTTCCGCTCCGTCAAAATTGTCTGCGTCGGTGTGCCTAGCTTAATAAATCAATGACATATCGCTTACTTACTTTAATACTGGCATAACTCAAAATAATCTATTTTGAGAAAAACACGTTTGAAGTTCTCAATGGATTTAACCTAAAAAAAATGGTTCTTTTAGTTTCAACTTAATTAGGTAAAATATTATAAATTTAGAATGCTTATTAATAAATATTGAAAATATGATGTTTTAACTGAAAGACGAAGTATGCTTGGTCAATATCGACAGCAGGACAACTGAGATATGGCGGTTCTTGCATCAACATGAAAATAAATCTGGAAAATGATATTGCAACATATTCTCATCTCACATGGAAAGTAGAAGAGATAGCAATACGAAAATTTATGCATAAAATAGTACAGAAGAGCGCGCACATTTCTGCATCATTAAGTCAAAAATCGTATTTTTTGAGTTATGCCAGTATTGAAGTAAGTGAGCGATATGTATAATGGATATGCATAATAAATAAGCAGACAATATAAGTGAATAAACTTTATGTATGAAAAATGTTTATTGTACATATGTACATCTAATTGAAATTTTTACCAGTAGAGGAAAAACCGAAATAAACCCGTATATTTGTTTCGGTTACGGTTCTGATAACCGGTTATGTAAATAAAGGTTCTCCGGTTACGGTTATAAAAAAATTTTTTTTTTCGGTTACGGTTACGGTTTCGGTTTCGCATTTTAAAGTGTTTTTAGCGGTTACGGGTTACGGTTTCGGTTACGGTTTTAATCTCTGATAGAAATGTATACTACTACTCCTACTACTATTATCACATTGATAATAAATTAGTATAAAACATATACAAACCAACAAATGTCACCTGATACAAATTAGTGTCAATTTGATATCTTTGAAATATCATTTCAATATTTTCGAATTTGATACTGAAAAGTTTCAATTTGATGACTAACAAGTGTTATTTCGATGATTTATTTTTTGTACCCTGGGGGAAAAAGGGGATTATGAAGTAATGCCAACAACGAGAAGGAAGCATTTCCGAACCTATAAAGTATATGGGCGATTCCATGAAAAATCGCCCACTGGGATTTTTTTTGGATCGAAATAATTTTTTCCTTATTCCTTGTAGTAAAAAAGTATATACGTATTTTCAGCATTTTGGCGAAATACACTTAATTCGCGGGTAAAGTCGATTTGAAAATTGACATATTTGAAAAATTTAATTATTTTCAATTGCTTGCTATCCAAAGCCATTGGTAATAAAAATTTTTAAAAAATCTGAAAATTAACATTTGAATCCAAGCTTTCAAATAACTCACACTAAATAATTTTTAAATTTTTCTTTGGTCTTCAAATCGCGAAAATAAGTAAACAAAAATTAATTGCCGCGAAAGGGATTTTTTTTTGTCGTCATTTTTTTCTCAAAACTTGATCTTGTATGCAGTAATTTACTGTATTAAGCTGTAAATGGGCAATCCAATAGTTCCGGAGTTATGGCCATTTTTCATTTATTTAAATTAATTTTCTGTAACAATATCAGATTTAGTATGTTTAATTTTAAGAGGGTAATATTTTTGTGGTCGAATATAGTGAAGTATATCATCATAAAAATTATTTTAACAGATCGGCGGAGTGGCATTTCCATGCAACAGCCCAAAGGGCCTTGCGATGGAGCTGGATATACACTAAAAAGAAGGGCTAGAAGGGCAAGCATTCAAATGATTACCGATAAACAGATTACCCCTGCCCTGGAACTCTATGAATGGGTCAACTAATTTTTACCAAACATCACAGTAAGATACAGAAACACAAATTACTAAAGTAGGGCCACAGAATTATTAAAATTACGATTTAGGAAATGCCAAACTATACAAGGGACACTCTATTCAACCACAAAATAATTATCTTCTTAAAACCAAAACATTTTCACATTCTGAAACATCTGATATTGTTAGTTCCTAAAAAAAGTGTATTTTAATAAATGAAAAATGGCCATAACTCCGGAACTATTGGATTGCCCATTTACAGCTTAATACAGTAAATTATTGCATACAAGACCAAGTTTTGAGAAAAAAATTAAGACAAAAAAAAAATCCCTTTCGCGGCAATTAATTTTTGTTTACTTATTTTCGCGATTTGAAGTCCAAAGAAAAATTTAAAAATTATTTAGTGTGAGTTATTTGAAAGCTTGGATTCAAATGTTAATTTTCAGATTTTTTAAAATTTTTATTACCAATGGCTTTGGATAGCAAGCAATTGAAAATAATTAAATTTTTCAAATATGTCAATTTTCAAATCGACTTTACCCGCGAATTAAGTGTATTTCGCCAAAATGCTGAAAATACGTATATACTTTTTTACTACAAGGAATACGAAAAAAATTATTTCGATCCAAAAAAAATCCCAGTGGGCGATTTTTCATGGAATCACCCATATATATTCTTGATCAGCATCAACAGTCGAGTCGATTTAGCCATGTCCGTCTGTCTATCTGTATGAACGCGTTGATCTCAGAGACTGTAAATGATGGAGCCACAAGTTTTGGCATGTATGTAGGTGAATACTGTACCCACATCGAGTTTGTTTCAGATTTCGAAAATTCTTCCTCCTTCATCTTTAAACAGCGAAAAACTATCTTTTTCTCTGTATAAACGCGTGGATCTTACACCCACAAATTTTTGCATGTATAAAGGTGTACACCGTACCCAGATCAAGTTTGCTCCAGGTTTGGCAAATTCTTCCTCCATCTTCTTCTAACCGCGAAAAACTGTCAGAACTACAATTTTTAAGTTTGGACCTAGTGACTTAATATATATTCAGTTAGAACCAACATCTATCTATTCTGTGCACCACAATGAGATCCGAGCAAAAACACCGAAGATATGTACATAAGTGCGCCTGCCCATTTATTGAAATTAATTTTAAAATAAATGGAAGTGAAGTTGTTTGAAATTAAACATTTGACAATATTTGAAATGGGCTAAAAATTTATGATCAGGTATATTTGGCGTATGAATGAATTTTCATATTTTACATCTTAATTATACGATAAAAAAAAAACTTTAGAAGTGGCACTTTTTCTTCTCTTTCAATTAACACAATTTTTTTTACCAAACCTTTATATTTCAGCTTGACCTAAGATTTTTGGAGATATACCATTTAGTGGTCGGGTGAGAGTGTTCCAAAATTGGTTGTTACATCCTAAGCACACACACACAGCTGTAGCTGAGCTCTTTCTAGTGGTTTTTGCTATTCCAGAAATGATATTCTTCATTTGTTTCGGTGTCTGTTTGCATTCCCAAGGCCCATTAAAAAAGAAGTAAGATAAGAGGGGCTACGATTAATTTTTAAATCTTTAAAAGGCATATTAAGTATCAAAAGCACCAAGAGGGTTGACATTTTAAATTTCCATCATGAAAATTCAGCAGACTGTAGAACTGTCTCTACAACCTTAAAATAGCTAGAGACAACAAAGTGCAAGGCTGTCTCTAAGACTTGAGTAGGCTTTCCATTCCTAGTAAAGAACCACAGTAGACATATCACTTGAACACACATTACCTCTTGTCCAAATAAAAAACAAGTGAGAAAGTCGGTCAAGCCCGACTATAACATACTCTGTACCTGGAGTAGAAGCTGAATGCAATGCTGGTAATGCGCTCATCTCAAAGTTACTCTCTCTTTCTCTCCTCTCACTCCCGCTCTCTCTCTCTCTCTCTCTCTTTAAGATTGTGTGGTGTTAGTTGTGAATGGGTGGGAGGGGGGTGGGGCGAGGGCGATATACTTTTTTGCTCATAACTTGAGAACCGCTGATCCGATCTTTATCATTTCTTCGACAAATCGATATATTTTGCTAATTACTAACTATCTCTAGAAGGTATGAAACGTCTATCTTTAAAACTGTAGGAGATAAAACGTTTTTTCCGAATTGCGGGGGCGGGAGGGGGCGTGGCAAAAATTGAAAATAAACTTGATCTGCCTGCAGCTATAAGAAACATTGGTCCCATACAAGTCAAACCTCTATCTCTTACCATCTCCGAGATCTGTTTGTTCATACGGACGGACGGACGGACGGACGGACGGACGGACAGACAGACGGACAGACGGACAGACGGACAGACGGACATGGCTATATCGACTCGGCTGTTGATGCTGATCAAGAATATATATACTTTATAGGGTCGGAAAAGACTCCTTCTCCCTGTTACATACTTTTGCACAAACTTAATATACTCTATGTACCTTCGGTACAGAGTATAAAAAATAATCCAAGGCTTAGTGTGGCAACAATTCACTTAAACAAATGATAATTGTCAGCTTTTGACAAGCTCTCAACAAATTTTCGCAGATAAAGTCAAGGGTTTTCCCGGCAAAACAAGCGATTACCTATCGCATGAATAAGTCAAATAAAAAATATATGAGAATGTGTTATGTTTGGACACCCAAACCCTAGAGCATGCTACAAAACACTAACTCCGTGATTCTCTCTTTGATGAGGGTAGGATTCCACTCAATATTATGGGGCCTGCGCAGGGACTTACGGAATAACCCAAAACTGAACGCCAAGTGGTAAAGTGGCGCTAAAGTGTGAGCGCTCTTTTACTCTCTCATTCACTCTTCGAGTGTGCTCTCCTGGCCAGCTGTTGACACGAACTCAAAGTGGTATGATGGTCGTGTGTGGTCGCCTGAAAGCATGCTTCGTTTTTTTTTTTTTTTGGGTTTTCCTTGACTGTTTCCTCGTTGCTGTTGCCTGTTGTCGTGAAAATGCCTTGGGTGTGGGGCAGGGGCAGGGGCAGGGGCAGAGGGTGAGCTGAAAGGCATCCACGCTTCGTTGTTGTTGTTGTTGTTGTTGTTGCTACTGCTTTCAATTCAATTTTTCGCCAGCTGTTGTGCTTAATTTGAACTTTAAGCATTTTCCTTTTTGCCACCGTCAATGCCGCCTCCGCCGCCGCTGCTGCTTCTGCTGCCTGTTTGGGTATTTCCGGCTTTAACGCTGCGGCGACTGTTCAATGCGTATGAAAAACCCATTGGCAAGCGAATTGTCAAGCTATATTATTATGGGTCAGTCAGCCTTTTTTGTTTTCAACCGCTAATGAAGACTTATATCGAAATAAACGGAGCCATTTTGTGGCAATGCACTTATTTATACTTACTTCCTTGGCTAGTTGGAGCGAGTAGTGTGTGTGTTTCCTTTCCGAAATATAGACCGGTTGACAGTATAAATAATGTGTTCCATTGCCAGAATTTATGGCACTTGTATGTCTTCTGGTCTTCGGCTTCAACTTGACTGCTATAAATTAGAGCAGAGACCGAGAATCGACCTTAAATGAGAGAGAGTGTATGTGTATGTGCCTCCCGCACTACAACAATCCCGACACGCAACACCACACACACGCACACACACACTGAAACAAATGTACAGACACATACATAGAAAAGTAACCGCCATGTCGAAGGCGGCTTTTGAGGTTTTAAAGCATTTTGAGGTGGCATAATGATTAGCCAGCCATTAATTGGTGCAGCACTCAGAGCACTCGATTAGACTAATTAGGCAGCTTATTAACATTACAAGTCATCCTTAGGGGCAGATTTATTTGTTATTTCCAACTAATCTATTAAATTCTTATAAAATTGTGCAACATATCACGCGGCGATGGTGATGATGTCCGTGGTGATGCCCATGATGTCCATGATGTCCATGATGCCCATGATGCCCATGATGCCCATGACCATGCCCATGTCCTCCTCCAT
The DNA here is from genome assembly GCA_018904275.1 of Lordiphosa clarofinis. Lineage (NCBI taxonomy): Eukaryota > Metazoa > Arthropoda > Insecta > Diptera > Drosophilidae > Lordiphosa > Lordiphosa clarofinis. The sequence continues at coordinate 889,610 of JAEIGQ010000113.1, forward strand.
GTCCATGTCCTCCTCCATGTCCTCCATGTGGTGGTGGCATTGTTAGATTTACTTGCAAAAATTTTCAAGAGTGCACCGCTCGAGTTGTGCTTGCTAACTAAAACCAATTTGTATTGACGTTCAAGTTTTACCTAAGATACAGATAACGACTATCTAATCTAATTCACATATTACCCCATATACCCATTGCAAATCTATGGATATTTATTAGTTCAAACATTGTATTATTTATGACCCATCATGAGTAAGTCTTCAAAGAGTAATAAAAATTGCATTAGTCATAGAAAACCAGGCCAGGAAAGCCCCTCCATGGTGGTTTTGGGTAATGATGTGTAACCTTCAAGTGCTGGAGATAAGAAACTTAATCTACGAAAATAAACTTATTTTGGGCATGTCAATGTTTTTATTTTAGGCCAACTGCTGATAAGATATCTAGGAAAATCAATTGTTAAACAATTCTGCGAATTATTCGATTCAGATAAGTCAATTTTAAGAACATACAATTCATTGGAACGAAAAAAGTTGAAATTGGAAATATTTTTTATTATCAGATTGTGAATTCCAGTTAAACATTTCCATACGGAATTGGGTGGTTTTTCGGACCTGAAGAAATATTCCATTTAGGCAGACTTTGTTTATTCTAGGAATAACTGCAGAAGAAGTATTTCTTACTATTCTAAAACCCAAGCCAGATTACATCCTGATCCTGATCTAGTAGCCGCTGCTATATTTGTCGCCTTCTATACAACGTTTTCAAATTTGACTGCAAAATACTAAAGTTTACACGAAAATCGAGTCGGAATTCGGAACAGGCCCCATTATAATATAATTATAAATCAAGTCTAATTTTATATATGGAAAAATGTAACGTCATACTGATACCCGCTTAAACGATGCATATTTGTGTATAAAACGCATAGCAAAAAAAATTTTTGAAAAAAAATAAGGTTTAGGGTCTGCGACTTGGACTTAAAGTTTATCACTCATACGTACTGTTGCCCATGCCTACATTTTTAATTTTTTAGTAGTTGGCGTAGACTTGGTTTGAAGTCATAACATGTGATAAAAAGGTACCATGACTAAAAAAAATGTTTTTTATGTAAAGGCCTGTATCCAGCACTGCGGAAAATTCCTGTCAGGAATTTGCTAATTATTTCTTGCGTGTGTGGAACATAACTAAACCAGTGTGACCATTTACCTAAAGAGTGAAAGGTCACTCTGAATTAACAGCTGTTAAGCACCGTTATCTATTTGAATTAAAATAAATTTGAAAAAAAAAAAAGTATTTTTTGGAGGAAGCATGCTGCTCGGAGACGGTGCTACATACTTTATACTTGGGAATGATAGGACGATAGCTGAGCATGACACTTTGCAGTGTGCCCCGGATGGCGCAAAACATCACTGCAGCATGTTCTTAACTGCATTACTTTATAATGCAATCATCTCCAAAGTAATATGACCTCTTAGTTATACGCCAATCAAATGAAGTTTTTCATTGTCGGATAGAAGATTGCCAACTCAGTGGCTGGATCAGAACCTGGGCTTTGGTCGATGGGCGAATCGCTGGAACATAGCCGTTAAACGTTCAAAGAGTCAACACGAAGGCTATATATGAGACCCGGAAAAGTGCGACTCCTAGAATCAAGAGTTCCATATACGGATAACGCCTTTTAATACCTTGGCGTGTCTGAACCGCCGCTTGACCAGGAAAGTCCATGTGACTCGGGCAGTGGCTACGGTTGCAGCTAATGGCATTAGAGCTCCCTTGGCTTCTTAAGCCTCGTTGCGGTGGATCTGCGCTATCCCGTTATGGGGTACGACATGATCCACTGACCTTAAGAAACTAGAGTCACCTACATATGTGGGCCTCTGGTATGAGAGGCATACAACTACATACATATATATCGCGGTTTAGACGCCTTGCCATTATGCGCTCAAATTAATATGCACACCTGCAGGTATCATGACCACTTGGTGCACCACTCTAATAGATTTGCCTATGATCTGGCGACACATAGATTAAGAAAGCGTCTTAATCGACCTTTCTGTTTATGGAAAGCGTCCCTCTGGCGGTCTCATCAATTTGGCATAAGTGTGCCCTTGGCACCATCCCCTACCAATCCTTGCACGCTGATGGTTCCCTAGCCAGATGACAGCTCATAACAAACAAATATAAAAGCATTTCCCCACAATTTTCGCTCGTGACATCCAAAATAATTGTTGACAATATATTCCTGCGCTGTGTGTCAGCTGTTCTCGCCATCCACAAACGCTATCGATAGGCCAACTATCGATAAGAAAATGTGGATTACGTTCATGTTGCTGGATACACAAGCAAGGAAAAACGCAAACTAAAAAATTCCTGCCACAGTTTTTTTTATATGAAGTTTGACAGGAATTTTTAGTTTCCGCGGTGCTGGATACCCGGCTTAACACACAATATGTAGGTAAATATATTTGGTACTTCATATATTTGGTAAAAATTTTATATTACGGCAAAATTTCTACTATATTGCGCTTTTTACTTCTAGATGAAAGCAAGTTTTAGCCGTTCATTAAGAGGCTATCAAGATATCTTTGAAGTCAGGTCCCACACTGAACTGAAGTGCTGCGCATCACGGTTGCAGCCGTTCCTGCGAATAGTCTACTTTTACTGGGCTGCTTATAAATAAGCTTCTTCAGGATCGAAAAATAATGCGGATTACTATACTACTATGGGCAAAAAATACAGGGAAATTATTCATAAATCAAAAACTCTTTATTTAATATTGTCAATTCATTTCATTCCCTTGAAAATAACCTCCCCCTACTACATTACACTTGAGCCAACTCTTTTTACAATTTTGTTTGTGTTTGTAGGACAATTTTAGGTAAATGTCTAGTATAGCGGCCTACTCTCAGAAAATTCCAAAAAAAATTTCCTCGATGGACCGCGAATTATGAAGAATTTTCATGGAGAAAAAACGCGGGGGTCATCCATGGTTTCTTTTTAAACGAATTTTGAAAATTTGATTTTTTACCTAGTAAAACATATTGTGTTTTGAGCAATGTGTCAAATTTAATTCAAATTTGATTGGATTTTTATTGTTCATTCAATAATTCTAATCAAAATGGAGTGCACGAATTGCAATTTTACGGTGTCGAAATTTTTGTCTTTGACGAATATAGAGGTTATTGAATATTTAAAGCGTCACAAATGTTTACTACAAGAAAAAAATGTGGAAATTGTTCTGCCGACTGTAAGATAGCAGTAAAAGATGACGGCAAACTATTCTTTCGGTGCCGTAAACAGTTGACTGCTACAACCATGGGCAATAAAAAGAAAGGGTAATTGTCTAGTATAGCGGCCAACTCTCAGAAAATTCCAAAAAAATTCCTGGCTATTGGTCACTTATATAATCCCGAAAAGAAAACATCGTTAACGATATTCATTTTGCTGAGGTGAGTAATGGGAAATGTGCGCCGCAGGCGAAAATTTTTTTTAAAAATCGCGCGATTTTTTAAAAAAAAATTTTACTTTATTGGGTACAATAAAATATTCATCGATGGATCGCGAATTATGAACATAAAATATTAATTCATAGGAGGAAGAGGAAGTGCACGGGGAAGACGACAGTGGTGCCTATCCCTTAGCGGGACACCACTTAAAAAAAACGCCCTTCTGTGGCTTGCGTGGAGTAGGCCTCATGGGGAAACCACGTTAAAAAAAACTCGCCTTGAATTTTACCTCAATAGGTGGCGTGGAAAAAATTTCAAACAAAACAAAAAAAAGTAGAATTTTTTTTTTTTTTTTTTTATTTAAAATAAATTTTCTTTTTTTTTTTGGAAAAAAAAATTTTAATATATTTTTTTTAAAAAAAAAAAAAAAACAAAACAAAATTTTTTATCTAAGTTGTTTTTATATTTTTGGTGCCCAAAACGTCAGATGCCTGTCACATGTGATAGGAAAACATAATACGTGTAATACACGATAAACCGTGCGTTCTATAAATAGCACGCACACACATTTGTTTGTTTGCTTGTAGCCCATGTTTAACATACATCGCAAAGTTTGATAGTGTGTGTTTGGGCACTACTTGTTTATATACACTGAACCAAAGTAAGTAGATAACTGATAACTTTTTGTGTAAAGTGCTGCCCATAGCCCTTGGTCTGAATTATTTGTTTGACAATAGTTCATCTTATATTTTAAGTATTTGATGTTCCTATAAATACATTATCATATCCTTAAACTTGCTTAAGTCTTCTGAACATTTACGAGTGTATACAAGCGACGTTGTGGATTTTGCATATGGGCATTTCCACTAAAACGTCAACCTGGGCCAAAATATTAAAAATGGTTAAAATCACTTTGTTTTATCGAATTTTAATAGGGAATTATCTTACATTTACTAGTAACCCATGTTACATGTACTTTCCCTATCTAAAATCTTTCTGATGGTACAAAGGGGTGTACATGAAAGCATGAGAAACCATAAGAAACTCTGCCAATGCAATTAACTGGCTCACCGACACAATTACAAGTGTAATTGTCATGACAAAAAGTTCTCTACCTTGTGACATTTTGTTATAGTGTTCTGGTTCGGGTGCAGGATCGGGAGGTAATCTATTTAAAATCTCTGCAATTGAACTTAGTTTTGAGCCTGCGCCTTGATAAGGGGTCTACATTCTAAGATAAATTTAACCATTCCTGAGACTTATCTACTACTTTCCTAAACGTCGGATTGATAAACTTTCGCCGAAGTTTTGACTCCTTTTACGCATAGGCGACTCCCGTCATAGGCGACTCCCACCAAACCATCAAATAAGCCGGATGGTGATCTTTCTGAACTCTCGGAATAAGCTCGGCCGCTGGTTTTAAAGACACAAACTACCCTCTATCTTTCTGTTTGTTGAACGATTCTACTATGGCACAAATTTTCCTGTCAGTAAACAGAATTCGTCTGTGGGCATTGTTCGCGTACTTCGATCGATTTGTGGCCGTTGCTGGAAGGCACAAGGTGGCCATTTTGAATAAGTTGCTCTAAGATTTGTACCCATGGGAAGACCGAATAAAAAGAAGAAAAAAGTTTTGAAAAATATTCACTTGTTTTCATTTTATGACCAAAACACCGTGTTCTAGGTATATACATACGGATGGATGGATAAAGGGGCATGGCCGACTCGAGTATTGAAGCGAATCAAAAATAAATTTACTTTATAAGCTCAAACAAACTTTCACATACAGTTCCACACGCTCATTTTAATCCTTGCTACCCATCGTGCTTGGTATATAATAAATTCTTGATAATGTCATTGCATAATTCGAAAATTTCAACCACGCTAAACCAATTGGCTTTAGCTTCTCACTCAATTATCATATGCATGGCAATCTAAATGCAATTTGCTTGCATGACCTCAACACACACAAAATACACTTGCCAGTGAAAAACTATCGGAAAAGCCTCCAAACCAAATGCGACCCACTTGTTAAGTGCAAACAAAATGGAAGAAAAGGCCAACGGATTTGGCTTTTTGAATTCAATTAATTTTATCTGCATCAATTTTCCTTTATAATCGCATCAGAGTGCGGCAACTCACATGCTCGGAAATGGAAAGCAAAGAAAAGGGAAAGGCCGCAGCTCGTAAAATATATAAAGTCATTGCAAAAGCCAATTTGTATATCAGCGAAGGCAACAGCCGCAGAGATGGAGGGTCGGCGATTATCAAAATGCGAATATGGCACAGAGAGCCACCGCCGCAGCACAAACTTACTTAAAATGCCCTCAGCTGAGTGTGGAGGGGGCAGGGGCAGGGGGAGGGGCTTTGCCTGAGCCTGGGCCATGCTTTCATGGTAACAATTACATTTCACAGATTTTCGTTTTGGGGTCGCGTGTGCTGTTGCATGTTGTTGGTGCGGTCGCTTTGGCGTCCCTTATTTTGGCTTAAGAGGGGACTTACATTATCGCCAGGCCACTGGGGCCCGGCATGGGGAACTGGGTTCCGAGTCGGCTGATGTGCGACGTCTAAATATGAGAATGTTGTGTGAAAATGTTTAAAATCCACGCGAGGCTTTCAAGCGCAAATGCTTAGCACGCCATAAGCGTCAGCGGCACAAGAGGCGGGAATCGGCTCGGCTGCTTTTTGTGTGCTCTGTCCAAGGAGTGGCCACTTTTGCATACCCCACAGATGGCGTGTGGGCGCCCAGAAAGGAAGTAAATAGTGGAAAAGGCATAAATAATAGCAAATAATATGGCGACAATGCGCACAAATTTGCCGCTAAAGTGTAGTCATTGTCGGCCTCGTGGTCGGTGGAGCAGCTTTGCTGGCTGTGCGTGAGCTGGAGGAGTCCTAGGGGCTAGGCCCAGGCCACTCGACTTGCTTTTTGCATGATTTTGCTGTTTAAATTTATTACACATTAGATTTATGAGCGCGTTGAGTTGCCCCTACCGCAGCCCGAAGCGCCCTTAACACTTATCATTGCCTTTTGTGGTCGACTTCGCCTCCGTAGCCAGCTCTGCCGCCGGCTTTAATTTCATTGTTATAATTTCTATTTGAACTGGGTGTGAAAAATAATTTATATGTCCTGGCCCTAGTTACCATGCGTGTGTGTGTGTTTTTAAGTGATTTCTTTCACTCGGCTGCCACTGGGCATGCACAATTATTATAGAGGCTCCTGTTGGTAGACACTGGAGCGGAGCTGAGCCAGTGGAGTCCTTCGTGCGAGTGTGTGCCAGTTCTGTCACTTGAGTTGTGGTTAGTATTTTTTTTTTAATCACATGTTTGGGCAGAGCCTTGCGTGGCTCTTAACTGAGCCGCAAGTGTTCATTAGAAGTGTGACAGAATTCGAAGTTGAACCGGAAACGTAGAAATACGCCCGTTCAATAGCACGAAGGCCCGAAAGTTTCGTATGGTAAATGGTGAAGGCTTTTTAATAATATGCCTGGACTTGTGTTTATTATGGGTTAAAAGCATAAACAGTGATCTAAATATTGTGTAGTTTTTGAAAGTTCAAAACTCTAAAGACTCTATTCTACTTGGAAATAAAATCAATAATTGTGTACTGCAAGGGGGGAGTATTGAGCCTCTTGCTCTTACCAACTGTGAGTTCTGTTAGAAGACAGAAAGACAATTGAAAGTTTCCAGGAAAAGTTTTTAAATTCAAGAAACCATCATGCTATAATTAAACATGTGTTTTTCTTTTACCGATTTCGCACATTTCTCTTCTGGTTGAAAAATTTAATTTCAAGGCTTATTTTTTAACAATTAATTATAGTCGGTCAAGCCTGACTATAATATACTCTCTACCCCCCAAAATGTGTAAATCTGTGCCACAAAGTGGCAACAAAAGCCATAAAGTGTGTGCAGTGCTGCCCATCGCTGTTGCAGCCAGTGCTGCCCATTATAATGGTTTATTTTACTTATAACTCCACTATCGCTTATGCGATCTTCAGTATTCCTTTGAGGGATCGATTAATAATTTTGATTACTAAATAGTACAAGTCTTCTACCTACAAAACTGTTTAAGATATGACGCTTTTTCTAATTTGCGGAGGCTGGAGAAGCTGTGGAAAAAATTTAAAATAAACTTAACAACATTTCCATCAATTTTTTTCAAAATTTTTTATTTCTGTTGGACAAGCCCCACATAAGTAACTTACTTAAGGCGTTGCATACTTTCCATCCATACCATCCATCAAAGCTAGTTGTAAACTATGCTCAAGTTCTATAATGAATAAATTCTGTCGGCTTTAGAAGATTAATTTTTCCCCTTCTATAGATAGTTTGGTTGTTTCTTTTTTGAACTAAAATCGAACTGTTCACAAAGTTTTGTATTAGCAAATATTTCCCTTTAGATATTTCGTTCCTTATTATTAGCAAATTTACTTCAACGAGATTTGATGTCAATTCTTTTTGCATTTGATTTTCATTGCGTAAAGCGGAAATAGCGGACTCATCTGTTTCGGTCAGCTGAGCTATACTCCGTCGCTTTGTTCTCGAAATCGAAACAAAAAAACGAAAAGTAATTAATTAATTGAAAGACGATATCAAACACAGAACACAATAAAAAGGCCAAACAGAAGCTATGTTGGGCATATTTGGCCTGAAAAAATAAGATGGTGGGTTAGTATATTAACGATTACAAGCATATCTGCGAATTTCTGCAACTAACTTCGGCACTTTCATTACCTTAAGAATCAGATTAATACAATTGAAAAGAACCTTGGGGGGAATCTTTGGGAACACGACTTAAACGTTAAGTAAACATTATAAAGACGCACAAAAAAGTAACAAACAAATATGTTAACTAACACATTAATTTCAAAGAATTAAAGTAGAAGTTAGTATTTATTATTCTCTGGAGTTACAATGAATACTTTTCACTTCGAAATCCATTGAACATAATTAAATTTTGTAGATTTAAGCACTTTTTCTTTGAATTATTAGGTCATGCTTTTAATTCTATTGTTTTAAAGTCCCTTCAGATTTATTTCAAAAACCGGTTTGCTAGAAGATTGGACATTTAAAAGACGCTTTGTTTACCTTTTGTCTAAATATTTTGTGATTTTTGGCCTATGCACAGTGGGCGAAATGGCCGATCTAGCTCCATTTAATTAAATTTTTAAATTGTTTATTGGCGCCAAAATGATGTCTCTATTAATTACTAATATTCCACTGAGCTTATCGATAGTTTCTATTTTGCTTTAGACGCCCTAGTTAATCAGCTGTGAACTGTCAAACACAACATATGTTTCAGCAGGTGCAACACTGAGGTTTCACGCACTTTTTATGTGAATTGCCAAATTGTTTCTAAAGTTGCCTTTGTGACAATTAAGTCGAAGTAAAGTGTTTTTATTTATAGCTAGAGGTATATATTAACTAACAAAATTTTTGTTTATGTTCTGTGCTTTCTCTTTGTATAAAAAAATTTAGTTAAAGTTGACTATACCACTAACCACTTGAAACCAGCCAACATACGACTTTCATGGACCGGAACTTCCGAGATTCGTAGGGATTCGCGCTGGAATATTTTTTTTAAATTACTATGTTGTCTTGTGTTTGTGAAATGTGCAACATGAATCCCGGCCACCACCAACTTTACATGATATTACATTTTTTAGGCGCAATGTCGGTGCTCTGGCGAGAGCTTTTTCTTCTATGGCGCAACGAGTCCATGCCAACAAAAAAATTTTTAGCTGTTGAAAGCTATATATTTGATAATATAATTGATATTAAAATGTATGATGAGATAGAGGTACTACTAATAGCCAAAAAAATTAAAAATTTTGTTGCGAAATTGGGCGAGAGATAGAGAGCGAGCCATCAGAACTTCCACAAGTTTCTATGATTAATCGCAATTTGTTGTGGATTGGGGTGGCCAGAGCTTGCAAAGTAATTTATAACACTACTAAATGCAGGGTTCGTATGGCAGCTATATGATATAGTCGTCCGATCCGCATGATGTTGACATTTTTTAAAAAGCTTGATAAATATAACGCCCTCTTGCCAAGTTTCAATCAAAAAGCTTTAAAACTGACGTCACGGCAAAGCTTTTTTCAAGGGCATCTTTTAATTTGTTTATAACTTCAAAAATTAATATTATAATAAATTAAAAAAAATAAAAAATTAATATTAAATATAAAATATAAAAATAAAATTTAAGTTATGCTTAGACCAATTAAATGTATATCCTGGTTAACACTGAGAAAAAATTATATATAATTTTTAGCAACATTTACTTAATATTATTAAATAATTTAAAAGTATAAAATTATAATTTGAGTAGATACAGTAAAATTCTTTCCATCGATATCAACTTGAGACCTGTCGGATAAAGCAAACCTAAGATATCGCGTTTTTAAAAAACCCTTTCTTTCCATTTTTTCGTTTTTTACGATTTTTGAAATTGTTAATAAAATTAACAAAAAATTTTTGTGCAAAACCGCAAATTACGTTTTGGTGGGCATGTCGAGATCTAATTTCGGATTTTTTTTTATTAAAATGGAAAATAAAAAATTTTTTTGCTGTTCGGTTTATAAAAGAATGACCCATGTAATAAATTGAGATGAGATGATAACTTTGTTGTGCGTTTAGTTTACGGTTGGTATATTTAGATTCTGAAAGAAGCTTGGCTTGGCCCCGTTGTAGGACCTGTATAGCCAACATTAACATATGGAGATTCTTCTAGATGCTTTTTAGATATATCTAAGTGCGCATTAGCCAGTGCAGTTGACTAACTTTAAGTTTCGTGGCAGTCTCCTTGGCATCGGTGTCCCTCCTCCAAGTTAGTCAAACTGAATTGGAATATTGTTGAGCTTCAATGCCGGGCAGTCCTTACTATTTAGGGTGAAGGTAATAATGTTGCATTTGGTTTCGTTGTCTTCAATTCGCCAGTTTGCCAGAGAGCCTGCTACTTGATCAAGATGATTTTGTAATGTTTAGCATAATAGTATAGCAGAGTCGTCTGCGAAGGTAGAGATGGAGTGGGAAAATCGGCCGAATATAAAACATAATGGGTGTGGCCAGTACGCTTCCTTAAGGTACTCCTGCCTTCATCTCAAACTCTTCTGAGGTGAAATCGTTACAGCGTACAGAAAATATTCGATTTATTAAATAAGACCCAAGCAACTGATAGTCATCCAAAATTTAGCGAATCTATTTCAAAGAAGGGAGTCAGATAATAATATTTCGATGTGTTGCAAATTTCTGGGCAAAACTATAATACCCTTAGCATGGGTATTAAAATTTAGGCTATCAAATGAGGGTAGTGGGTGTGGTCGTTCTTGATTTCTTTACAATTAGAATGGATTTAAGTTATGTCGATGAATTTAAGATCCTTATCTGGTAATATCAGCTAGTGTGATATATTTCTGCTGAGTTTCGCTCATAACTTATTTAACTACTAACTTTTGAATTAATAAAATCAATCAATATCGCCTTTGCATTTTATAACACCGTCTGATAGACATTGAATAGTTCTACATCAAACTCAAAACTCACACCGAATAGAATAGAATCAGACATACAAACAGGCTTTATACATTAACACCAAAAGATATATTTCTGTAAGCTTTGAACGATTCGAAAGACACTTAAAGAAATGGCATCAATATTGGAAGCACCAAAAATTGCTATTGGTAAAGCAATACCGCCATGGGAGAAGTTCGACCTGCCGCCAGAAACTCAGCAAAGAATCTACAAAGACTGGGGCTCATACTACTCTCTTCGTCGCCGAGCGAACTATGCAGTGCATTATTTTAATCGGGCACTCGATCTGTATGACAAGGATCATACGACACAATATAAGCGAAGTCAGAGCAAGCGAAGAGTGGCAGATATCGAAGGAGCTCTGGTGGATAGCATGAAGGCGGCTAGTGGGTTTTTTGAGTTACTAATTAAAGAATATGATTATCATTTGAATATCACTTAGAAATTGCCTGGGAGAACGGCAGAGAATATGCATTTATCAATCTGGAAGTGTGTGATAATTTGTATGAACTAAACCAGTTTGAAAACAGTAAAATGAAAATACATACCAATATACGACATTTTAAGGGCGTCAAGTCAAGGAACTTTGTACAGCGGCTGGCTATGGTAGGTTTCAAAGTGCTGTGAATAATGCTTCATGGTTAATTTGCTTTTTTAACCTAGGTGGACGAAGTAATCAATGATGTAACTGGCGATGCCATGACAGCTTTCTTTTCGAAACACGGCAAGACCGTTGATGAGGTGTATGAGATAAAAAAAGCCAAAGAGCAAATCGATGAGCGACCCAGATGGAAGGTAATGAAGGAGCAGGGCAAATGTGATGTGCTAAGCATACCAGAGATCGAGGAAGTGCTATTGTCACCCCTAGAAATGGCTCGCCGAGGACGTGCATACAAAGCCTATTTGGAGACCTATATAAATAGGTCCAGCATTGATGTATTGTTTTTAAAACAATTGCGCAAGAATCCCACTTTACTGTTGCCCCAGTGTAAGAGATCTTTAAGTTTTCTGTCTAGTGAATCGAACAGGCAATACGATATTGTGGTCAAGTTTTTGGTGAGTTGATGAAAAAAATCAAGTAGTTTTGTAAATACTTAAGAATATTGTGCAGAAAATGTTACAAGCTCGTGGCCCTTTGTACTATGTGAACTATATGAAATATGGCAATATGAAGCTATGGGAGAAGTATAAGGAGGCGTATTATTTTCGTATACAATATCAGACACATAGAAATATGAATGCTGCACTGAAAACTATTAGTCAGCTACGAAAAAATAAAGATATTAAGGTGGGTAAAGAGAAGAATGAAAAAGATTTAGCAAGAACGAAAGCGATTAATGGCCTAATGAACCTAAAACCAAATGAAGACATTCCGAATCCTTTAAGAAAAGGGTTTTTTGGGCTCTGGGCTTCTAAATTTCACTTGTTGTTTTGTATTTTTATCACGGGCAAAAATTTTGATACGTTGCGCTTCATCTCAATTTTGTGGTGCTACACCAAGTTTCCCTGCAGAAGCTTAAGCGTGACTGTGTTCCGTATAGTACTTATGACTTGGGCAGCATTCACAAGTAAGATTCCCCGGAGCTATCGCGGGGAACTTTCCGGAGTAAACACAACGCTCAGGAATTCGCTATGTTCTAAACCAGAGTTCCCCAAGCAGAGAGCGCGTAAGCGTGACTGTGTCTCTCTCTAACACACAGTGACGTATGACTTCGGCAAGCATTCGGCAAGTAAGATCGTGCTGCCGGGGCTATCGCTGGGGAACTCTGTGCTAAACGATAGTGCCCAAAAATATACTTCAGTGTGCCAGTAGAAAATCACTGTGGTTAGAGCGAGACGACCATAACCCAAATGTATCCATAGAGAGCGAACAGCTGACCAAAAAGTATCTAGAGAGCGTAAATGAGAGCGAACAGCTGATAGTTTTCTGGCAGAAGAGTTGTCGACTGAGCAAAGTTAGTCTCTAATACTTTTTGCTTCATGATTTTATTTACTGCGTCTGCTTTTGGTGTGACCATCCTACGATGTCGTAAAAATATCGATAAATTTACATTTTGGCGTTAATTTTAATATAATTCCAAAGACTACAATTAAACTGCTTACCGAAACTTTATCTTTCTCTTCCACAGAGTTTGACCGCTTACGTTGAGTCATTAATGGGCGACTATGTGGTACTTAAAATAAATCGCATCATGTGCTGGAAATTCGAATTCATCAATCAGGTATACAATACCTTGGCTCTGGCACTGGCCGAACAGTATATTGTGCCCAAGAATTTGAATCCTAGCGATAAATTTTCCATACACAAGTTGTTGCATTTGCCCGTGGAAAAATTTAAAGATTTGGTTACCTTTGTTTTTGGGGATCGTTCCACCCACCAGGAACCCGATGTACAAGATGCTTCCACCATTGCAGCCAAGTTAAGCCTTTTTCAAAAGAAATGTGTAACCAACTAATCACAAATTTTCCTTTAGAAAGCTTATAGCTCGCCTGGAGAGGAGAATGGTATTTGCCAAGTATTCCATCGAGAGGTGTTATCTGTATTATCGCATTTCCCAAGCTCTCTTCGATCAGGACTACAATGATGAATGCGATTTTACTGCCCGAAAAGCTATTAGAGGTGGGTTTTTAAGCATATTTTTTCAGTTTTGCACTAATTACTTCTGTTCACAGAGAGTAAAAACTGCAATAGCAATTTATGGCGACTTTTAAGCTATATACAAATAATTAAAAGCAATGCTGCTTTGCATAAGGTGGAGCGCACTAAGGAGGCTTTAGATGAGGCCTTACCCATAGCCAGAAAATTGAGATCCCCAAAACTGATAGCATTCATTGAGGCCTGCATAGCCTGTAATGAGCAAGAATTCATTACTAAGAAGACGAGTCAGTTGAGTGCTTGGGAGAGCAAATATTCCATGCAAAGAAAAAGCTTTAATTGGAAGCTTTAATAGATTTTTTTTTTAGATTTTAGAAAGACATTAAAAGGTTATTGCCAAACAAACTATTTAGTATTTCTTGCTAAAATCATTTTATAGCTGGATCTCCATAAAAACCAAAAAAAACAAACTTAAGTGATTTCACTTATTTCTCTGCACTAAAATTTGTATAAAAAGTAAACTTATTCAAAGTAAATGCATTGGCAATCTTCAGGGCCAGCCATAAAAATGGCGACGTGTGATTAAAACTTTTCAGAAGAGCATACATGCCCGTAGAAAAGTGTCGTAAAAATTCTATCAACTCGATTAAATTATAACAAGTGGATTTTCATGTTTTTGTGTCGCATTTATGTGTTTTTATTGTGCTAATTTTATGCGAGGAGGCGAGGAGCAGGAGCTGCTCCTTGGGCAATTTTGGCAACACGCACGCATAGCAGCATATAGATAGGCTGTGGCACCTGTGTTGGGCTGCAATAATACTTGGCACACATTTAGTGGCAGCATTTAGTGGCACACTGCGGTTCCAACATCGACGACGACGAGGACGACTACGACGAGGACGAAGTTCATTCTGGGGACATTTCCACTTTGCCTTGTTTTTCGGTCTTGCCACACTTGGCAAAAGTTTTCCAACCCACCTGGTGTGCTGGCGTCCTTGTCTTTTGTCTTATCAAACTTTTTGGCGCGCATGTGTTTATGCCACAAATGGCACTTTTGCGGCAGCGCATTTTATTTTTTACTGCCACTTTTCGCCATTTTGCTTTATCATTTTTATATGTATATATGGGCGTGGACCTAGGTCGCTCAGCTTAATAATAAATAAAAACGATATAGTTAAACAAATTTAAGCTACTCCACTTTGCCATGCCCTATAAAACTTTCGTCTAGTATACACTTCCACCAGACTCCAACAAAATACCAAAAGTGACAATTCTTTTGTTTTGGGACATGTGACCAGTATTAAGATGTATGAAAATGTTAGCTTTGGTTTTAATTAGTTTTATAACTTTTCTTGTTAATTATAATTATAACCCTTTAAGTATGATTGAAGTCTCACGTGTTTTGTACCTAATGCTACACTGATGAGAAAACTATCCAATTTCCCCACGTATTTGTGATCGATTTACTGAAAAATTAAAATTAATTATTCGGAGCTATCGATAAAAATAAAAAACTACGGATCTAGTATTTTATCGGTATTTAATCGAGGCTTTTTGTTTTGAGGTGGACTGCCACCAAGAGACGCAAGGTTTTGGACAAAAATTTTGGAGTTTTTTTATATGGAGTTTTTTGTTTTGGCGAGTCTTTGGTGGAAGTGTATACTAAGCGTAACACATTAAGAAATTGATTCAAAGTTGCACAGTGCTTACCACTTTTGTATGCACAGTAGATAGCGATGCGCCAGACTCTGCTCTACACTCTAAAAACGAAAACTGCGACATCAGAGAACGCCATAAAGCTTTTTTATATTTGTCTGAATGATTTCATATCGTCTCGACTTTACGAACCTCTAGTACATACACTCTGAAACATCGTTGGTCGGAGAGCGAGGCCAAAATGTGAGAGAGTATTGGTATTGTCCGAAACAAAGGCTAGCCAGCGACTGATAGACATGAAGCTCTATGAGTGACGAAATAAACCGGTTCTATGTTGGCCTGTGCACTTCTGAGTGGCTTTTATCGAGTTACAGTGTTGCCTAACTGCAGTGTGCTGGCATTGCCATTTTCTGACAATCGATATACATTTCTTATCGAATTTTGGCTATCGGTCAAGTTTTTTGTATGTCAAGTGATTTCTTATTTAAGCTTAGTATACACTTCCACCAAAGACTCGCCAAAACAAAAATACCAAAAGTGACAATTCTTTTGTTTTGGGACAATGTGACCAGATATTCAGGCCTGTTCCCGTTTTCGATTTCGATCAAATCATGTGGAATCGGAATTGATAGCTGATCCCGTTTCCGAAAAACGATCGGATTATTCGGTTTTAAAAGTTTTGCCTTTGAGTGAGTGAAATGAAAAGTAATTGACAAATTTTCATGTCAACGGTTATATATTTTATTCATCAAAAATTTTTATATTAATGAGTCATATTTTGAGAAGATTTTAAAGTAACCATAAAAATATTGGGCATTCAATTTGATTTTAAATTAATTATTTCAAATTTGTACCCCAGAAATTGCATGTAGACGAAAGCAAAAACGATCGAAATGAGGAACCGAGCTGTTCGCAATTCCGCATCAGCGCATGCGCAGTGCTGATCGGGAAATTGTTTATGTTACCATTGCTGAATTATAGTTCGAAAACGTTTCGGAACTTTCACTTCGAAACTAGTAAATCGATTTCTTAAATTTTCTCACTCGGAAACAGGAACCTCTAAATGAAAACTGATTCGGAAATAAATCGTTTTATTTTTAAATCCACTCGGAGGCAACAGACCGATTAAGATGTATGCATGTAAAATGGTCACTTTGCCAAGACCGTAGCTTTTGGTTTAATTTTAAACTATAAGTTTTACAATCAATAAATACAAGTTATTAACATGCGTTCTCATGGCCAAACCCCCTACGCCTGATGAGCAGATATGACACTTTTGCAATGATTAAATTCATAACAATAAGCCCAGTTTAAGTATGATTGAAGTCTCACGGTGTTTTGTACCTTACTTTGAATATTGCGCTAAATCATTGATGGGAAAATTATCCAAATTTCACCCGATTACGAATATTTGTGTAACGGCAATTTCCGAACCTCTTATATAAATAAAATTAATTATTCAGGGAGCTATCGATAAAAATCCAAATCCGGATCTAGTATGTTTATCGGTATTTATCGGGTCTTTTTGTTTTGAACGTGTACTGCCACCTCAGAGACTCCAAAGGATTTAGCAGACAAAAATTTTGCATTTTTGTACATGGAGTTTTTTGCGTTCGCAGATCTTGGTAAGTTTGTTTCAGATTTAGCCAAAAATATCCCCCTGCCCCCTTAAAAAGCACAGAACAATGTCATGAACCAGATATTCCTAAGCTACAACATCGCCGCTAAATATATGTAAAAAAAACTGAGTGGTCAGACGAAATCTATCTGAGCGGAAACGCTAAATGGATTTATCTGAGCTACCGAAGTTATATACCCTGGGAAACAAATTTTCTGACCATTGCCAAACCAGAAAAGTGTAACCTATAAGTACAGACTCTCCATGTTCGTTTTACTTTTATGTTCGACATAACGACGTTTCGCTTTGTGGGGGCAAATATATCAATATATCGGGACTATCTAAAGCCAAACTCATTTGGTCCAGTGGCTTGCAAATAGTATAAAGAGAGCAATTTCCTTCGGGATTGAGAAAACGAAACCGAAGCGGAACTGCTCTCGATTTACTTTTCAAAAGTAGCGAATACTTGGATATTTGAATATTTTGTTTGCTTTAAAGTGTTTTTACCAATTTGTGTTTTAATGTTGACCTCCTTTTATTTACAAATTTATACCTTCCCCAATTTCCCAGCCTTATGGTCAAAGACACCAAAATTATATTTCCCTGCCTAAATTTAAATGTTTGCCCCCTTGAATTTTATTGTCTGTAGTCCCGAAGAGCGAGCCCTTTTGAAAGGTGTGCAAGCCCAACTAATGACCCTGTATTTATATGACAGGACAAAGTTTATAAATATTTATGGGCTTTGCTGTTGCTTCTCTAGCTGCTGTTGCTTACTTTCATCGAGTGCAAAACTCATTTGCTTATTTTAAAATTCCGAACAGGCGTAGTTTCATTTTTGACACCCGACAGACCCAGCTCCCCTGCACGTTGTTGCCATTGTCACGCACACACGTACTATATTTTTTACGCGCATATCGTATTACACACGCATACACAGCTTAAAAGACCCCTTTCGGGGATGCTTTTCGGTGAGGAGCGGGGAGGGGCGAAAGCTAAAGTAAATAGAATCACGTACACTAATTATCATCATCATTGCACGCAGGACGTTCAAAAATATATATTTTTATTAATTTCAGAAAGGTAACGCCCACCCATTCCAACTGCTGATGGGTAAAATTTTTAATTGAGATCCCTGCAGAACGATAGCTTTCACATTGATGCCACTTTGAATGCCAAGTGTGTCGTCATGTAGTTTTTTATGGTTAGTGCACGAATTAGATTAGAAATGTACCCAATTAGCTGCTATATTTGATAGTTCAAGTGTGCACTTATACAGTATGAATCATGGCATTGAAATGATAAGGAAATAAGTTGAGTAGAAGGGGAACTTAATCGTACGAGTGTATTGGAAATTGTGCTTGGCATTAATTGAAAACAAGGTGGGAATATTTATTAGATAGCTGTCAGCGAAAGGGTTGCTTATAAATTATAGCCTTAAGAGGATTAAGCAATAATATGTAAACAATTTGAAGTGTAAATCATCATTATTTATTTGAATGTTGTATAATTTGTGCATGAATAAAGGAAATGCCATTGTCAAGTAAATGGCTCTTTACAAAATTAGTGGAGCCAATAATTGATGTGAAATATCTTTTATTTCGGTACGGAAGATTTAACGAGGAGTAAAATTTGATTTCAGCGTCACGTGACGCTTACGTCATGCCTATTTTGCTTTAGCGGAGTGTCCCAGGAGGAGAGGAGTTAAAGAGAGGGGGGAAAGAGGAGGGATTTTGGGCGGAAAGTGGAGATGAGTTCAACAGTGACCAAACAGTGATTTCATAGTGACTAAACAGTGACTGACAATTCGCTTGGAAGTGACTAAAAAATGTCTAAGCAGTGACTGAGCAGCGACCTGACTGTATCTTAACAGTGACTAAATAGTAACTTGACAGGGACTAAACAGTGACCAAACACGATCTAAACTTAGTCATTCTAAGTAGTGCCCCGCAGTAACCAAACAGTGACGACAGTGACTAAACAGTGACTTGACAGTGACTTAAACGTGACTAAAAACTGACTTGACAGTGACTAGACAGTGTCTTAACAGTGACTAAACTAAAGTATATTACAAGAGGCGATAGGATCTCCAATTCTAAGCCCAAAAAGCTTCAAAAAGGTTTATTTAGTTCGACAAAGACTGCTGATGAGAGAACGGGAGGTTTTCAAAACAGCTACACAACCGACCAGTAAAGAACAAAAACATAACTAATAGACCCTAAGCCTGCTTAAACGTTCTATGATTGATTTTTGAGAACAATGGACCGATTTCTCATCTCTTACATCTGTCTCATAAACTTATAAATAAAAAAGAAACTTTTAAGATTATGAGAAAAATAGCCTTCTTACTCTATAGGCCGATTTCTCTTCTTCCACATAGCAGCTTTGTGTCAGATAAACTTAAAACTTAGGCTGCCTTCACACTGTTCAACACAGGACACATGATATTCTAGTAGTCCTGCTTTTTGTTCTATTTTAAATTTAAATAGCTTGTCAAATTCATAGAATTTCATGGGGAAATGCGGGCCTACTAGATGTCATTGGTCATGGGTCGAACAGTGTGAAGGCAGCCTTACTCTGTCAGTTGTTAGCTTATGTGACAAAAAGCATTATGTAGAATATGTGAAATCGGCCCTATGAGTGAATAATGAAATATAGTTTAAGACGCCACCGGATATACTCGATAAAATACCGATTCAATTTTAAAGATTTGCTACTCTCAGATAAATATGATAACAGATGATGACAAATTAAACCAAATAAGATAATAACAACTGTTTATTTTTGCCAGATAGATAAAGTTAAAAATAATAAAGTATGTACCGTGGGAATGGAAAATTAATATTAAAATAAACATAAAAATAAACAATATTACACGAAATATGTTTCAACTTCTACAGATAAAGCACACATAGATCAAGTCGATTGTTCAGGCCTACAATCAAAACGATTCTACACAATGTATTTCCACATATCACTTCTCTCTCTCTCGCTCACTCACTCACTCTATGGCCCCATAGATAAGACCCCGACATCAGCTTTTTATCTGTTGATAAGACCCCCGCACATGCGCTACAGTCCGAGATTGGCAAGACCTTAACTATTATTATAAAGCAATCCGGTTATAGTGTCCAACGGAACGTAGAACGTGCAACAAGTCGCTAAACAAAAATGGAGCATCGTACACGTGTTGTGGAGGTCGTACAAGTGGCTCCAGCGCCACAACCCACCACTACCGTTATTGTCCAGCCACCTCCAGCTCCCAAGGATAAAGGTTGTTGCTGCTGTCCCTGTCTGCCGTGTTGTTGCGGGTGCGGTGATTGTTGTTGTTGCTGCACCATCATGTAGCAGAAAAAAAAAGCCATATACACTAAAACTGAGCAGAAGAAAAGTAACGAGCAAGAAAACTTCAAACAATGGCTCACAAATCCTTTAATGCCTTACGTTAAATTAACTTTCTATGGCTTATATATAGTTTGGGGCCACACAGTTTTCTTGTGCAATAAAATTTTACGATTTGTTATAAATAATGCTTTGTACTCGACGACCCCGGAGAACATATTGTCTTACATAAATCTCAACGCGTGGGTCATATAATAAAAAAGCCAAATTTAATAACACGCCGCAAAAATTTGTAGTTTTATGAAGCCTAGGGGCGAAACCCTTTTTGCTCGTTTACCACATAATTCGGAAGTTAGTTCGCATTCCAAGTTATTATTTATACGTTGCTCAATTTGCCAATAAAACGGGAAAATGTGTCAAAAAGTGTGGCCTGCTCTCCATTTGATAAAACATTTTATGACTTTTGGTTCTCGAATTGCAACCGCAAAGTCAAAGTTTTTCGGCCAAACAATTTGACAAGGGTGTGCATGGTGGGTCGGTGAAGGGAGAGAGGGAGGCAGAGAAACAATTTGTGTTTGTACTTTTTCTTTGGCTATTCGTTTATCTAAAGCCCCCCCACGCTACCAGTAATATTACTCATACGCATAGTGAGACCACAGTTGATGAAACGTGGGCGATAAAAAATGGTATTCGGTTTTGTTGCAAAGAATTGTTAAAATGAAATAATTAATATTTATTTTACTATCAATAGATGGCTGTTTAAATTCAACCATTATCTTCCGAATAGTTATAACTTAAATTAAAGGATTTAAAGAGGATTTCAATGGTGATGCGAAATCTGCTGAATCCCTACCGGACAATGCTTGATGCGATCGAGGGCCTTCAATGCTTGGGAGCCCATCACAACAAAACTTCACACATATAATTTTACTTATCCTCAACAGAAACTCCATATACTGGAAGGTATAAAGCACCAGGCCCAGATGATGTGATTTAAAAACTTCCTTCCAGCAGCAACCGAGCCTCTGCTCAGAAGAATAGCCTGCAACTGCGGCTGGAGAATGAACCTTAATAACGAAGAGGCCTGTCTAATCAGTAAGGTGACTTCCAAAAGCACCTAAGCACAACTGGCGACACAAGTAGCATTACCTAAATATAGCGTTAAACCTACTTCCTCCTAGTTTTCCAAAATCTGGACAGTACGAATCAGTCTCGGCTCATCAGCTAAACGGCAGCCTGAGGAACGATTGATATACATTTTCAATAAATTACGCTTAATCCAGGAGTTTTGGAGCTGTTGGGTTTAAAACAATAATATTTGAACAAAACTAGAATGACGTAATTTGTGAATAGCCAGCTCTTCTCCACCGTTTCAGAGAATGTTGCTCCTGCAGGAGCAAAACACTGCAAGACTTTACAGCAGCGGAGGGCAGCAAATTTTACGGAAAGGGTACAACATTCGTATTTTTGCCATTAGATTTCGATCAGCTCGTATTGGTTGTAATATTTATTGCGTCGTAGAATTAGGTAACTAACGGGAGGGGTTGCGCGGGTAAAGACTATGAGGTTGCCCACCGCTGCTTTACAGTATCACAATTGCAAAGAGGATGGGATTCCTAAATAACGAAATAGGATCCATGGCTACAGCGAAGGCACGTGCGGATTTTTATATGGCGGATTTAACACCTACTTGCACCGCTTTAAGCCAACAATGAAGAGGAAAGATTCCCATTTTATGGGAGCAAGCTCACGAAAGATCTTAAAAGCACTGAACCACAATGATAACACTGTGACACATTTTTGAACTCAAAAAAGTTGATACGGTCGAGACAAAAAAATTCTGAAAGGGTGTGATGGTAGTATAAAAACGCTGCATGGGTTTGGTCTGATTAGCTGCCGTTTTCTTTTTATTGACCTTTGAACTTTTCAGCTTCAGTGTAGGATTAATGATTTCATATCTCGTAAGCAATAATGAACTTTGCTTTTGTGTCTTTAGCAAAGTTGTTGCTCTTGGCTTAGCCTACAAAACATTTCTAAGTAGCAAATCAAAAAAATTACGTCTTGGT
The DNA here is from genome assembly GCA_018904275.1 of Lordiphosa clarofinis. Lineage (NCBI taxonomy): Eukaryota > Metazoa > Arthropoda > Insecta > Diptera > Drosophilidae > Lordiphosa > Lordiphosa clarofinis. Next base: position 911,853 of record JAEIGQ010000113.1, read on the forward strand.
ACTTAGAATTACAAAAGATGTCAAACAAAATCAATTTTTCACAACTTTTTTTCAGTTTTTCAACTTTTTCCTAAAATTCGTTACAAATTTGGACAAGTAAGGTAGGTAAAAGTTGTTGCTTAGACCAAAATAAACAAACCGTTAGTACGAACACACTTCATTTAAGTACTCTTTGATATAGTAAAAAGACCAAAAGCATGAAAACTGTCAAAATAATTCGAAAAAAAACGAATTTTATCGGTAAAAAAGTAAATAAATTAAATTTCTTTAGCTACATTTTTTAAGTTATATTTTTTGACAATTTTATTGATTTAATACAAAACAATCGAAATTTTTGATAGTGTCAGCGAATTTCTACCAAAAACTGTACTTTTTCGAGTTTTGGTTTAAATTATTCATCTTTTAGGGTCTTTAACTATATGAAGGACCATTCAAATGAAGTTGGTATGTTCCAACCGATTGTTTACGTTAGTCTTTGCTACTTTTTCGTCCTTCATTGCTTGGTCAAATTCGTTATAGTTTTCAAGAAAAAGTTGAAAAACAGTACAAAATGAGGGGAAAACATTATGAATTTACGACATTTTTGCAATTTAGAGTTTAAAGATGTGACTATTTTGACTTGTTACTTAGAAATATTTTGTAAATTAAGTCAAGAGCAACATGTTCTTTTCAGACGTCAAAGCGAAATTCCAAATAGTTTACGAGATAGGGAGTTACAAGTCCCAATCATACGCTTAAAAGTTCAAAGTGCTCTAAAAAGAAATCGGCAGCTAACCAGACCAAACCCAGGGAAGGTTTTTGTACGGCGCTGCGAAATAAGGCCCCAATGAAATAAGGCCCCAAAAAAAAAATGAAATAAGGCCCCAAAAATTTATATGGAAAACAAAAACAACGATTTTTTCTCAAATTTGGGGTGTTATTTCATTTTTTGGGGATTTATTTCCTAAATAAAATTTCAAAATGAAATAAGTCCCCAAAAGAAGAAATGAAATAAGGCCCCAAAAATTAGGTTTGTGGTCTTATTTCATTTCGCGGAAATAAGACCCCAATTTTTAATATGAAGTTTTTGGGGTCTTATTTCATTTCTCTTATTTTTGCTGATATATGAAAAAAAAGTCCAATAACTCCAATAACGGTTAATTTTCTTATCTGCCTGCGTTTTCTGACTTAGTATTTGATGCATTTTTGTACAGATGTGCAAAAGTACCGTTTTACAATTAGTTCAGTGATAAGCTTTTGAGTATGTTGATCAGTTTAGTGTTTTGCATTGTGTAAAGCAGACGTTCAAGTGCGAGATAAAATTATAGAGTGCGAAAAAATTGTTCGATTACGGCGAACTGGAAATTTGTTCTACGTCAGAGAACAGAAAATGCTGTTTTTTGACGAGGTAATTACATTGTCTATCTTAAAAAATCTTAGCGCCGCAGACGAATTTTTTTTCAAAAAAATCGCGCGAATTTTATATGAAAACTTTTTATATTGTATCAAAAAAAATTGTGTGAATCTAAGCGCCGCAGGCGAAAATTTTTTACAAAAAAATCGCGCGATTTTTTGTAAAAAATTTTCATTATTATTTAATGTTATAGGTAGTTTAGTTTAGTTTTCACTAAAAAAAAAATTGGGGTGTTATTTCATTTTTCAAAATGGGGTATTATTTCATTATAAATTAAACACCCCAAATTTGGGGCCTTATTTCATTTTTTTTGGGGCCTTATTTCATTTCAGTGGGGCCTTATTTCATAATTTAAATTGGGGTATTATTTCATTATGAAATAACTCCCCAAATTTGGGGCCTTATTTCATTTTATCGTTTGGGGACTTATTTCATTGGGGACTTATTGCCTGCAGCCCCCAGGGAAGGTTTTTGTACTACTATCATACCCTTTCAGAATTTTTTGGTCTCGACCGTATCAACTTTTTAGTGTTGCACAGTGTAATGGGTGGCAGGCAATATCCTATATGAAAGTCCTGCTGCGCAGAAAGATGACTCGGAGTGCAGCCACTGCAACAAAGGAAAACTAGTAGACAGGGCTAAAATCACTTCCACACTATGTCAGAAGTCGGTCAAGCCCGGATTTTCTCAAACCAAGTACGAGAAGAATTGATTTAAATACGGATTTTTCTATTCTATATTGTTATTCGAGCTCGATTTGATCCCTCAGTCAGATCCAATCAAGAAGGTCCGATATTGATTTAAGCTCTATATTTTTAATCTCTAAGTCGACTTGATGCAAAAATACCCGAGATTAAACTGAGCCCAATACTCAATACTTGAACAAAATTTAACAAAAAACAAGTCAGAGATCATAAGTAATATGGTTTTCAGAGCCATCCTCTTTTAAAATAAATTCATAATATGTTTAGGTAGGTATATGGTTATACTTATTGAGCATCAATAATTTTTGACAAAATTTGGGAAAAATTCCACTTTAATGAATCATCTCCGGCGCTGCGAAATAAGGCCCCAATGAAATAAGGCCCCAAAAAAAAAAATGAAATAAGGCCCCAAAAATTTATATGGAAAACAAAAACAACGATTTTTTCTCAAATTTGGGGTGTTATTTCATTTTTTTGGGGCTTTATTTCCTAAATAAAATTTCAAATGAAATAAGTCCCCAAAAGAAGAAATGAAATAAGGCCCCAAAATTAGTTTTGCGGTCTTATTTCATTTGGAAATAAGACCCCAATTTTTAATATGATTTTTTTGGGGTCTTATTTCATTTCTCTTATTTTGGCTGATATATGGAAAAAAAATTCCAGTAACGGTTAATTTTCTTATCTGCCTGCGTTTTCTGACTTAGTATTTGATGCATTTTTGTACAGATGTGCAAAAGTACCGTTTTACAATTAGTTCAGTGATAAGCTTTTGAGTATGTTGGTCAGTTTAGTGATTTGCATTGTGTAAAGCAGACGTTCAAGTGCGAGATAAAATTATGAAGTGAGAAAAAATTGTTGCATTACGGCGAACTGGAAATTTGTTCTACGTCAAAGAACAGAAAATGCTGTCTTTTGACGAGGTAATTATATTGTCTATTTTAAAAAATCTTAGCGCCGCAGACGAAATTTTTTTTATATGAAAACTTTTTATATTATATCAAACAAATTGTGTCAATCTAAGCGCCGCAGGCGAAAATTTTTTACACAAAAATCGAGCGATTTTTGTGTAAAAAATTTTCATTATTATTTAATGTTATAGGTAGTTTATTTCACTAAAAATCCACATAAGAAAATATTTTAAAATTTTATATTAGGTATTTCCAATAGTTTTTATTTTATTGAATAAAGCAATAAAATGAACAAAAAAAAATAGAATTGAAAAATTGGGGTGTTATTTCATTTTTCAAAATGGGGTATTATTTCATTATGAAATAACACCCCAAATTTGGGGCCTTATTTCATTTTATTTTGGGGCCTTATTTCATTTTAGTGGGGCCTTATTTCATAATTAAAATTGGGGTATTATTTCATTATGAAATAACTCCCCAAATTTGGGGCCTTATTTCATTTTATCGTTTGGGGATTTATTTCATTGGGGACTTATTGCCTGCAGCCATCATCTCCGACCACATAAAGTATATATATTCTTGATCATCATCACGAGCTGAGTCGGTTGAGCTTTGTCCGTTCGTCTGTCTGTTTCTACGCGAACTAGACCCTCTGTTTTAAAGCTATCAAGCTGAAATTTTGCACAGAGTCCTATTTTGTCTGCATGCTGTTAATTGTCGGAACCGACCAGATCAGACTACTACTCCTTATAAGAAAAATAGAATTTCAGGCTGTACACCTCAAACCTCTGAAAAAGGTTTCGTCCGAAGTTTTCGAGTTTGTCTCGCGCCCAATTCCTACACTTATCGAACCTACGGGTTTCGTTCGAGTCTGCCTTTAGTGATTGTAAGATAGTTGACCGATTTCTGCATAACGAGCTGAATTGATATAGCCATGCCCGTCTGTCCGTCCGTCTATTTCTATGCTATCTCCTCCGTCAGTCTTAAGCTATCTTAACCAAAATTTGCACGGGATCTTTTGGTACAAAGACGCTGTACATTTGTCGGGACCGGCTGAATCGGATGACTATAGCATATAGCTGATATGGAACGAAATGCCGAAATAGTGGTTCCACGCCTATTCAACACAAAACAATTTCAACACGTCAATTCAACACAGGACAATTATAACACATATGGGCTAATCCTGCGTTGCGGACGTTACATTTGTACGCAAATAAAATTTTTTTCATCCGATTGACTTGAAACTGGGTTTGTAAGCTTAGTACGCGAAATAGTTCGACACGTGTTTTCCAGATTTTGAAAAATCCGCCCACGAGGAAAATTTCCGTTAAATTCTGCTTGGAAAAAAATTATTTTTCATCCGATTGGCTTGAAATTCAGTTTGTAATGATAAAACTCGAATTCATTTGGGTTTTCATTTTCCGATGTTGTATTTAAACACACTTTTTGTTACTTTGAGGTTATGTTTTTCGGATTCTCGACAACCTAGAGCAATTTAGAGCCCAGATTCAGACTCAGCAGGCAATAATCCATTACAAAAACCTATTTCCACCTCAAATAAAAAATATTTTTTGAGTATTTTCTTGCCGTTGCGGACGTTGCACATTTTCACATTAACTTTTTTCAAAAATATGTGTAATAAAGGTATATTTTTTTCATCAGTTTAAAGGGCATAAAAAACTCTGTTTATAAAGTAAGTTTGGATAACCGAATTATTAAAATTCATTCTGCTAAACTAAAAAACCCAATTTTCCGTTGCGGACGTTACACACAGCAAACCGATTTTTAGTTTAAATTTTAAATATATATTAGATATCCTACAAATATAACGAGTACCTTAAATTAAAGGAAATGAAACAAACTTTAAGTTTTGCTAAGCGGAAAATACTATAACGACTGTTTTAACCATTTTTGTGTCAAAAAAAGGGGGGGTGGTTGGGTTCCCCCCCGATTTTTCTTTGTTTTTTTTTTTTTTTCTTTCATCACCAGGGAATTGAACATCGCCAAATTTTAACATAGTACGATTTCAACACTGGAAAATAGAACACAACAATTTAAAAAAAATTATATTTTCAATCCTACAAGTGGCAATGTCAGTCGAACCTGACTTTAATATCCTCCGAAAGTGTATGCACATTTAAAAGCACCAGAGATAACATTCTTTTGTTCACAACTTGAATAACTTACAGACGTTGTAAATATCGTAAAATTTTTGCCTGCCGCTTGTGTCACCCTTCTTTCCCAGGATGAATTTGTAATGTGTTGAAATGACGTATGTTTAATTGACTTTTTGAAATTGATGTGTTGATTATACTGGGAATTGGTTTTTTGAATCGGCGGGGGATGGAGGCTGCGAATGTGTGAAAATTGCGCCGCAGACGTGTCTCCCTTCCATATCTGATGGTACTACAAACTTTCATTTTATTTACTATCACTAATAAAAGTCATCGTTTCTCAACTTTAGGTTCCACGTCTATTCAACACAAAACAATTTCAACACGCCAATTCAACACAAAACAAAGTCTTCACAAAAAAAAGCCAACACACGTCTATAAGTCATTGCACCCAACACAACAATTTAACACTTCGTCAATTCAATTTAAGCCAAATTTAAATTTAATAATAAATGAATTATTTTGTTTTGTGTTGTATTGACGTGTGTTGTATTGAATTGTTGTGTTGGGTGAAATGACTTAGTGTTGTATTGACGTGTGTTAAAATTGTTTTGTGAAGACTTTGTTTTGTGTTGAATTTGTTTGTGTTGAATTGACGGATTATTGAATTGTGTTGTTGGGTGAAATGACTGTGTGTTTTATAGACTTGTCACCCGAAAAAGAAGTTCTAGAGAAAAACTTTTATATTTGAACACTTAACACTTTTCAGTTATAAATATATTGATGAATATATTGTATAGCTGCCATATATAAACTTCGGTCGAACCAAAGTTAGCTTGCCTCTATTTTTTAACTTGACTTATGCTTTTATGCTTTTCGAAATCGCAGTAATCCGAACTTGGAATGCATTACTAAACGCATTTTAAGTATTTATTCCAGTGACTCTACACTAAAATTTTTTTTTCATGATTGTTTATACAGGAGGTTAAGGTTTAAGAGGCTCGAGGGACTCAAAAAACCCAACCGCTCCTGTTCTTTGGAAAATTATTAGAAAGATTTTGAAATTAAAAACTAAAAAAAATGTTTCTTTTCATAACCAATCGACAAGTTTGATTAAGTGTTCCATTTTTATTTAAATAGACCTCGCCTAGAATGGTTTTATGATATCACTCACTGAATATTATTCTGAATCACATTCAATTTATTTATTACTTAACTTATTTAACATTTACTAAAGTCATACTTTTGGTATTAATTCATGATATCACACACATCTCCATTAAACAACAGGTTCCCAGCAAACAACAGCCTACTTCTTCGGGTGAAGGTCCCACAGGACGATCATAGACAGGCTCTTCAACTATAACTGTAGGCTGTCCATAGCCTGGTCCATAAACTCCTCCATAGCTTGGCGGCACAACTACTTCAACCATAGGTGGAGGTGGCATTACCTCAATAATTTCCACCGGTGGCTGGTAGTAGGGATCTATAATATCCATTTGGTAGCCTGGGTTGTACATGTTTCCTTTTGCGTATGACTTATTGAATATATATTGAATATATGACTAACAGCAGCTGCTTTACGAGTTGAACTAAATTATAGAATGAAAGTGGGTTGGCATGAGGCAAACTGCTTAACTATGTTGGCCACTTTTTATCTAAAGCTCGGGGAATTTGATCAATGAGCTGCACTGATTGCAAACAAAAAAATGTGTAAGTGTAAGAAATATGGAAAACAAATGAAGAACAGTGGGGCAAACATAAATATTAATCATCATACATTTTAATTTCCTTCGTCATCAGGCGGCTCTTGATAGATAGGCCTTCTGTCTGTTGAGTCCATAATTCTGGGCAACTGTCAAAAGAACAACTTTCATCCCCCGTTTCCATTTCTTGTTGAGACTTTCTTATAATAAATATAAAACGTTAATTTGCTGCATAATTGCGCCTTTGCCACACCCATAACACAGACCCTTCGCACTCCATCAGCTCAAAGACAATTCCCCTTCCCCAGGCAGAGCTCCCTTTTTCATGTCTTGAATGACAGTTATTTCATTTTTCTTGTTGATGTTTTTCCCTGCACTCATTAAATCAAGTTAAAAAGGCATATAGCAAGCAGTTGTTGTCGCTCCGCTGTTGCCGTTGCCGTTTCCGTTGTAAGCCAAGCTGTTGATGTTGTTCTGGCTCCGGTGCTGGTCTGTTTCTGTGGCTGTCTTGCCACAAAGACAAGGCACAACATTTTCAAATAACATTTCTCAAAACTCGAAACGAAAAGAAAGAAACATTAAAACGTAACTTCACACTCGGAAAAGTTGAACAAGACTTGGCTTAAAATTATAAAAACTTGAGAGACACTTTGGCTAGGTTTAATGGCTAAACCACAAAAGGCTGTGACAGTAAGTACCTGACAGGAGAAACTAATTAAAGCCACACTGGAATAGGCCGGGGCTCTAAATGCCTAAAAGTGAGTACAACCTTTTTGATATAAAGGGTATAAGAGCTAAAGATTAACCGGTTGATTTCTAAAATATCAAAATTATAAAGCCCAAAGTTCTTTTAGTTTTTCTCAAATTAAACCAGCTTTATTTACTTCTTGCCCCCTGTCAACTTCCATTCCCAAATTAAACGGCTTTTGAAGCCAATCTGACATTAACAAGCTACATTTGGACACTGATAGCTTTAACATTGTCTTCTTATTAAAATTGACCTCCCATGACGGATTAATTTTTAATGAGTCTTCTAGGCGAAAGTTAATGAGCCAAACCCACAATAAAACACCCCTCTGGAAACATCCCCACGTGCTTGGCAAATAAATCATCATTGGCCAAAGACCAACAACAACAAATATACAATTGCAATTTCTACCCAAATCCTGACAAATGAGCGAAATTTACTAGCTCAAAGGATATTAACGTGTATTAGCGCCAAAGAGCCCAAAGGCGAATGCATTAAGTCAACTAACTGTAGTATATGGACGAGCATCAACTACATACAATACATTTCTGTAACAAGAAGGGCGCATTGCAACAGCATCAAATTTGCTGCTTCATTTATAAGGATTACCGAGCCCGGGGATGGGGCCAGGGCCAAACAGTAAAAACTCATAACAAAATTACTTGCAAGAAATGCAACAAGCCACGGTTACCCACCACCAACTACACCATTAGCCCAAGACGTAGGTACAGTATATAGAGTACTATAGAGGGGAAATCCTGCTCGCTGGGTGACTGACTGACTGACTGACTGACTGACTGGGTGGGTAAGTGGTTGTACACACTGACACGACTTTTGTTAGGCAAACACGAATTATGCATTAGTCTTGAAGTTGTGGCCCATGATTAGATGTTTTTCTGGGGCTGATTTTCCAACCTCAGCGTAAGTACTCAGGGCTAAGTAAACTTAGATGATGAGTAATCATAAATATGCAATGTAGAAGTAAATTAATATTTGGTATTTTTCGGTTTGAATTGGTACAACCCCAGTTCTGACTGAGTTATAAACATTTCTCCAATTGGAAATATAAATTTTACATACATATTCTTTCCTAATTTTGAGCAAAAATACCAAAAAGTGGAATCTGTAAGCGTTTATTTCTAACGTTTTTTAGCTTCACAAAACAAAATATGCTTAAATCAAATCACATTTCGAATCGTTTTTTTACCAAATTATGCATCGATTCGTTTTGGTATAGATAGCAGGGCAGAAAGTCGGTTCGGTCCGAACCGAGCCTGAACCAAAGCAACACAATTCATTGTGCTTGAACCCGAACCTAAGCGGGAGCAATAAAAACTCGAAAAGGGTATCCAAAAGGCGTAAGCCTTGGAATAATAACACACTGCTGCATTGTACAATCATGAATCAAAAGCAAAAGCATTTAAGCATTTTTTATTCTTTACCATGTCCATATTCTGATAAAGCCTAGCAGGGCTGTTTTCCTTCCATATTCTTTTAGTGTGACCAGATAACATTAAAAAAATTACGAACGGAATTTATTAATTTGCCACCCGACTTGTGTTTTGACATAACTATGAAGATTTAAATAAAATGAGGCACAACATGGATGAAGCATTGAGTGGCAGCTGTTAAGCTGAAGAATGTTAGCATTACTTCGAACTAATGGTCTGCACGAGGCCGATAAGTCCAATTATAATTGTTTTATTTCCATTTGGAACATCATTCCGGGCGGGACCCCACTCAGGTGCACATATCGCTGCAACGAAAGATGTCTCTTTATGCACTGGGACGGCCCTCCAACATGACACGTTCCAACATGGCGCAACTGCTTCCCAAACACTTCTTGTAAATGCGGTGTCCAGTTACTTGTCATTCGTGATGTCCCACATCATGCTTGTTTTTTACCGCATCAATTAATGCATTTTTGTCGTCATAACTAAATTTTTGTACTTTGCCTATGACACAAGAATAAAGACTGCCACACCTCTCGATGGCAACTCTCAAATTCCTTGTGTGTATTCCTTGGCTTTCTGCGTACCAAACAACAGAATGACGAAAGGAAAAATTCCTTAGCAATTTTTTTTATATGGAGTTTGACAGCTGAAGGAAAATTCGAACGCCCTCCGTACTAGGCTTAAAGATGAAATACTAATAAATTAATGGAATTTTTACTGGAAGACATACTAATAACACAGGCCAACAACCACTTTGGTCAAGTCTTTTAGATTCTAGCCTTGAAAATTCTCATCCAGTTTTGTGCACTGATTCTCGGTTTTTCTCCATCAGCTCTTGTTTTTCAAGATATCGCGGATAATCAATTTTGCAGAATTTTTCGCTTTTAAAAAATATCTGTATTTATGAGTTTTGTGCGACAGTAACAGAAACTTAATCGTCGTGAGGTGGTTGAATTTTAATTACAACCATTTTAACATGTATCCTAAAGGCTCTTCTATTTTCTTAATTTTTGTTGCATTTAAATTATCTGGAAGACAGTGTTAGAGCCGGCAAATCCCAAAAAAATTAATTAAAATTTATGACTGGACAACTAGATTGATACACAAAATGAGTAGGGGAAATATTAAAAGACTGAGTGTATCTAACATAGACCATGAACAAGCTAATGTCCCAGCTGCGCAAAAGCCCATTACAAGGTTCGATGTTCTCATAAACATAATGAAGGCTGGCAGCCTTCAAGAATCGTACTACTCTGTATACTTTACATAGCTTACCGTTTTCGTTGGCGTACTGTTTTAAACCAGAAACCTATGTCATCGCAGCGGCTTAGATTACAACGCAATATACCATTTGAGAAAATGTTGGCGAGGAAGTATGCGTTCAGTTCACAAGACGATACACCATTTTGAAACTTGTGTGTGGACTTGTGGACTAGCTTTACGCGTGTCCACAGACTAGGTGTATCGGATTGTAATGGTGATCAAAATTAAAACTATTTGACTATTAGGCATATGGGAGAACTGGCGGAAAAATCATAATTAAGAATGTAAGCAGTTGGCACTTTGCCGACCGAGGTGCCTTTTTTCAAAAGTCGATTGACACAAACATAACACAACTGTTATATAAATACGAGCAACAACTCGACCCGAAGTTAAATTTCTCTACACACAACTGTGTATTCGAAACGTAGCGAGAAATTCCCATTACGTGGGCACCTACTGCGATGCATATTGTGGACCAGCCTCATTCACCTCTGCGTCGCTGTGGTACAATAATATTCAGTCAGTAAAAGAGTCAAATAGTTTATCCCAAAATTCAATTTTACCTAATATCAAACAACCTTTCTAGAATAACATTAAAATTTTATGAATTGGGCAACGATTGGGGGCCAACTGAGATCCGCAATCACCTTAATCTCCGGACTAAGCCTCTTGTGACCATTATGATTTTATGAGAATAAAATGTTAATGTTTGTTTAAATGTACGTACAGGTTTTCCCGCTCCTTGAACCCGAACCCAAAATGTTAGGCCTGTTCGAACACCCTGTGGAATTATAGGTTTGCAACCCTGATAGATAGATAGAAAGGTAGGACATTAAAAAGTCATTTGGATACTGTATTGTAGGGAAATTTGGGCGAACTTATTTAGTTGTCCGCCTTTGGGAGCCGAGCAGTAACGAATCTTTGTTAGGTAATTGCACCAATTTTTGTTTATTAGCAAGGCCCTGTTCCGAATTCCGAGTCGATTTTCGTATAAACATTTGAGTTTCGAATTCAATTTATATAAATTTAAACGTTATTGTCAAGATAATCTGAGGCTACTAGATCCCGTAGCAATTTTCTCTCGATTTGAATTCATTTGGGATTAAGCAATCGGTTTCAGCTTTCCCAAATTCGAGTTTTGTTAACTATCTGCTCCTACATTTGCAATGAGAGCGAACGAGTTATATATTTCAATACAACCCTACTAATAAAACACAAATTCGCGCGGAGATTCTTTGCCTAAGTGCTAGACTGAGTGAGCCTACCTAGTTGGTATATTTGTCGCCTATACAACGTTTTCAAATTTGACTGTAAAATACTAAAAATCGAGTCGAAATTCGGAACAGGACCTGTGGTCTTTATCATGATACTATATAATTGTATCATGGTCTTTATTAGTAAGGTTAAAGTCGATCGTCATCGCCCGTCATCGATGTATCGATTACGCAAACGTGACGCTGAGCCCAAGTAGTCATCTACTGCCATTGGTATATCGACGACTTGAAACATGGTCTTAGCATAAAGAATCCAATGTGGGACTAGTTCAGTAGTCAGGCCAATGTGCGCTACAGTACATTACGGTTGGAGTCATGAACGACTTTCTTACTATTTTATATCGAACCTGATTTCAAAAAGGGTTTACGCTCTGTTTAGGATTTGCGAGGTTATAATTAATTTAGGAAGTTCGGTTCTCAGGGGTTCGTTGCTAAAACGGTTTGTATCCTTGTTTTTTAATACCCTTTTCGGTTGGTCTTTTCATTTTGTCTAGACTTTTTAAGGCTTAGAAGGTAGCCTGTCCGTCTTCTTATTCTCGATTAGCAAGCTGAGTTGATATGATTTATTTGATATACATTGACACATTGGAAGCAGCTGAATTCTTTTATTTTAAGTGAATTAATATAGTAGTTTAGGATAATGAACGAATTCGATGATCCTTACATCACCAAACTTCTGCTTACCTCTCTTGTTCGCCCAATCAACCTCTTGCACCGAGAATGTGAAGGACGAATTTCGCACTGCATGATTCTTTTCACGTTCTGTGTGCTAATTATAATATCTTGTACCATTTGTTGTCAACTGAATGTTCTCAGTATATTAATTCGTGTAATATAAAATTGCTTTTGTCCGTGCTCACATAAATAAAAAAACTTTTCTGTTTGAATGGTGAAGCAGGTAAAATACTATGTTACTATTCTGTTACCATTAAATAAACTGTTAACTATTATAAAACAAATAAACAAATTTTTAGTCCTTTGATCAAATAACTACTTGCTATTTGTTTCAATTGGTATTTGATACAAAGACTGAAAACTTCTAAAATTCTTCTATTCTTAAGTTTACAAGTAGTTGGTATTTGTAAACCCGCACTTAATTTCTGAAAAGGTTTGGTCCTGAGTTCGTTAAACGAGTTCTGAAACTTAAAATACTTTGGTTCAAGAACGCGGCAAGCGACGAGGGAGGGAGCACAGAAGACTTCCCAACTCCTACACTTTAGAAGCGTTGCACTGAAGAAGTTTCATACATTTTTAAGGGTAACAAATACAAGTTAAAAATTTATGCCCCTGCAATATGTAAATTTTGAAATTCAAAATTGTGATCCAAGTAAGCTGATAAAATCACATCTATACAGTAAGTGGTTTGTAAAACATTTCATTGTCTCTAGCATTATCAAAATGGCAGCTTCTAGTTTCGTAAATTTTTCAAAACTCCTTTCCAATAAAAACAGAACTGAACCAATTGTCCTACCCCATATCGAACGCATTAACAATGTAACAGAATTTATTAATACTGTAGCTAACTTTGATGGCAATATTAACAAGCTGAACGAACGTCTTGAGAGTTATACCAAGCAGTGCCAGAATATAGCAATTTTATTAAAAGATCAATTGAAGCAAAAAACGGCCACACTGCGTCAGGTCAAGAAGGATATGCTGGAGCTGCAACGTCAACTAGTCAACGCCAACAAGTCGTGTGGGGATCGCCAATGTTATCTAACTAAACGTGAAACGGTGCTGGTCAAGTTCACCGACGAGGCTGAGATAGAAGATTATGACGTTCCTACAGCTCTGGAGTTGTATAGTCAAAAGATGAACACTTTATATGAAGACATTTTGGCACTGGATACCGATGTTAATTATGTAAAATACTTGGAAGGCATTTCTACCGTCAATGGTTGGTGTGTTAAGGATTGGTATGAGAAGTGGGCTCAAGAAGACAAGATGCCGAATTAAGCAGAGCAAATGTAACTAATTATTCAGAGTTTAACCAAAATTTGTTTTTAAATGTTTCTAAGCGATTTATTTTAAGTAATAAACGCAAGCATGATTTTCTGTCAAGTTAACTCTAGTGCAGAGTTGCTTTTTGTGGCGTTTGTTGACAGCCTGACTGTCGACTTGAAATGTTGGAGTTTTGTCCAAGGTGTAGATTAATTTAGTCGCCTGCCAGTTCGGTAGATGGAGTCAGAGCTGTGTAGCTGCTTCCTAGGAGAAGATGGCAGCTCCTGTGCCCTCTTCCGTCTTCAAACTGTATGTGTAGATAGAAGCTCGTTCGCCCTGCTGGCAGTTTCTAGCTTCCATTGCTCTCTCTAAAGTTGTCCTTTCATTTCTAAGTAAGTATACAGTAGTCGCTTCCCTTTTGCCTCTGTAGTTACTTAAGGAAAATGCCCTTGTCAGGATCAACCTTAAGTTCTGCCGTCAGTTCATCTTTCAGCAGCATGTGTGCGCGCGCTCTCAGTAATCAGGAAAAATTTACGAGCTATCTCAGTTCAATATGTCCTTTTTTAGCTACTGCCAATTTGCATATTAACTTACAGCCTTATCTCTCTCTCTCTACCATTTCTCCATTTCCCAGCAGAATTCTTTTCAAGAAAGAAATTGCCAAAGCGTTACATAAATGTCACCATTTGGCCAAACATTAAAATGCTCAACCCAGTTTTCTATTCAGAATTTATTGTTGTTGTGGTGTTGCTTTTGTAGCATCGCATTTCCACCTAAAAACTGAGCGCTGACCCGCTAAGTGCCGTTCGAAGGTGAATACTAAGCGGTTGGAGAGGGGAGCAGGGGATGCCATGTGACGATGGCTTTTGTTTTATGTCAAGTGCAAAATGTGCAATGCATAAGACAAAGCGACCGCATACCCTGACGCCAGAGCAAGCTGGAGCTGGGTATTGTGTCAGTAAAAGCAACAACAACAACAACAATGGCAAGGAGTACTATTGTGTGACACATTTGGCAATGCGTTTTTAAACTGAAGAAAACAAAACGAAATGTGGCAGCCACAAAACAGAACAGCAACAAAAAGTCAACGACAAGTAGGGAAAAGTTTTTAGCATTTTTTGCGCCCAGCCTCGGCACTGAATTGCACTTAAAGTCAACGCCAGTTAAAAACTTTCGACTTCAAAGGCAAAAACTATGCGTGTAAGTAAAGGAAGAAAACTATTGCATAGAGTGCGAAAGAAACAATTGAAAACTTTATTGCTTTTGCCTTTTTCACTTTTGTTCGCAAGTATGTTGCGCCACACAAGCAGAAGTCGTTGACAAAAACGCAGCACGAGATCAGGAAACAGCTGGATGGGGGAGAGTGGGTTGCAGAACCTACCGAAAAAAACAAAAAGAAAGTTTTGTGCTTTTATTAATTTTTTGGAACTGTGAGTGGTCCTCTCGTCTCGGGTGCTCCGGCACTCTCGGCAGCTGTGTGGTCAGCTGGGGCTGCCCACTAATTGGCCTTGTGAAAATATTTGCTACGCTTATGAAAACAGTTGACCGCCGCCTGCCACATGACCCTTGACTAAAATGACACACAAAAATGGGTGAGTGGCCCCAAACAGTTTTCACACACAGACAGGCACATAAATATATGAAAAACATACAGACAAATGAATGTATGCACATATCTGGTGTTGGGTGGTGGTAGAGTTTATGCGGACTGAAATTGGGAAGTGCCGATTGGGGATTCTGTCCGACCACAAATCAGACAGCAGGACATCTGAAAATGGTAGCGATATAGTGCAGCGTTTGTCAAGAAGAGAGAGGCCAAAAATTAAGAGTGTATTGGGGAGCAAAAAGAAAGCAGCGCAAGCCAGCTCTAACCTTCTTCATTGACTGCTGGTCAGCCTGCTTTCAAGCACCTAAGAAAAGTACCATTCACCGATCCAAAGCTTAATATTTTTGAATTTTTATTACAGAATCCATTTATTCCCTACAAGAATTTAGAAGAGTAGCCAGAAAGGGAAAATGTGTGGATAAGCAGGGATGCAAACCAAAACAAATCAAGTAAGAGCGTCGCAGTCGACTGGCCCGACTCCGAAATACGCTATAGCTGCATGAAATGGTCAAAATTGGATGAATTATCCAGAGTTCTTAAATTTGGCAAGGGTATAAAAACTTCGGCACAGAAAAAGTTAGCTTGGCCTTTTCGTTTTTTATTTTTCCAATTTTAATATTTCACAAAAACAGCCCACGCATAAACATAATCACATTGAGTCACACACTCTGGCGACCCAGTCCAATCATAAACAGTCTAACCACAGGTCCTGTGTCCTTTCCCCCCTATCGTCGTTCAGCTAACCGGCTACCCAACAGCCCCCAACAATTTTTGTCAACTGAACTAATTAATTAATTGTGGGCGGCCACCGTGGCCTTCCCGTCCTTCTTCTAGCCGGCGCCTGGCTTCACCCACTTGCTAACTGACCAGCAACTAATTTTTATATTTATGAGGCCGGGGGAGGAGAGGGAACGTTGGCCTACTGCGTCATAAACTGTAACGTTTTGCTACTGCCGCTGCTTTGTATGCATGTGTCCATGCGAATGGACACTTTATCCTTGCCGCAGACTCCATGCCGTTTGCCCACCCATAAACTTGCATGTTCAAATTTTTAGTATCTTTGTGTGATTTCATGCGTTAAAGCAGAATTTTTATTTGCTAACCGTACAGACAAACGACAACATTAAGATGACTGTGAGTGAGAGTGGGGGAGTGGGTGTGGGTGTGGGTGGGAGAGAAGGTCATTTAATTTTCATGTCGCGTTGAAACTTTGATACAAGTATTTATGGCATATAAATGAAATATTTGCTACGAGGGTGAATTTGGGCAATGTTTGCTAATGAAGGAGTTCGATTCGGTTTTAAATGGTTAATTGGACTGAGATTTGGGCAAGTTTTTGGGGTATAGAGCGAAGCGAATGTTAATTGGTCTTGGGTGCAGTAAGGGGACTTCCCTTGGCATAAGTTGCCATTATCTTAATTATTTGGGTTGAACATTTTCTGTTGGTGGTTGTTTGATTATGAACGCAAATATTTGGACTTTAAGAATATATTTGAAAAATAATCAATTGGATGTTTAGTAGTTTTGTGATTCGAAACCCCCACGAACCAGACCGAAATTCAAGCGACTTGCATCTCTGTTACAAAGCCTAAATATAAACTCGGTGTTCAGTTTTTGGCTATACTGAAATAGTATTTTTGGAAAAATGTACCTATTAAGTGCATGAATGTGGATTCCCTATAAGAATTTGGATAAATAATATTATACTAAGAATTCCCAAAGTCGTAAATAAAAATAAGAAAAACAAAGCTGAGAAATTTTTAATTTGAAAACTAAATGAGGAAAGAAAATTGAGAAATCAAAAAGTAGGAAACAAATTGGGAAGGTAAAAATTAGGAAAAAAAAACTAGGAAGTCAAGAACCACGAAAAAAAACTCAAAACGCAAAAATGAGGAAAAATTAGGAAATTAAGAATGAGGAAAAAAATCACGCGATTTTTTATAAAATATTTTACATTTCGGATTTTGCACTTTTCGTAATACGGTTTAATATTTGGGTTTGTTGGTTTATTTCAGAACACTCTAAAAAAGGAACCAGAAAACACGTTTCAATTGGTCATACAATTTATTAAGTATGTATGTATTGTAAGAAATGATGCATTTGCTTTTCTTCAAATGTCAAATTATTAAAAATAAATATGTTTGCGAACAAATTTGTTGTGTTCAATTGTTCTGCGAGTACCTTTGTCCAAAAATGGTGATTAATATGGCTTGTGCGGGTTGTGAAACTACAATTTCGAAGTTTTTGTCGATGTGGAAGTCCGTTGTCATTGACTTCCTTATTAGTCATAATGCCATTTTAAAGGAAATCAACTGTCTAAAATGTGGTGAAGTGTGCAAAATTTCTTCTAAATGTAATTGTCTATTATATGTCATTCCTCTCCGAAAATTCCTTTGCAAAATTTCGTCTAAAGGTTCGTGGACCGTATTTCGTTGCCATTCCGTAGTGCAAATGGACAATAAGAAGAAAGAGAAACAAAAAGTACAGTGCAATTTTGTAGAAAGTGTTCGCAAAAACACTTTTTTTGCTGGTACAAAATTTTCTATACCTGAAATTTGCAAATTTGTTATGTGGGATGTGGTCAAACTGAGAGGCGAAACTGAGTTTTTGGAGGCCGAAATGGGGTGGTCCCGTCAATCTATTGTTGACTGGAAAAGTTTCCTGAGGGAAGTATATATTGACTGGAGTGTAAATGACAGCCGTTCCATCATTGGAGGACCTGGAAAAGTTATTGAAATTGACGAGTCCAAAGTTGGCAAAAGGAAGTTCAATTGTGGAAGAATAGTGGAAGGCCAATGAGTGTTTGGTGGCATCGAGTGAGCTCTTCATTGTGCCAGTTGAAACCCGCGACAAAAGTACGTTGCTCAAGGTTATTAAGAAGCGAGTTGCCGATGGCTCCTCTATAATGACTGACTGTTGGAAATCCTACAACTGTCTTGGAGACGAAGGATATATCCATCTAACGGTCAATCATTCGACCAAATGCGCGATTTTAAAAAAAAAATTTTTTTTTACTTATTTATAGGAGTTGAATGTAAACGCGCCTTCAACTTTACATCTAATGCCCCAAGAAGAGAGCGCTAAAATGTGACTGTGTCTCTTTCTAAAACACAGTGAAGAATGACTTCGGCAAGCACTCGGTGTGGCCCTGGGGCTATAACTGGGGAACTCTGCTCTAATGGGTGGTGTGAAAAAAGTTCAGAGCCTCATCCATGTCAACTGAATAGGCCTAATACTTCGATATTGGTCTGCTTTTAAACTTGAATATGTCATTGCAGTTAAATTCTAGATGTGTGTTGTTGACTCGTAGAGTAAAAGGGTATACTAAAGTCGTGCAAATGTATGTAACAGGCAGAAGGAATCATTTCCGACCATACAAAGTATATATGGGCGATTCCATGAAAAATCGCCCACTGGGATTTTTTTTGGATCAAAATAATTTTTTTCGTATTCCTTGTAGTAAAATAGTATATACGTATTTTCAGCATTTTGGCGAAATACACTTAATTCGCGGGTAAAGTCGATTTGAAAATTGACATATTTGAAAAATTTAATTATTTTTAATTGCTTGCTATCCAAAGCCATTGGTAATAAAAATATTTAAAAAATATGAAAATTAACATCTGAATCCATACTTTCAAATAACTAACACTTAAAAATTTTAACATTTTTCTTTGGTCTTCAAATCGCGAAAATAAGTAAACAAAAATTAATTGCCGCGAAAGGGATTTTTTTTTTGTCTTCATTTTTTTCTCAAAATTTGCTCTTGTGTCCAGTAATTTACTGTATTAAGCTGTAAATGGGCAATCCAATAGTTCCGGAGTTATGGCCATTTTTCATTTATTTGAATTAATTTTCTGTAACAATATCAGATTTAGTATGTTTAATTTTAAGAGGGAAATATTTTTGTGGTCGAATATAGTGAAGTATATCATCATAAAAATTATTTTAACAGATCGGCGGAGTGGCATTTCCATGCAACAGCCCAAAGGGCCTTGCGATGGAGCTGAATATACCGATAAACAGAACCTGCCCTGGAACTCTATGAATGGGTCAACTAATTTTTACCAAACATCACAGTAAGATACAGAAACACAAATTACTAAAGTAGGGCCACAGAATTATTAAAATTACGATTTTCGAAATGCCAAACTATACAAGGGACACTCTATTCAACCACAAAATAATTATCTTCTTAAAACCAAAACATTTTCATATTCTGAAACATCTGATATTGTTAGTTCCTAAAAAAAGTGAATTTTAATAAATGAAAAATGGCCATAACTCCGGAACTATTGGATTGCCCATTTACAGCTTAATACAGTAAATTACTGCATACAAGACCAAGTTTTGAGAAAAAAATGAAGACAAAAAAAAAATCCCTTTCGCGGCAATTAATTTTTGTTTACTTATTTTCGCGATTTGAAGACCAAAGAAAAATTTAAAAATTATTCAGTGTGAGTTATTTGAAAGCTTGGATTCAAATGTTAATTTTCAGATTTTTTAAAAATTTTTATTACCAATGGCTTTGGATAGCAAGCAATTAAAAATAATTAAATTTTTCAAATATGTCAATTTTCAAATCGACTTTACCCGCGAATTAAGTGTATTTCGCCAAAATGCTGAAAATACGTATATACTATTTTACTACAAGGAATACGAAAAAAATTATTTCGATCCAAAAAAAATCCCAGTGGGCGATTTTTCATGGAATCACCCATATATTCTTGATCAGCATCAACAGCCGAGTCGATATAGACATGTCCGTCCGTCTGTCTGTCCGTCCGTCCGTCCGTCTGTCTGTATAAACACCTAGATCTCAGAGATGGTAAGAGATAGAGGTTTGACATGTATGGGACAAATCCTTCTTTTATCTGCTCCATTTGGAAAAAACGTTATATCTTCTGAAGATAGACGATTTGTTCTTTCTAAAGATAGTTAGTAATTAGAAAAATGAATCGAAGAAATGATAAAGATCGGATGAACGGTTCTAAAGTTATGAGCAAAATAAAAAAATGTAGCATATTTTTCGGATGGTCACCCTAAGGAACGCAGGAACACTGTTAAACATGTTTTTTATGAGTAACGGGTATATCGAAGTCGGTCGGACGCTCTCGTTTATTATTTATTTGACATTTGAAGAAAAGCACATGCATAATTCGGTGCAAAAACACCAAATTTCAAAATTCAATTTAAAAGAAACCATGGATGACCGCCAATTAATTTGTGCACGTAAATTCATTATAATTCGTGGTCCATCGAGAAAAATTTATTTCGGAATTTTTGGATAGGAAGGATGTATAATAGACAATTACCAGAATGCGGTTTGATCTCTTTTGGCTCTTCTTATTTTTTTTATCAGTCGGCCACGGCAACCGGACAAAGGATATCGTTCACACACCTTTACAATTGAAGCAAAGTATCGCAATGAAATACAAATATTTTTAACTATGTGTAAATAAAATTCAATCAAAGTCAGAAAAATCAAAGCTAAGTTTTTCTAATATTTATGAACTAGATTTTTTCTCATTTTTATACTCTGTTTTGATATCCTAATTTTTGTTTCCTTTTATTTTGTACTCTGAATGTTTTTCTTATTTTGACATCCTAAGTCGTTCCTTATTTTTCCTTATTTTGTTTTCCAGGAATTTTGTTCTTAGTTTTATTGTCTTTGTAATAGCAGTTCTTAATTAGATATTCGGAATGATTGTGACCGTCTTTTAGCAATCGGAATTAGCTTTACTCAAAGCTGCGGTCCCGAACCGAAACCTTTTAAATTTTTAACATCCCCAACACTTAAGACACTTAAGAAGATTATATATATTATTCTTTGTTCCTTAAAATGCGATTTTGTGTTCTTAATGCTTAGTTCTTAATAGTTTTATGAACTAGTAACAAAATTTCAGAGGCGGCTTAAGGTGAGAGATATGAGGTTTTTCAAAAATTGAAGGCGGCAAGGGCATATTTTCTGCGTACCTTTGGTACAGACTACAAAAAGGAGTCGGCTTCGGTTAAAGTGGCGGTTACTTACCAGTTTTATTGCTTTGA
The DNA here is from genome assembly GCA_018904275.1 of Lordiphosa clarofinis. NCBI lineage: Eukaryota > Metazoa > Arthropoda > Insecta > Diptera > Drosophilidae > Lordiphosa > Lordiphosa clarofinis. Next base: position 933,015 of record JAEIGQ010000113.1, read on the forward strand.
ATATAATTTCGTCTGACTTTCATTATTTCAGCACGCTCGAGTATTTTGTAATGTAAGAGTCAGCCAAGAATACATAATATTCCCATTTCGAAAACATATTGATCCTCAATTGTAATTCGCCAAAACAGAACATTTCCATTTGAAAGTCAACGAGGATAAGGCTGCTAATACCATTCTTTCAAACCACCCTGAGTGAATATATTATTAATACTTGTTCGTTTGCCTATTTCAGGCATAAGTTTTGTAAATGACACTAAGCCTTCCCCCACTCCCCTCTACGCCGCACAAGCCTCAAGCTATTAGCAAACGGGCACGTCTCCTTCTGTTTTTCTCAATTTTAATATTTTATTATACATTTCCAATACGGTCGCTTGCTTCGGTGCTTTGTCCTGGCCCTTATTAATGCATACTTAATGCAATTTTTAGGAGCATCATTTTATTAAGTTATTTGGCTTTTACGGCAAATATAAACATAGAAAACGCGCCAAAATTCGCATGCGACAAGAATTTTAAATCATTGAAATGGCATACAAATTGCGAAATTTTGGCGCAGCATTATTATCGTATTGTTTCGTTTTTCGATAAAATTGTTCATAAATTTGCGGCGCCTGCAAATATGCAACGGAAATTGCCAAAGCCACACGACTTCAATTTCCACCACCGCCCCACCCTCTCCCCTCTCTCTCTATCTCGCTCACTCTCTCTTTTGGACCGAAGGAGGATGTGCTGATGTTTTTTTATGGCCAGCGCGGGGATTGAGATTGGGCGTGCGCCATCAGTGGGGGACGGATTAGTTCGTTCTCGGTCCTTGTCAATGCATTTCGTCCCTTTTGATAATATCAAAAACTCATTTGCCTTGGCCACTTTCTTGAGGGCAGATGATTTATTATCCGCCCACCTCCGCTGCATGCGTCATCAATTTTTAGAGATACAAGGACCATTAGCCCAGCGCCATCAGATGCTGCAACAAGCAACCGCAAACATTTAATACAGAACGCAGTTCTAACCATAAATAATTTGCTCTTTGATGCTCACTGCCATTTCCTAAAACAATTTAACAATTTGCTCGCAAAATATTAATTAAAAGCCACTCGCCGGCAAATGTATCTCATGGATGCATAACCAGCAACCACTAAATAAACGCGCTTAACATAAATTAAAATGCATTCTGCAATATTTGCACCAAGGGCAGCCAAGTGGCTAACACAATGGAATAGAAATTGTTGTACTTGTATTCATTGTTTCGTGTTGCAGCAACAAATAATGAAATGAAAAATGTGCGGCCGCATGGAAAATTAATTGTAATACATTAAAAGTGCAGTTGTAAAATAATTCCATACAATTGCCAACCCCGCTGCAGCAATGAAAATTAAACAAATTGCAAGTAGAGAAGAGAATGGCAAAATTGATGAAAATTTGGTTAGTTAATCTTCTAGTGCTGATTCATTCAATTATGGTGATTCCCTTTTAGCAAATGTTTTAACATATTTATAATTAGATATCGGCTGAGATAGGAGCACATGGCGTATGCGCAACATTGCTAAGTAGTGTTTTCTTATCTGAAGGAGAGATTAGGGTAAACTCTTTTTCACCTGGGGAGTCACTGGCATTTCTTTTGCTGTACTTTCCATATATCAGCAGACTTTGGCAGCGATTATTTAATTTATTTACCCTTTTTTTATACCTCTTACACCATAGGAAATTTTCCCAAATTTCAGGCATTAATTAATAACAAAAAACTAACCAAGATATTGCGGTCTAGTTTTTTCTTTAGGTTATATATACCATTGGGCCATAAGTATATGGGAAAAAGAGAGAGAGGAAGCACTTCATCCCGCCTTAAAAAAAATACCAAAAAAATTTGTTTATTCTTGCAATTTTAAATTATTTTACATTTTTACTCGCAAGCTTTATTGAATTTAAGTTTCCTGTAAAATATGCGGCTCATTTATTTTTCTTTCGTTTTTTATTTTCTTTTGGAATATCTGTTCTGTTCTTACAGTCTTCTCTAACAGCATAATATTGCTCTTTAGTGATACATATAAATTTAATACCAAGGCGTCGTCGGCCGAAGACTGCAAAGGGTTCTCGATAGGGTGTGAAATTATATTTCGGATCAGTTTTGCCTTTTCCAGATTTATTGAAACTATCTTAAGAACTGCTGCATGGTCAGTTTGTCCTTTTTTACTTTTTACGAGCAGCTGTGCTTGCTTTTTGTACCAAGTTATCTCCCTCAGATATTGATAAATCAGCAGCTTGTTTCCTTCTACCTCTAGTCGAGTAAATGACAATCCGGGACGACACACCAGTTTCATGAGCTTCTCAATGTCCAAGAATTGATTTTTCTTAAGCTAGTTAGTGTGTCTAAGCTCAAATTGTTGCATTATTCTGTTAAATTTCCGACAATCGTTTTCCCGATACAGAGCCATTTGCGTTTTCCTAAATGGCACGCTTCCCAATGACACAAACTTGAACTTAAGGTTTTTAGACAGTACCCTATCATAAATCCCAATTCTGTCTGGTCAATATTTCATGCATTGAAAATAATAACACAGTGCTACAAATTTCCAAAAATTGTAATAACCTGGGTATTGGCAGAGCGTATGCTGTAGAGCAGGTCGCGTATAGCATTTCCACATACTTGGTTTTCCTCGGGGACCCCCAAAATCTGAAGTTAAGGCCCAAAAACCGCTTTTTGCTTTTTTACCTCACTTAAATAGATATAACACGCGAATAGACAGTCTGATTGCTCATAACCTTATCAATTCCGATAGCCACGAAAAGGATCTAAAACATTATAATCAATGGTTTGACTAATTTAACGCGATGGCTGAGAAATGCGGCTTACAGATCTTGCATTTTCAACTTTTTTTTAAGAAATTTGTACTTTGACCATCACTGGCTTAACTATTTTATTCTATGCGATTTTCCTTAAAGTTTGTAATAAAAGCCCATTTAATTCTCTGTCGAACGGTTGTTGTCCCAATGAATTTGGATACCGTTTGACGAAGTTATGCGCGATTTTCTGAGTACACATCGACAATCTAGTATTTTTTTTAGTGTGCTAACATATTTATTTTTGCTTTCACCAAGGGCGTAGCCAGCTTTCCGAAAAGGTGGGGGCAGCTGTGTCTGAACGTTTCTTAAATATTTCATTAATTATATTTTGCAACATTAATTAATTAGATCATGATGCATTTGATAAAATAATTGCGAAAAATGTAAGTTATAATTGAAAAAGTGCATTTTTTGGCAAAATCTGTGATTAAGGGGGCAGCTGCCCCTCCCTGCCCCTCCCCCCTGGCTACGCCCTTGGCTTTCACATAATTGCCCCTAAAAGTAAACTCAGTTTTGTTTGGCGCCAGATTCAAATAATATTTTTAAGTACTTAAAATGCAAATATATATAAAATTCAATGCTTCACGATTTCTGGGCTAAGATTAACGCTCTCCAATAATGTTACCTATTGCGGCGAGTTAAGGTATTTTGTAGAAAAAGCACAAACCACCTTTATAAGCGAGTTAAAGTCGCCCATACTGCACTTGCTGCGCTGTGTGCTTATGCGGGCTGACGTCGACACTCTTGGATTTATTTGTTTTAACTCACTTCAAATCGAGCCAATTACACTTGTTGCGACGTCAGCTTGTGCTGGTCCTCGCCTCAAAAGAAGGCAATTTATGCGCTGAGTTTTTAGACAGGATAACGGGCCGGGCGTCGCGGCCCAAGCGGGCTATTCATTACCCATTGCTGCTTAAGTGCAAGCTGATGTCACTTTCTTCTCATTTTTACTTGGCGTGCTCCACTTTGGTTTTTATTTGGTATTTAATGATTCGTCCATCCTGTTATAGTGATTTTTATATTCTTCATCATTGGTCATCCATGGTATTTTATCGCGGTTCTCTACAATCGTGGTTAGACAGTTATCATTGGCCCTTGTTTGTGGACTTGATAAGTAATTTCTTAGGTACCAAAGGAGTTTATCATTAAATAGAACCCGCAGCTAACTTCTCTGCATTAGACCAGATATGTTCTGTCGTGGCCAAGGCTTGCGCCATGAGAGCAATCTGCTTTTCACAAGCCTTAACCGTGCCTACCTGTATACGATTCTTGCTGTGCACGGCTCTTTTATATTATATGCCAATTTCAGCTCATTGACAAATAACAACAACCACTTACAACCCACATCTACTTACTATACGTAGCTCAATTTATCTTTATGCTATATAACAGTTTTCCGAGACCGTTAATATTTGCAAAAATTTTTTGAAAAATGGAAGTTTATATATATTACTAATATAATATTAGCAGTACTTAGAGTACTTAAAAATATTATTTGAATCTGGCACCAAACAAAACTGAGTTTACTTTTAGGGGCAATTATGTGAAAGCAAAAATAAATATGTTAGCACACTAAAAAAAATACTAGATTGTCGATGTGTACTCAGAAAATCGCGCATAACGTCGTCAAACGATATCCAAATTCATTGGGACAACAACCGTTCGACGGAGAATTAAATGGGCTTTTATTACAAACTTTAAAGAAAAGTCGCATAGAATAAAATAGTTAAACCAGTGATAGTCAAAGTACAAATTTCTAAAAAAAAAGTTGAAAATGCCAGAACTGTAAGCCGCATTTCTCAGCCATCGCGTTGAATTAGTCAAACCATCCATTATAATGTATTAGATTTCTCTCGTCACTATCGGAATCGATAAGGATATGAACAATCGGACGGTCCATTCGCGAGTTATATCTATTTATTTGCGGTAAAATAGCAAAAAGCGGTTTTTGGGCCATAACTTCAGATTTTGGGGGTCCCCGAGGAAAACCAAGTATGAGGAAGTGCGGTACGCGACCTGCTCTACAGCGTACGCTATGCCAATACCCAGGTTATTTCGCACTGTAGCACTGTGTAATTTGACTGCAATTTTGACTTCAGAGAATCTTTTGATGATAGTTTACAAAAATATAAAAATTGAAACAATTGCCTATTTTCCTTTTTAAGAATCACACTTTTAGGAAGAAAATAAGATATTGGTGAGTAAAATCTGTGTATCAGTAGCGATCATGGATCAAATTAAGTGGAGAAATTAACATTCAAATTTGAGTATTTTGTGTGTTCACAAAAATAGATTTTGTATTTTTTTCGTCCTTTGTTCGATAAATGAAGTGTGCGAAACGAAAGACAGAACAAAAGTCGATGCAAACGAAAAAATATTTTTTAAATATCACAAAAATATCACATTTGTGTGCACTCAGTTCCTCACAGCTTCTGTGTTTGTTCATAAATTTAGATCATCGATCTGTATTTTTCTTCGTAGAAGTGCGATATATATATTTTAAATATTTTTTCTAAGCAATTAAAGATGAAGTTTCCTGCATTTCCGAGCAAAAAATAATTTTTTTTGTAAATATTTTGGGTATTGTCTTCAAACCATAAAACCGACTTAAAAACGAAACAATAGTGGTATTCCTGAAAGTGATTTGCTTTTGATTTGCTTTCGATTTGATTTCGCAAAACAGCTGATCACAGCTGCTCCATACAAAATGACCAGTGTGCCCAAAAAATGTAAGGAAATTAAGGTCATACTAATTGATTTCGCGAAATCAGCCTCGAAGCTGATTTCGATTTGCTTTCGTTTAAGTGTGACCACTCTCTTAGAAAAAAATGGCTCCGCGCGAATCGTGTTTGTTTAAATTTTATTGTGCTTTAAATATGAAGAACGTTGTTACTTTGCATTCCATATTTAAGTAATTTAATGATAACTATTTATTGCATCTTAGACTGCACATGAGACTACTGGAAAAAAGGCCCGCGGCCTACAGTGGACAGAGTCGTAAGTGCTCAAGTTCTTGGAGCTTGTGCTTGACGTATCCAAAGATGTTCAGGGTTAAATATTTGCACAGCACTCCTAGAAGGTTCGAAATCACAAATTATTCATAATTTTATCCAGGGATGCAAACCACTTGAAAATAAGGACTGGTTCGGTTCAGTGGTTCACATAGTTTTTGAACCGCCGGTTCGGTTCATTACATGGTTTTTGGGGCTTACTGAACCGCGGTTACGGTTCGGTTCGGTTCGGTTCGCTCTTTATTCATTTAATTAACTAAAGATATTTTTGCAACAGGTATTCGGATTATTCATTAACAAAGACTTAGGTTTTCAGTTAATCGGGTTTTTACAGAACTTCGACGGCAATTCCCGTATAAAAGTTCTCATTTCGTTTTGAAATCATACAACTTTACATATCAAGTGACGAAAACATCTATGGTCACTTCATATTGTTTAGAAACTTTGACGGTTTGAAATCGACTACTGAAAGCCAAGCGGATCAAAATAGTCAAATAATTACAATTTTACATATAAACTTAAACAATTTTAACTCGAAATCGATATGCGATATGTGAAACACACCCTATTATACAATAAAAGGGCCATAGCAGAATAAGCATACAAAAACTGCCCCCACTCCGATCAGCACCAAATTTAAATATGTTGTTACCATCAATGAGAAACTCACTCTCCTAAATTTGTAGTCTTCTAATCGCTATTGGAGTGGAGTTATGAAGGCGGAAAGATAAATCAAAAAACTCATTTATCTTAAGAACCGCTTAACCGATTTGGATGGGTTTAATATATGCTGTAAGTGTCCAGAGCACAATTCAAAAAATTATTTTTGCACATTGCACATGAGCTTTAAGTAAGTGGACCCCCACGGATAATACAATCAAGACTTGGCTTATTACAATTTTGGGTCCTTAGCAAATTTAATAAGGTTTATGTTCTTAGCTTTTTTTCAACAACTCTGCTTTTCCAAGTACTTTCGCAATATTTTATAGCTAGTTGCTGATTTTGCTTATTATTCGCCAGTAACTCAATACCTTGCTGAAGTGAACCGAACCGAACCATTTTATTTTTCGGTTTTCGGTTTGGTTCAGCATTTTAGAAAACACACCGGTTCGGTTTACGGTTCGGTTCTCGAGCGAAAAAAGCGGTTCGGTTCGGTTCAAAACCGGTTCGGTTCAGAACCGGTTTGCATCCCTGATTTTATCCTGTCACTTTCTCATTGGATTTGTCAAATTGCATGTCCCTTTCTGTGGCCATAAACAAATACATAACTAATTGAATTCACCTTAGTAAAGTTGCGAACTTCTTAAAACTACAGATTCTGCCCACATACTATTGTTAAAGATAAGAAAATTCAATTTTACAAGCTCATTCATAATTTTTTGCTTTCGCGCCACTGTTTAAATTTTGCGCCAATTGAATACAAATCAAAATGAAATCAGGGTCGTTCCACCAACTGCTTTGCTTTTGCTTTCACGAAAGCAAATCAAAAGCAAATCAACTTTCAGGAATACCACTAATATTCTACTCGGTACTTCGTCTTTGGATTCATATCTGGCTTGACTCTATCCGACAACTCTGAAGTTAGATATGGCTAAAACGTAAGTGTACCTAGAGTGTTGCGGTCGAGTGTCCCGACAGCAAAATATGGCTTTGAATTTCTTTTATTTTAAAAATTTATAATCGATTTTTAACAGCACCATTTCAAACTACACAAAAAAATAGTTTCACTTGAACTGTTTCTTTTTGGCTGTAGACTATTGTAATGTAATTCTTAATTTTAAAAAGCGATATAAGGTTGTAAATATTAGGGGAGAGTCTCCGGTTGTGGACACGCTCCGGTTGTGGACACCCCAGTCTATTTTTTGACAGGTAACAAATTCCGCCAAACTGAGTAATGTCAAACTTGTAGTTTGACAGTGCATATAATCTGAGCCAATACCGAAGTGCAAACACGCAATTGGTTTCTTGCTGTGTGCAAATAAAAAAAAATCGTGAAAATTTTTCCGAGTTTCTATTTTTTTCATTTTCCACATTGCGTTAAGTCGAACCAAAACATTAAAAAGAGGTGAGTACTATACATTTTTATTTAGTAAATTAAGTGTACTTTGTGATGTGATATCAAGTTTCAGTGAAATGTTTGTGTCGTCAAAATTTGCTGAACAAAATAAAAATGGCTACCATTTCCAAGAATGGACACACTTTTGCACCGGTTGTGGACACCCTGGTTTTATGTGTTTAAAGCGTGTGTTTGGCCATAAAACTGTCAAATATCGTTGATTATGCTAGTGTAACATATTTTTCAAGCAGTTTTGTGCATTTTTATCAAATGCAAATGCAAATATCAATTTTTATGGGCAGGTCGATGCCAATAAGCAATGCCTCATCGATAGGAAGGCCGACAAAGCTACAGCCAAGGAATATGGGCTTCCTCAACCCACTTTGATCCGGTATTTGGAGAAATTCAGAGCAAATTTTGCAGATGTTTCGTCCGGTGTTGTTGGAATTCGTTCGAGATTGCAACCAACGAACTCCATCAAACATGGTGTGTTTTTTTACCTTTCTCACATGAAGCGTAAAATATTTTTCCGGTATTGGTCCATTTGACTCTGATGCTTTCTCCGAAGCTGACTTCATTGAGGCTGTCGAACGAAGAGCAGTAGAAGTCGCCACAGAAGCTGATCTTGATGAAGACAAACAGCGTCGTAAGATCGTTTCCGCCGATCCCAATATTGGGCGAAAAGAAGATGTGATATCCTCCCCCGAGCCATCCACTTCACGAGCGTCTTCGGCTAGGATGAAATTGGGCCGGTGCAAGGAACTTCTCCGAAAAAGCCATCGCAAGCCAATGCAAGCGTCGGAAAGCGTCCGGAAAGCGTCGAGGTTTTGCGCGAGAAGGCAAACAAATCAGCTGAGCCCGCAGCCGAGCGTGATTCTGTTTCGCACTAAAATAAACCCCCCCCAAAAACGTAGCCGGGCAGGCAACCACACCAGCCAAGCCGTCGGCCAAACGCGGGGCCAAGAAGAAGGCGTCTTCGTCATAAGAAGAAGACGAAGATGTCGACTTCTGTTTGATTTTTTTGGCGCTCTTGCAAAAAAAATTGACCGCTGCAAATTCGATCCATTGCATTTCGGAATCATTTTTGCATTTTGCCACTGAAGGCTTCTTAAATAAATAAAAGTTCTTATTTCATCAATTCATGGCCATTTTACTTCATATTTTTCCATTTCTAGCGATTTTACAAGGGTGTCCACAACCGGGTACAAAAAAAATTTTGGCCAAAAATCATCACTTCATATACATGGCTGCAAATTTTTTTCCGTTTGTCTAAAACAATAGGTTACTTCAGTGGAAAGTTAGCTAGAGTCTCTAGCTTTACAATGATGTTCATATCACCGCATAATGTTGACTTGGAAAAAAGTTATAAGTGAAAAACGAAACTATGTCCACAACCGGAGACTCTCCCCTACTAAAACAAGTACAAATTTATTCAAATCAGATATTTTGCTGCATTAAAATGTTGAAGTTATAAGCTTATCCTTTTTCCCTGAAATGAAAACTAAGGAATGACAATTTTTCTGCTTAAAGTCTGCTCATTGAGGGGCTATAGAAACTACTGACATGCATTACATTCAAATATGCCACAAATCTGAATGTGATATGGCAGCATGAACTTTGGCTATGAGTAAGTATTCCAGATGTTAAGTAACTTGCTCGAAGTATAATGAAACATTGTCTGCATAGACCAAACTAGGAAACTTTTCAGTCATATGGAAAAACAGTTTAAGTTTCTTAAAATCCGAAATCGAAGATTCCAAACCGCCTGTCGCAAAAAAAAATCAAATACATTTTTGGCTAAATAATCAAATAAGTTCACCTAACTTCAATATTTTTGACTATATAATTGTTTTTGTAACAAAATTAAGGAATCCCATCATGTGCCCATCTCTAAGCTGTATTGATCCTGTTTAAAGAACGTGTGGGGATTGTCTGAGAAACTCTTTGGGTCGGAAATAAATTTTTTTTCTCGTTCGAAATAGGTAAAAACATAAAAACATACATGAAGGTTAAAACATAATTCTTTCAGTTTTAATACATATCGCTCACTTACTTCAATACTGGCATAACTCAAAATAATCCATTTTGAGAAAAACACGTTTGAAGTTCTCAATGGATTTAACCTAAAAAATAATGGTTATTTAGTTTCAACTCAATTAAGTAAAATGTTATAAATTTAGAATGCTTATTTATAAACATTCAAAATATGATGTTTTAACTGAAAGACAAAGTATGTATGGTCAATATCGACAGCAGGACAACTGAGATAAGGCTGTTTTTTTTTTAAAATGAAAAAAAATTTTAAAAAATTTTTTTTGTAATATTTTCTTTTCTCCATATTTTTTTTGAGATAGAAAAATGAAAATATTTTTTTTTAATATTTAAATTAAACCGGGGAGATTTTTGATTTTTTAATTAAAAAAAATATTTTTTTTTTTTTGCTATTTTTTTATTAAGTGAGCGATAGTTGTTTTAAGAATGATTTCGTAATGTTAAAAGACTGCGATCGTACAAAATCTGCTGGTTAGGAGGTCTGTCTTCTCTATTTCAGAATGACCAACTTTTAGGCTCGACTTGACAATTATCTTAGCCTCCACAATTTGTCATTTATCGATCTTTTTGTAGGGGTATGGGAAACACGAAAACACAACAGTCTTTGCTTAGTAAGTTTACCATTTCAAGACCATTTTTTATAAAAAACTAATTGAATCTTCTTTTATTGTTAAAAACAATACAAATACAATATTTGGTTTACAAAATAATACTTTACGTTTAGTTGTTGCTTCTATCAAGCGTTTGCCTCTCACTCTCACTTCACTCAAAACGAGGAAACAACTTTGCCATACAACGCACAGAAATCACCATCAAGTTCTGATATCAGATGTATCTAAGAGATATTTTCTAGATATATGTAAGTATGTAAGTGAGTGTGTGTGTGTGTGTGTGTATGCTTGTGCGAGATTCGGATAGAATGATCAAGAGGTTAGTGTGTAAATTTTGGAGTAGAGTTGTTAAGTGTAATTGAAAAGCGTTTTTGTTTTGTTAGAATGCCTGACTAGAGCTAGATCCTTTATCAACTATATAATTATAATGCATTTCGTACTGATCGGTAAGCGTTTCACGAGTGCAACCGCGTGCTTTAGGCAAAGCATTTGCAACTTTGGCTGGGTGCAATTTCCATTTTGGCTACAAAAATACGTTTTCCACGCGCTGCGTTGAGGCCCTAAAACTGGACTCGGAGTGCGTGCTTTTGCGCGTGGGAGTAGGTGTATATATATATAGATGTATATGTATGTATATGCATGTATATAGGTAGAAATATAATTTGGTTAATCTGATTCTAAGCCACTTTAAAGCGCCGCCTCAGCAACTGTTCACCAGCGATTCGTATAGAACTGATTAATGCCCAGCACATGCTTCTCCTCATGGTACTTTTGCAGGATATGTGTAATGACCGAGGTGGTGTCGTTATCGCCACGCCACACGCGTATGGCATGCTCGTTCTCCAGAATGGCCAGGAAAGCTGTTGAAAGAGAGCAGAGTAAATGGAATGGATAAGATCAAGCTAATCGCAACTTACCCAAAAAAGTCTTTGGATTGCTCAGAGTCATTTGCACCTGTGGCATTTCGAGTATAACTTTTAGAATGGGTGAATCCGGTGCCAGACCCTCACGCAACTCGATGACACTGCCCGTACGATTGTCGCACAGCCATTCGCAGGCTGAGGCTTTGTTGTTGCCAGTCTTTTTGAGGGCAGCCAATACGGCAGTCTCCTCAAAACCCATTTCGGTAAGCGATTCAACAATCTCATCACTGGGTGGGGCATCACGATGGCTATAGATGCGCACGATTTCCATAAGAGCAGCCGTATTCTCCACAGTTTCCTGCAAATCACATTTTTAGAATGGGAAACTCAAGGGACACCCTTTACATAGTTACATTATTGGTCACAATGGACGAAGGTGAAATGGAGGAGACACTCTGCTGCATATTCATGGCCGGTGGATCTTGGGACGCCTCTTCGTTTTGGTTTTGTATTAACCATTCCAGGGTGGTGGAGTAAATGCCATTGTTGGTCTTCAGAGCAAATGCAGCCAGTTCTCTTTTAAAGCCCATGTCCACCAGACACTGCAGAGTGTCGGCCTGATGATTCCGCCGGTTAATCAGCCGCTGCTTCAGCATGGCTATCAAGCGAGGAGCATACGGTCCAGCACCAATCACAGCTGCCGAAGCCTGGGCCAGTGAAATCAAAACCTTGCGCACATCGTATTGGATCTGAAAAGGGAATAAAACTGAATGAAGGGATCTGTTACGGATAGCTATTACTCACATTCGACTGCTGAAAGATCTCGTTGATATCTATGGTGGGCAGCGAACTGAGATTTGTTACCACATAGCGCGTGGCCGTATCCACTAGCTGCTCATTGGGTCCGGGCACCTCTCGAATACGGGACACCGTCTGTGGCAAAGTATTCCTTCGCGGGGATAAAATAAAGGTTTCATTATGTCGCACCTGCAGCTGAGCCAAGGTTTCCGCTTCGTTTAGCTCGCCGCCATAGTACTCCGCCCGGTACAGACGATAGCGCGGATTCAGATGACGCACATCGGGCGCAAATAGCTGTATGGAGTCGGGATCATCGCTTAGCTCCAGTATTACCTCGCTTTTTAGATCGTTTAGGCGTTTGTTGACATCCGTCTTAAAGACGAGCACCCGGGAGCTGGGACAAATGACACGCACTGTGATGGTTTCGCCCGTCGGCTTGGCACTGCTCTCCCCATCCACGCCCGTTGTGGAGTTTGAATTGAGTCGATTGGAATGGCATGTTTTTCTATGGCAAGAGATTGGTTAGGAAATGCCAGAGCAGGGGGACATTAACCACTTACCTGAGAAACAAACTGCGCAGTTTTTGCATAGTTCACATCCAACGGAAAATTTCGAAAATTGAGGGGGGGGGAAAAAACAATTAACAAATATTCTCGAGCGGGGACAAACATTTATTTCCAGTTTGGCAACTTACGCATGTGCCTGCCCCGTAGTCTCCAGCTGCAGGCGACGTCTGCGTGCCGGCGGCGGTGTCCTTACAACGCAGCCACCGCCACCGACTAACAAAACTGCATCCGTTTGAGTCTGCATCTCCGTGGTATGCGGCGAGACCGTACTGTAACCGAGACTCTCCACATCGCTGGCGCTGCTGACTGTCTGTTGACTTCTGGGACTGGAACTGACACTAGTCTGGGAATGGGGCTCGCGCTTAGTTCTTCGTCTGAGCTTCTCGAGGAACCAGGGTATCATTTTCAGGGTGACATTTTCGCAGGTTGTTAAATCTCATAGTTTTTTTTAATTAGCCGCAAAACAAAATAGAATCGATAAGAAGTTGTTGTTGTTGTTGTTGCAGACGGAGGAAGGTGGATGAGGTTGCCGGACTGTTGGTTGGGGTTACCGGATTGACGGATATATCGATAGTTATATCGATAACTTTGCTATCGGGCAGTGATTCTGTTGAATGGTCACACACAACACTGTGAAACGTAACGAGGAATGCTGGGCTTACACTGCAACACAGAGTGACACATTCAGTGTCACAGCAGTCCCATAGTACTCTAAATGTGACACTCTGTGACAAGATTTGATGAATGGCAATGTAGACGGACAAACACGAGGTGTTGATCAAACTATTAAAAGAATCACGAAATTTGCAAATTTTTCATTTGACCAAAGATTATTATGAAGACTTAATGGACGGCAGTAGTAGATGGGGAAACATTGGAAGTATATATGAAGTCCGAACTGTTAAAAGAGTAATTTGAGCTTAGATTATTCGCAAATGTTTTATGAGTTTTGGGAATTATAAGATCTGATAGCAGGCAATCGTAGACACGTAAATGGGTAGAGTTAGTTTCAAAATTTTCAAAATTTTTGTATGAGTTAGACTATAAAGTAGACAAGTAAATGCACGAGTCAAGATCAAGCGTTCCAAAGAATCCGGAAATACACCACATTTTATGATTAGTTCAGACTATCACGGAAATTTAATAATAGGGAATTAACGACGGGTAAATAGGAGGTGTCGGTCAACCGATTAAAGGAAATTCAAACATTTGCAATATGCGTATTTAAAGTTAGATTAACATAAAGACGGGCAAATAGAAGGTATTCATCAAAGGGGAAAAAAATCTCCACATTTTTTCATATACGGCCATGTTCTCAATTCCACTTCCACAAATATTCTGTGATTTAAAACCGGTTTTAGTACTACATTTGCACTCCACATCACAAAACTTTTGTGGAAGTGGAATTGAGAACATGGCCGATAATCTTATAAATGTACGCACTTCTCAGACAATTGTATTTTACCAAAAACTTCATACCATCTAAATTAAGACTCTTGATTGCTAGAACCTTTTTGACTTCTACACTATTTGGTGGCATTGAAGTCATACCTATGACGCAAGAAGCCAGCACAAACTCAAAGTAGCGTATAAGACATATTTGATCGTAACCGCTTTGATAGAATATCGACGTAGCAATAAAAATCTTCGATCTTTCTTTACAATCCTGGACAACCCATTGAGCTTTGATGTTTCTACAAAAAAAAAAATCTCAAACGAACCTTTTTATCTTTATGAGATGTTGAAATTCTGTGCGTCAAGTAGAGCGAATAATATAATTCTGCCCGAGATACAAGCTAGCTAGTTCTAAAATACATTTCTTTATATAAACTGTTCGCAGTTGGAATAATCTTCTTCATAATTTAAATTCCATAATAAATGCCACGCAGTTTAAACTACAACTAATAGTACACCTGCAAAATGTAGTAGATTCCTAAGAAAGAAAGTAATAAAGGGAAAGAGTTAGTAATTGAATTAAATTTCTTTTTATTTGATTTAAATTAATTTCATTTTGATTTATTTCGTAACTTTTGTGAATTCGGTATTTGGTTCGAGGGCAAAACCTTCTTGTGTAGAATCATAGACTTTAAGCATATTTATTGACATGACCCACCTAGCCTAAGAATTTACAAACAAATTTAAAACAGAACAAAAAGCAGGACTAGTAGAATATCATTTGTCATGTGTCGAATAGTGTGAAGGCAGCCTTACTTTAAGATCCTTGTCCTGACATTTGTATATTTTCAATGTATTAATTTAACTTTCGTGACTAATGCGATAACTTATGTCTCCCCAAACAAACAAACAGTTTGAAAATTTTAATGAAAATTTCGCTACCATTCACTACACATAATTTGTTCAAATTTGTCCCAGAGTTTGACAATTTGTTCAATTAATGCAAATTTCCCTAAAACTATGTCAAAATATTAGCCAGTGTGAACTTAGCTTTAGTGTTGCGAACCGTAAAACACTTCGAAAGAAACGTAAAACGTAAACAACTTCGAAAAAAAGCACTTCGAAATAAACTAACAGTGTGACCGCAAAGCAGCCGGAATACGCAGAACGCCCGCTAGTGTTGAAATAAAAAAGAAAAGAAAATGATATGAAGCAAGTGAAAACGGTGGCAAAATCAAAAATACACAGATAATTAAATGAATTAATTTCTGTGCATTGGCCGGATTAAGCCGAACACAAATGAATAGGCCCAACTCGCATTCAAATGCTGCCAAATTGCAACATACATACACACATGTATACATACCACACATGCATACACATAACGAAATTTCAATTTGTTTGAAACGGAAAACGTTGCCGTAAATTGTTAAAGGCAGCCAACACATTAAGCGAGTGCGAGTGAGTGGGCTAAAAGGAAACCAGAAAGAGAAGACACAGCGCAGGTAAGCAAAAACAAAAGATAAAAGTTATATTCCTCCTCATTTGCGTGAGCGTGCGTGTGTGTGTGTGTGTGTATGCGTGGTAGCTGCCTGAGCGTTATACCTGCATTTGCCAGGCAAATTCAATTCGTTTGTGCTCTTCATTGTTTATGTTTGATTTCTTAACAATTAGTTGGCAGTTTTGCATGCAACATGTAAGACGTCCCAAATCAGAATTACGCATTTGTTTATTTCGTAGCGAAAAAAAGCAAAGACTACGTGCGTGGATTAGTGTGACCAGCTAAAGCAAAGCTTTTATTGTTGTCAGTTTTCTCATATATATACACATATATAACGGTGCCTGTTGTGTTTGAGAGGGGTAAAACTTCTTATCACACACAATGAGCGAATTGTTGTTTATTAACATTGATAAATAATTTCAGCATTTTATTAAGCGCCGAGGTCGAGCAACAGCAGCAGCAGCGGCAACATTTGTAATTCCATTTTGCTACCCCGCCAAGAAGGAGGTGCAAATAAGAGAAACTTAATTATTAAAATATATAAACAAGAAATTTTAAGGTCTAGCCTAGGTGAGTGCAGTCAACGTAAACGCAAACAGTGCATCAAAAAAGTAATGGCACAGAAAGATTCATTAGATAGATCAATTAATGTCTTAAGCCAAAAGATCGTTAAGCCCGCTCTAAATGTTCAATCATCTCAAAAAAGCATAGTTTTATTTGTTTACATGTGAAATTCCTTGTGCCATTACTTTTTTGACCCACTGTCTAAAGAGATGAGTCAACCTGATCATTTTCACAGTTATTATTTACCTTCTCTCTCTTTCGCAGTAACTAATTTTAAGCACAACTTTACATACAACAAACAAACAACATGTGGAATTCCGAACCAACAACACATCGCCAACAACAGAATGGCAACTCTACCTCGTCGAGCGGCCCCGCCAAACAACTGGGCATGACCTCGGCCATTAGTTTGGCCGAACCCCGGCCAGAGGATCTGCAGCGTACTGATGAGCTGCGCGGCTCTCTGGAGCCGTACAATGTTTTTGAAAGTCAGGATGAACTAAACCATCGCATGGAGATTCTGGCTAAGCTCAACACCCTGGTCAAACAGTGGGTCAAAGAGATATCCGTAAGCAAGAACATGCCCGAATCTGCTGCAGAGAAATTGGGTGGCAAGATCTACACTTTCGGCTCCTATCGTCTGGGTGTGCATCACAAGGGCGCCGATATAGATGCCCTGTGCGTGGCGCCGCGGAACATAGAGCGCAGCGATTATTTTCAAAGCTTCTTCGAGGTGCTCAAGAAGCAACCGGAGGTCACCGAGTGCCGTTCTGTTGAGGAGGCTTTTGTGCCGGTTATTAAAATGAATTTCGATGGCATCGAAATCGATTTGCTATTCGCCCGACTCTCGCTCAAGGAAATTCCCGATGACTTTGATCTGCGCGATGATAATCTTTTAAAGAATCTGGATCCGCGCTCAGTGCGCAGTCTGAATGGTTGTCGTGTGACGGACGAAATACTGGCTCTGGTGCCCAACATAGAAAACTTTCGTCTGGCTCTGCGTACAATCAAACTGTGGGCCAAGAGTAAGTATAATTTGTAATGTGGATTAGTTCTTTTATTAAAAGGGGAAAATCTACTTTCAGAGCACGGCATCTATTCTAATTCGTTGGGCTACTTTGGCGGTGTCACCTGGGCCATGTTGGTGGCCCGCACCTGTCAGCTATATCCGAATGCAGCGGCTGCCACTTTGGTGCACAAATTCTTTTTGGTCTTTTCGCGCTGGAAGTGGCCCAATCCGGTACTGCTTAAGCATCCGGATAATGTGAATCTGAGATTTCCGGTAAGTATTTTTCGTAGAGATAACAAAATTCTCGGTACGCCAAATGAGATTAGACAAAAATAATATAATTAATCCAATTTTTATTTTATTTTTCCAGGTCTGGGATCCGCGCGTAAATGCCTCGGATCGTTATCATCTGATGCCCATTATAACGCCCGCATATCCACAACAGAATTCCACATTTAATGTGTCTGAATCCACTAAGAAGGTCATATTGACCGAATTCAATCGCGGCATGAACATCACCGACGAAATCATGCTCGGCCGCATACCCTGGGAGCGTCTTTTTGAGGCTCCAAGTTTCTTTTACAGATATCGTCATTTTATTGTTTTGCTGGTAAACTCGCAAACGGCAGACGATCATCTAGAATGGTGTGGCCTGGTTGAGTCCAAGGTTCGTCTGCTTATAGGCAATTTGGAGCGCAATCCGCACATTGCCTTGGCTCATGTCAATCCCAAGTGTTTTGAGTTCAAAAAGGGGCAAAGTGCCAACAACTCGCAGAATAATAGCGGCAATGAGGATGACCTCAAGCAGCAGCAACCGCAAGCAAATCAATCCACCGCCTCGGTAACCTCGGCGCCCTTCTGTTCCATGTGGTTTATAGGTCTGGAGTTTGAGCGTTCGGAGAATCTCAACATAGACCTCACCGAGAGCATACAGAACTTTACGGAGCATGTGATTATGCATGGCGTAAGTGGACCTCACAATCACAAAAGACAAAACTAATTTATGGTGTTTTTTTAAGGTCAACATTAAAATGCTCAAGGAGGGCATGTCCATTGATGCGCGTCATGTGAAGCGCAAGCAGCTGTCACTCTATCTGGATGCCGATTTTCTTAAGCTGGAACGCAAGTCCATGGAGAATCACAATAATTTCAATAACACTTTGCTGGCTAATCGCAAACGTCTCTCCACGGAGCTGGCCCAATCCCAAGACCCACTGCCACCGGGTCAACAGCAGCCGTCAGCAGCCGGACGGGGAAGGGAAAGTGGAGCCAAGGTGCACAGATTAAGTGAATCGGTAAGTCTCATCTAATTCTAAATATAGAACCGCATAAATAATAACTTTTTTAAACTCTTTAGCTAACTGAGGAGAATTCAAACACCTCCAGCGATTTGGGTGCTGCAACGCCTACCACGCCCACAGCGGCACAAATGAATGCTCCCAATTTCAAGGCAACAGCCAAAAATGGCTCCGATTCTGGCTGCCAAATGGATACCAGCTCCGAGCAGGACCAGCAGGCAACGTCGCATAACAATGGCAGCAGCAACAACACAACGGAGGTGGCCTGCTCGTGACAACCGCCAATATTACAGCCACCACAACAACCGCCGCCTCCGCCACCGCCGTTACCGCCCACGGCTCCTCCTCATCATCATCATCATCAGCATCAAAAGTTTAGGAAGAACAATAATGCAGCTGCAGCAGCAGCCTCAAATAGCATTTTCAATCAGCGTTCGATACTGCATGCGGCTTCGAGTCTATCGGCTGCTCTAAGCATAACGGGACACAAGCGCAAACAGCAGACCACAACAGCAACAGCAGCAGCAGCAGTTGCTGCCACAATCGGCAGCAACAACAACAACAACAATGGTGGTGGCGGCGGTAGCAACAATAATTTCTGCTATTATATTGATGATGATGATGATGACAAGCAACCACCTACTCCCACGCAACAACAACAATCGCCAGCCACTGCAAGAGCAACAACAACAGCAGCAGCAGCAAAGGCAACGACAATTTCTTGTAAGTTGTTTCCATGTTCTCATTATCATTCATTCCTCTCCTTATCAATCTATCTCTCTCTGTGTACTCTTACGCCGTATTCCTATTTTTTCCATATTTTGACTTGAGACTGTTTTTGTACCCTTAACTCTTACGTATTTCTAGCTACTATTTCGTATTTCGTAAAGAAAACGCTTCAATAAATTTTTTACAAAAATAAAAATAAAAGCAAAAAAAAAAAACTAAAAAAATCTTAAAAAGAAAAAAAACCTGAAAAAAAAACATTTTGGTATTTTTATTTTTTCAAAATTACAGAATTACTTCAACTTATTAGTTTAATTAAAATGACAAACTTAAAATTTTTATATATTTATAAAATATTTAGTTCTTAAGATTACGTTGGACTTTTTAGGCAACCAAAGTGTTGAACTTAAAGGAAACTGAATTTGTTTCAAAAATTAAAGGTGGAATTAAATAAATTGTTTGAAAGTGTTCGAATTTGTTGGCTCTCTTTGAAACATTTAAAATACTTGCACAAACAAGGTTTGGACCAGATTTGGTCTCTAATCGTAAGAATTATAGGGTAATTAAGCGGACGAAGACGTCTAACTAAATTCATATAATTACAAAGGCTTACAAAAAAATCGCCAACTTTTACAACACAAAAGATAGAAAACTTTTCATATGTATTTTTGGTCGATGGACCAAAAACAATAAAAACTTGGGTCAATTTTAGGCATTAAACAATATTAATCTCCAAACTGTTTTTAAATTAACAAAAATCAAACTAAAATAGGTTTTAAATATTTATTATTATTTTTATTTCAATCTACAAAAAATTTTTAAGTCGAAAATTTGTATGAAAGTATGAGGAGACAAAGGACTACCAACTATTTCAATTTCAATTTTTAATATCGGCAGAAAATTTCTTAAATACATTCAAATTTTGAAAAAAAAAAATCAATTTAATGAATAAATAACCACATTTTCCATATTAAAATCCTAATATTTGTATCTTTTGAGCAAAATCAAAACTATTCTTTAATTAAAAAAAAAACTAATTTGGTTGGAATTGGACTCTTAAATGTAAGAAAACTTTGCTAAACACAATTTTATGCACATATCTCGTAATCCTGACGTGTTGGGGTAAAACGGACGATTGATTTGAATTCAGCGACCAAAAATACATGTGATAAAGCTGGCCTAATTTTGTAAACCTGTATTATAAGGCTTGATGTTAATCTGAGTAAAAATGAATGTGGTACCTGCTGTCTTTTCTAATAATAGAATCTAAGCAATCGGTATTAAACCTTACATTTATACCCACTTATAGTTTGACGAATTCAACATTAATCGTTTGAAACCCATTTACCCTAGTCTATTCTATACAATAGCTACTGTACCGCAGTCGAATTTGACAACTCTTGTCGAAACGGGACTGTTTGAAGACGTGCTCCCATTTCCACCATCTCAATTATTATTCTATTTTTAATCTGTTTTCGCGCAAAAATGGACTCGAAATAGCTAAGTTTTGATTATTTTTTTATATTTATGGCGTAGCCTCAGAAATAGTACTTCAAACCGGGTTTAAACTAATTTCCGGCTTTTCTCTATGAACCAAGACACTTACATACTGAATGTGCGATTGATTTGAAGTGAGAGAGAAGAGAATACCTAGCTGATAAATATGTCTGAAATTCAGTGTGTTCCGAGCTAGCATTTTTCGATCACATTCAAGTCTTCTTTGAGTCCTCAGTCTGAACATAAAATAGTAAAAATGCGCTCATATTCTGGTCATAAATGATTCTTTTATCCGTAGAAAATAGTAATTTAGACACGACTTTTTATAAAGACTCATTTCTATACCGCTTTTCTGATCAGTTTTGACTCCTTGTCGTCACCAATAACATCAATTTGCACCAGCTGTAAAGTAAATAGACATTAAAGAGCTGATCAAACCGAGCCTATGTCCCTTTCTCTCAAGCCAATAGAAGCCAAGTATATATGTATATAGTTTACGATGGTAACCTTAACATTTCTCAGAATTGTTTCCTTCAGTCAAACAGCTGTTCTTTTTGATACTTCCACGGATAAGAAGATCTTTTACCTTGATTACCAATGTAAAAGTAATTAAGTTTTGATACGCAAAATTTTTAAGACAGAAATGGAAATTTAGTCGGCGCCCCGACTTAACGGGTTCTTTTTGTATTGTAGATAATAAAATTTCAAACAAATAAATTTTTTTAAATATTTAAAAAAATTTTATTTAAGCTTATACTAAAGATTATCCATTCGTCGTAAGCTACTTCAAAACTTTAACAATAAAATCTGTGCTACATTCGCTGGGTTTGTCAATTTGGAAAACTTGTCAAATTATTGCGATTTAGATAATAAAATTTGTCAATATTGAACAAAAAGGGGAAATATGAAAACCTCTGGGCCTCTTCGCTCCTAGTAAATCTTTCAACTTATTCTTTTAGCCACCATAAAGTTACGAATCAAGGGGCAAAAAAAAATGCAGTCTAACGTTTCTATATCTAGACTTTTCGTATAAACAGTTTTCTTATAAAATCTATTTTCCGAACATATTCTTCTCACTTCACTTAATAAGACATTAAAAATTTTTTTAAATCACGTAGATTTCCAGCAGAAAATGTTTCTTCTTTTGGAAAATCGAAATTGATTTAAGATTATAATTATATATATTATATATATATATAAAATTATATGTTTGATAGAAAAGCTAATTTAAGTTAATTAAGTTTGGTCATTACGTCTTTAAAGTCTATGCTTAAATGACAAAAAATATAAAAAGAAGTATTCTGACAAAATGCCTAACTTAAAATTCTTTAAGTTTACATACTAATAATAATAATAACATTTTATTAAGCTTCGACAAGTTTTTTATTTTTAATTTCGTAGTTTCTTCAATAATTTCTATATTGGTGTCCTGTTCTATACTTCAGGGGTAAAACATTTACAAAATTTATATTAATTACATTAACTAACACATCACTCTTCCATATCTTTACAGTGTAAAAAGCTATAACATCTACCAATTAAGGATTAGTTCTCATAGTTATTCTCCTATTTGATTTTCTTGGCATTGATGCCCAACCAGATGGAAGACCCAATATTTTATACAAAGTGGTAAGTAGCTTAAACAAATATTTTAAATTTCAATATGTTTTAACATTTTCTACTTGCCAGGTTTCCATTCAACAAGTCTACACCTTTATGTTTACAATTCCTCATTGGCAAATCATCAAAAAACAAAGAAAACGGATTTCAACATGATGGCGCTTAAAAAACATACAAAGCATTTCGCTAACATATGACTTAATAGTATTTGTTGTACATCTTTTTTACTTCCCCACAGCTGGTATGAGGAGTGCGTAGAGCAGAAAGAGAGTGAAGAAAGAAGAGATGGGATTAGTGACAGCTGATGACAACAACAACAACACAATGAAACAACTTTTTTAAAAGATTGCTTTATAATTTCCATGTTCTTGTTTTCTACATTTGTTTTCTTCTTCTTCTAGTTGTACAACGCTGAAAATTTCAAACAATTATGTTCGTTTTTCTAAGAAAATGATATCTGAAAAAAGGTAATAACAAACAAAAAAAAATTATATATAAATGAAATGAAGATATTGATTTAATTTTACCAAATAAACCAGAAAAAAATATACGGCGAAAGCTAAACAAAAGTTGGTGTTTTATTTGAATAAGGAATTTGATTTCAGGGTCACAAAAAACCAGGCATAGCTGAAAACTATACCTCAAAGGCCACCATCAAAGGTCCAGCAGTTCGTGGATGTTCGATGGACAAAATATTAGAAATAGTTATGGTTCTAGAAAAAGGGAACTTGTTTGGGGGATCAAGAGACCTTGGCGACACTCGCTTGACCTGGAACAGCCATTGTGTACTTAAACATCGATCAAAAGGATGCCTTTAAAAAAAATAAAAGTCGAGGCTAAATTTCAGCCCTCTAGGTATAGCCGCTTGGTCTGACAGATGTGGAATCAGTCAGTCAGTCAATGGGTTTAAGTTTTGTTAAACAAAGGCGTTTAATTTTTTTTTTTTTAGAAAAATAATATTAATTTTGCTTTAGGCAAAGGCGAGCTTCTCTGCACACTTTTGCATGCCTACATCTTGAAAACTTTTTACTGAACTCCACTCATATCTTTAACTTTCTGATGCAGCGGATAATGTGGCACATAATACTCCAATCTTTGATTACGACGAACAGCACACTCTTGATAGTCCTTCCATTGCGGGAATTTTGTGGTATGACACTCCTCTGCATTGCCTTTTGCATAAATATCTTTCCGTAGTCCCTCGTAGAAGGGTCGGCCGCGATGGGGTTTCAAATACACATGCCGTGTCAACCATTTTTCCACCTTGTGCTTGTGTGTACCATAAATTGTGCTCTTGTTAGCACAAACCGTGACTTCCCGATCATCTTCAGGTTGAAAGCCTTTGATTGGCTTGGAATTGAGTTTTAAACGGGCGTTGGAAGCTCGAGGATTTAGACCGAAACGGGTATCCTTCAAGATATGGCCAAAGGTCATGTCCCAGGGATTGTAAATCCAGAGGCCATTTTTGTCTTTGGAATACTTGTTAATCTTTATAGTTATTTCGGTAACCTCTGAGCTTTGGTTTGCTTTCAATTTCGCCGACTTGTCAAATAGCATCAAATCGTCTTCTTTCGGTTTGGGCTTTGGGGAAGTGGATTCGGTTATGCGTGTTGAGTTTGGTTCCAGGCTGGTCTTGGTATGATTCACTTGGAAGCCACCAGGCAATAGTTTGGCTTTATTTATTTTAGCAATTTTACTTTCAATCGAATGTTCTGGCCATGGATCAAGGGTGGACATTTGACTGATATTAAGGCGGACTGTCACTGTCATCCCTTGGTAAGCTGGGTATACTTCTGTGGTTCCCACTGTGCCATTATCCAGGTTAGTTGTGGGCAAAGGCAAGGCAAATGATTGGTGTACTTTGATCAGCTGCAATGGAATTCCGTATTTGTTCTCAAGAGTGTTTGGTTCTTAAGAGTAAATCTTTAATAACTCACCCAAAGGACACCCAGAATCACAATGAATTCACGGACTTTTGGTTTGAGCAACATTTTTAATCACTGTAAATGATTAAATAATGTGCTTTGTTGGCTTAGTTGTTGTTCGAGCGTAAATATATTCGTGTATGTTTGGTTGGAGTTAAAAAGTTAAGTATATATTTGTAAAAATTTTATCCAACTATTGACACTTAAAACAAATTGGAATGATAGTTCATATTAGAAGTTAAGTTTTTTATTAGGTATTTTTCGGATCTTGCTTTTGCAACAAGGACTGAATAATCAGACTAGATGCGTACTTAACTAAAAAGAAAAAAAAAAGATAGATAAATAGATTCTGTTTTCATTTGGACTGGATGTTTTTGTTTCGTTGTCTCTGGTCAGCTTGGGCGAAAGGTGAGCTGCTATTCCTTAAAAAAATCCTTCTTCTTTTAGCTTTTTATACTCTGTACCAAAGGTACATAGAGTACATTAAGTTTGTGCAAAAGTATGTAACAGAGAGAAGGAATCATTTCCGACCATATAAAGTATATATATTCTTGATTAGCATCAACAGCCGAGTCGATATAGCCATGTCCGTCCGTCCGTCTGTCTGTCCGCCCGTCCGTATGTACAAACAGATCTCGCGGATGGTAAAAGACGGTGGTTTGACATGTATGGGACAAATGTTTCATATAGCTGCAGGCAGACCAAGTTTATTTTCAGTTTTTGCCACGCCCCCTCCCGCCCCGGCAATTTGGAAAAAACGTTATATCTCCTACAGTTTTGAAGATAGATGATTAGTACCTTCTAGAGATAGTTAGCAATTATCAAAATGTATCGATTTGACGAAGGAATGTTAAAGCGGTTCTCAAGTTATGAGTAAATAAGTAATTCACACCCCGCCCCATCCCCTCCCACCCTTACACAACCAACACCGCGCAATCTTAAAGAAAGAGAGAGCGAGATAAAGAAACTTAGAGATGAGCGCAGCACCAGTACTGCATTCAACTTCTACTCCAGGTAAAATGTAAATGTTGGCTATACAGCTCCTACAACGGGGCCAAGCCAAGCTTCTCACGATCTCTTGGCGTGTGTGCTTTAAATTTTTCGCACAAGGGAAAGGGACCTACAGTTTAACGCCGGATCCGAACGGCAAAGTTTGAGAATTTGCTTTTTCATGGCTAGTTACTTCACAGCTGGCGCCAATAGCTGGTGAAGGTAACCGTATGTGTAAAAGCTATTTTCTAAAGAAAGAAAAAAACTTTTATTATTAGATGTTCCGAGGCGGGATCGAACCCACGACCTCCCGCCCAGCAGTCCAGCACACTAACCACTGGGCCACATACGGCCACTCCAGGTACAGTGTATGTTATAGTCGGGCTTGACCGACTTTTTCACTTGTTTCAGTCTGAAACAGGTAAGGATCAATAGAATAAAATTCTTATGCGAGATTTGCTAGAAACACAGTTTCATAGTATACCAAGTTAAGTAATTTATGTGGCTGTAGTGTAATAGTAGAGTGTAGCGTCTACTGCTAAGCAACTGCAAAGTAAGTATTCGGAATCTGTTTCCAAAAATTTGGAAATGGCATCAAGAAAATAAATTTAACACATTTGTAAAGCTATCTAAAATGCATTATTTAGATGCAGATCCAATTGATTGTCCTTTAAATTAAGGACTTTGACTGGACTTCCCACTATTGAAAATAAGAACATCTATAAAAGGGATGCAAACCGGTTTTAATCCCTGAATTAAACTTTTATTTTAATTTTAGATGTACGTTCAGAATTTCTTATACAATCCTCATATATAAAATCCTCTGTAGAAATGATTGTCTATAGTTTTTTAGGGACAATTTCAATCACAATTTTTCGTACGAAATATTCATCAGCAAAACTTAGTCAGAATATTCTTGAATTCAACGCACAATACTTTTAAAAAGGCGAAGATCATACACAAATGCGACTTTTAAACAAACTAATATTTTACTTAACAGTAAATTACTCTGTGACTTGCACAATAACTTATGCTCTCTAGAAAACTAAAACAAAATTAAAATGCCGATATAATTGGACGAGCTGGACTACGTTTTTTGGAAAAATAAAGTCATGCTAAAAGATTAAATTGGCCAAAACTGTGGAAGTCAACCCGTTCGATCTCAGTGGAAAAGGTGCTTAAGTGTAGAAAGAGTTCATGAGATTTTCCTGCTCATTGGGTATCACTATGACCTAAGAAAGTGAAAGTTGCCTAGAATAGTATTGTAAACCTCAAACATTCGGAAAATAGTTTCCTCGATGGATCGCGGACTATGAAGAATTAATGTGAAAGTATTATTTAAAGTTTTATTATAAAGTCTATTTGAAAACTACTTTCTGATTGTTCTGAAAATGTGGATATTTATTGAATAAAATCGATTTTTTTCAGGGACCGAAAATAACTGTTATGATATTAAACTTTAACCAAAAAAATCACGGTGAAGGGAGTTAGCTACGAAAACGAGAAATGTACCATTTTTCAAGTCTTTACAAGCACTATGAAATTAGGACATAAACTTTTATTCATAACTTTAAAAATAAAAATTTTTTTAACTGTTATTTTATAATTTTTATATAAAAGTTTGTAAATAACAGTTATTTTTAACTTTTATTCAAAAAAGTTGATTTTAAGGGTTATTTGTCAACGTTTATTTTAAAAGTCAAAAATAACTGTTATTTTGCAACGTTTATTTTAAAAGTTAAAAATAAACGTTGATTTGCAATATTGGCCAAGTTATTCAAGCTATCGGGACATAAAGTTGCATAGGCACTTACCTTAAGTCCTTCTACCACCATGCTAACTTTGGTTCAGATCGGACTACTGTAGCATATGTCTGTAGTACAAATCTGCAAGACTGATTCCGGCTTCGTACGATTACCGGTAAAAATAATCATTTTTATGATGCCACGTTACTTGTTCATACTCATGTGTAAAATTGTAATGGTTTTGGTGCCCAGTATTAATCTGCATTGTGAGGATCGTACGATTATTTTCGTAGCACCAGTAAATATATGAAATAATAAAATAATATTGGGAAAGAATACTTTTAGGGACATCGAAGTTAACTAACAAGTATTTTAACATTTTCGGGGGATCCATAGAAAGTGAAGTGTGCAAAAGTGGAGTACGCGACTTTCTTCACAGCCCTGTGTAAGTTTGGTTTTTTCTTCTGTAAGACTTAAAATTAAGAAAATATAGGAAAATCCAGTATGAAATCGCTCAAGCCCGTCAATAATATTACTCTGTACGTGCAGTAGCAGCTTAAACCAGCCCTGCTGCCTTGCTGCCGTAGCGCGCATTCCTTGGCTCATAACTTGGTTATCGTTCGGTTGATCTTTATCATTCCTTCGCAAGTCGGACGCAGCCATGTCCCTCTGGCATAATGAAGATTAAAAGAAGTATTACACCAAACTTAAATGCCAATTAAGATGGAAACTCCTTAAGAAACTGCTTTTAAATACCATAAACAACTGCATTACTATGATTTTCATACACTGAGCATACAGAATGTTTTATTAATTTGCGAATAAAAAATATTAAAACGGAACCAAATTAGTAAAGATGCAAAGATGTCATCAGGTCCACTATTTTCACTTGCAACTAAGTACAGAAACCAGCATCATTTGATTGAATTAAAAATTTTTATGATGCCACGATACTGGTTTTTACTTATGTGTAAAATTGTAAAATCCGTTCGGATCCGGCGTTAAACTGTACATTTTTATATAATTAAAAATTAATTATTTGTAAGCAAATGAAAACGAAGTTTGCTTTGCTTTCTCGTTCTGCGTTTAAAGCTTCAAATACTTCACTTGTGCTTTGGAAATTAAATGAAAATATAATGGGTCGTAAATGCGATTTTTTCATCCGGAATTTTTATAATTTTTACTCGGAGGAAAATAAAAATGTTTGCAAAATTTGTAATCGGTGTTTTACGGGAAACCATATCACCAACCTCAAGAGACACCTTACAGACGAACATACCTCCACGTACAAAAAGGAGTTGGAGGAAAATATAAAAGGATGAGCCAAAGGCAAAAAGCAAAAAGTTTTCGGTTATCTTCAACGCAGATGAAGTAAAAACGGCATGTGTTGAACTCGTTACCAGTGAAAAAATGCCTTTTGCGATACTGGACTCGGAACCCTTTAAAAACTTACGGGTCAAATTTTTTCTGGACTACAAATGAATAATATAACTTCAAAAAATATTATGCTCCATGTGGCGGAAGCATATGAAGTAAAGAAGCAACAGATAATGAAGTCAATTATGAAAAAGTTCTCTCTTTAAAGATTGATACTGCATCAAGGCACAACAGAGGAGTTCTAGGGGTGAACGCTCAATACTATGCAGATAATGCAATCAAGATTATTACACTAGGAGTCATTGAGCTGAATAAAAAACATAGTGCTTTAAATATTAAAACGGAAATTGAGAGAATTTTAGAAGAATTTGATATAAGTAAGCGACAAATATATAGCGTAACATCTGACAATGGCAGAAACGTTGTTAAATCAATTCATCTTTTGAATGAACACGAGAATGATACGGAAGATGATAACAATTTTGATGAACTCATGGGACAGCTGAACATATTTTCAATTAATTCCATCAAATGCGCAGCCCACACTCTCCAGCTTGCTGTCACGGATTTTTTGAAGCCTCGAGAAATTTCAAGCATTATTGATAATAGTCGGAAGCTCGTCAAAACATTACGGACACCCACCTACAGGTATATCATTAGACTACACATTTCGCTAAGCCAATTTAAACTGAACTTTTTACAGACTTTCGATTAAGGCACAGGGTTTGCCCCAGCTACCAATAGACGTTTCCACTAGGTGGAACTCAACCTATTTGATGCTGGAACGTTTATTGCTGTTTAAAGATTTTTTTGTGAGCAAGCAGAAGATAATTCTTTAAAATTTAGTGCTTCACAATGGACTGAAGTTGCAAATCTGGTTAATTTATTGGAGCCAATACATATTGCCACCCTAAAACTCCAGAGCGAACAACTCTACCTTGGAAACTTCTACAAGCTTTGGTTTTATTTGCAATTATCTGTCAAGAAGATGACCTGTACTTTCAGCAGAGAAATGTCTAAATGCATTGAAAAAAAGGACTGAATGCCTTTTGAAAATGACGTATTAATTTCGGCCATTTATTTAGACCCCAGATTTCGACGAGTCTTGCAAGTAAAGCCCGAAAAATTGTTACGCGCCAGAACCCACCTTATTAAGCTTTTTCAGCAAATCTATGAGTGTGGAAAAACTGTAAGAATTATTTGCAAAACATCTGTTAATCTGTTTTTTAATAACTTTTTTCTCAAAATAGGACTCCAATGTCTCAAGCATGAATGATTTGCTTGATGAACCCCAACCCTCAACAAGCCAAAGTGCAGGGGGACCCTCAGAGCTTATACTTCATGGCAAATGAAGTACTAAACTCGTTAGAAGTGCCAGGTGGTATCGATGAATCGCATGAAGACCACGACACAGAAGTTCAGTTGGCTATAACTGAAATTAATGCTTATAATCCCAAGCCAATTGACCTGAACGAAAATATTTTAAGCTATTGGGAGGACAAAAAGTTTACTTATCCCCGCTTGTATCAACTTGCCAAAGTAGTTCATTGCGTTCCAGCGACTCAAGTCAGCGTGGAGAGGGCATTCTCTGCCTTAAAACTAATACTCTCGGACATAAGGTGTAATTTAAGTGCAACATCCTTAAAACAATTGTTGTTTCCTAAACTTAATAAATAGTTTATATAAAAATTAATTAATAAATTAATTTAGATTTTGCAATACATCTGCCTGTTTTCTGTACTTAGTTGCAAGCAAAAAAAATCTTTGCATCTTTACTAATTTGGTTCCGTTTTGGCATTTTCTACTCGCAAATTAATAAAACATTCTGTATGCTCTGGGTTATTCTCTTCGCCCTTGATTATTCATGGTATTTTAAAGTGGTTCGGTAAGATGAAAATCACAGTAATGCAGTTGTTTATGGTATTTAAAAGCAGTTTCTTAAGGAGTTTCCATCTTAATTGGCATTTAAGTTTGGTGTAATACTTCTTTTAATCTTCATTATGCCAGAGGGACATGGCTGCGTCCGACTTGCGAAGGAATGATAAAGATCAACCGAACGATAACCAAGTTATGAGCCAAGGAATGCGCGCTACGGCAGCAAGGCAGCAGGGCTGGTTTAAGCTGCTACTGCACGTACAGAGTAATATTATTGACGGGCTTGAGCGATTTCATACTGATTTTCCTATATTTTCTTAATTTTAAGTCTTACAGAAGAAAAACCAAACTTACACAGGGCTGTGAAGAAAGTCGCGTACTCCACTTTTGCACACTTCACTTTCTATGGATCCCCCGAAAATGTTAAAATACTTGTTAGTTAACTTCGATGTCCCTAAAAGTATTCTTTCCCAATATTATTTTATTATTTCATATATTTACTGGTGCTACGAAAATAATCGTACGATCCTCACAATGCAGATTAATACTGGGCACCAAAACCATTACAATTTTACACATGAGTATGAACAAGTAACGTGGCATCATAAAAATGATTATTTTTACCGGTAATCGTACGAAGCCGGAATCAGTCTTGCAGATTTGTACTACAGACATATGCTACAGTAGTCCGATCTGAACCAAAGTTGCATGGTGGTAGAAGGACTTAAGGTAAGTGCCTATGCAACTTTATGTCCCGATAGCTTGAATAACTGGCCAATTTGCAATCAACGTTTTTTTAACTTTTAAAATAAACGTTGCAAAATAACAGTTATTTTTCCTTTTAAAATAAACGTTGACAAATAACCCTTAAAATCAACTTTTTTGAGTTAAAAATAACTGTTATTTACAAACTTTTATATAAAAATTATAAAATAACAGTTAAAAAAAATTTTTATTTTTAAAGTTATGAAATAACTGTTAAGTCTCAATTTTTATTTTAAAACTTATAACAGTTACGGTCCCTGATTTTTTTAAATATTGTTCAGTTGACACAACTTTTGTTTCATACGAAATATTTACAACATACTAAAAATCTGCATCCCCCTGCATATGCCCTTGATAACATAATCAATAGATTGGAAGGGCTTGATAGGAATAATAGTAGAAGAAATGGAATCCCGAACATCTTTGATTAAGTAAGGCATATGATTTCTAAAATGCATTCAATAAAAATTTATTTCATTACTAGATCTGGAAGTGCAGAATCTTGCAACGTTCTCACTTTTAGGAATACCACTATGTATTAATTTAAGAGAATAATCAATGTACATTTTTTAATTTAATTAATTACTCAGATCTGAAAAAATGTCATATTGATAAAAATTTTAAATCGATATTCTTTAACATATTATAATAACTTTTTAGTATCATTCTGAAACTGTTTAATATCAATTTAAGTGAATGATTTTTTTTTGGATCAGATGAATTTATTGATATTTTTGAAAAGTTTATATAAAAATGAATTTGATCTATTTTTTTCTGTGTAAAAAGAAAGAGGAGAGCAAGAACCAAAACCTGAAGCGATATTTTAAATATTTTTTGAGAAGCGGTACTCGAGAACTAATATTTTTGGAACCGAATAGAGTAAAATCAACAGTAAAACGGTACAGGTACAGTTTATTTTGTCTTTTTTCTGGATTATTACTTAAACAAGTGATTTCTCAGCGTAGATGGTTCAAGAATATGTTCTAAAATGGTGAGTCAATGCTTTAAGTTTAGTATTTCTTCGACCCTTTTTTGCGGGCGGCTGGTGTTGAGCTTTGTCTTCGTCTGTTGTCTGTCGTCTTCTGTTTTAGACTGTTCTCGTTTTTTCGCGCTGACTTTGCGAGTCTTCTTTATGCACTGCTTTTCACACGGGACTGACTTTTTCTGACTTGGTCGGTGGGTTTTTTGAAAATTTTTTGTTTTTAATTACGCCTCGCTTTTTTTTTTTCGCTTTTCTGTTTGTTTTGTCTCGTTCTTTCTTTGCTCTACTCGTGTGTTTTTTTGTTTTATTTATTTAAATTGTTTGTTTTATGCTGACGTTCTACTCTTGTTTACTTTCGGGTTATCTTCGGCAGACGTTCTTGGCCTCTCATTTTCTATACATAAATTTATAATTAAAGAGACATTTTCACTTGCTGATATCTCATATCTCTCATGCCCTTCAGTCTCTTATCATCCCGTCCTTTGGCGAGCTGGACAATGACGCAGCGGTGAAGCGGCGATTGGCGTGTTTGAACGAAAAATTCTTCGGGGTTTTGGACCTTTAAAAGTCGGCGATGATTTCCATTCGAAGAAACGACGAACTGTATGAGCTCTATGGGGACACCAGCCTGGTCGGCTAAAAGCGCTGCTGGCTGCTGTCCTAAAGCTCCGCAAAAGGCGTATAAATCGAGCGGCTGACTTGGAGGCGGCAAGGTGAAGACCACCCAAGATGGGAAGACCAGGTGCGGGAGACATTGCCTTGTGTGACCACTGGTGGCAGCTCGCCGAACAGAAGCGAATGGGAGCGTTAATCGAGGGCCCAGACCGTCGAACGGTTGTAATGGCCTTAAAGAAGAAGATATCTCATATGCAGTTTCTCAGATAGTATGATAGTCACTTTAAGAAAAGTTAAAAATGTTCTTATAATATTATATAAGAACATCTCATAAGAGTTTTTTGAAACCAACTCACAGTGAGCTGAGATATTTTTCAGCCATATCATATAAGAACTTAGTCAACTGAATATAGAGTTCTAGTATACTCACAGGGTACACAAAGTAAATTGGCGCTGCTCCTTTCAGAGGCGTAGATAGCTTTTTGGGTCTTTAAAATATTTTTATTTTGTTATCAACCTATCATGCTCATTATTAAATTATTTATTTTAACAAAATAAAAACAAAAATTTTTTTGAGTTTTTCTCTGTTTATCTACGATGTTGGGGTGTTAAGGTGATCCATTCTCCCCGTTATCTACGCCACTGGATCTGCATAACTGTTCCCACAACAAACAAATCATGAAAATATCTTTGTTTTCAACGCTTAAAATGGAATTAAAGGCCTATAACCTTCTGTACTTTAAAAGAAGTATACAGCAGAAGAAGCTCCTTATATACAATTTGTTCTAATGTCTAATGAAAGAATTACAATTGTCCTAGGCTTTTATATCTTTCAGGTTCTAAACTGGTATTTCTAAGCCAATTTATATAAGGCAATAAACCCAACCAAGTTTTACAATCGCCGTATTTAATTTCCTAAGTCCAATCTTTAGCGTACAAGGCTTAGCTTGAAGTAAAGATTACTAAGTGCCTACAACGGAGCAATAAAAGCAATTACAAACATTTCCAACAGGTGGTCCTTTGCTCTACCAAGCACATCAAGACCAGAACCACGGTAGCCGAACGACTCAATTTAAGGGGTACAGTCACCGCAAAAGGCCACCGTAGGCACAGTGCAGACTACGCTTCGCCTTAACTAGCCAATTAACCAAGCGACGATCCTTTGGGTCTAACCTAATTGTCCTTCTGCGAATTTATGCGCGACCCAGCTGCGCGTATTTCCCTGAAAATGAGCAATATTAATCCGTTTATGGCCACGGATTAAGTTGCAAAATTTTCACGAAGGTCGCCGCGAAATGGGACGCGAGTTCGCGGAAAGGCTGGGCAGGTAAACGCGCCACCCACAGGTAAGCGATCAGCTGCACTTCTCTGCGGTATAAAAGATCCTGTCGCCGGCCCTTAGATTATCAGTTAACCACGCAGCTTGACAGAGTGAGGTGCTCTAGTGTAAGAGAAATACAAAGTCCACTACAACATTATATGATAAACTTTGCTTAGTTTTGCCAACTTCCCAGCATCACTGGGTGAAGTTTGTCTTATAATCGAAAACAACGACCAGCAAACTGTGTTATACTCAAGCACCCTGATTTTGGGATGCATTTTGTGCAGTTATGTCTCAATTGATCTACTCATCACTGGGCAAAGTGTGTCTCATAATTTGGGTAAACGTCACAACTCTAAAATTTTGTATTAAATCGTCGAGATAATGTTTTAAAATTAAATGGCGATTGTCGGTATGGTCGCTTTTTAAACTCTGGTGGATCACCCAATCAAGCAAAGTGACTAGACCGAACACTCGTGCTATAATTTTAAAAAGTTCAACATGGTTCCGCTGCAGTTCACAGTGACTCACATCAAGCGGTTGCAATTAGTTTCTTTGGTCGTCCAGCCTTAGGTGATTTCTCTGATCATAAAGCTAGACAACCATTGAAGTTCGTTGTGGCATTTGCGGCATAATATAGAGTTATTAAGTTCCATCGACCAAAAACAAAGGGCCTTGCGCTAAAAGGAACGATCGTTGTGATATGCGTTAATTCACCGTTACATATCACAGTGATTTTCCTTTATAGCGCATGTTCCTCGCCCTACACTCAACAATGAATCAGTTTTTTCTGTACAATAAACAGCCTTTAAAGTAGAGAGAACTGTTGCTGTGCTGTATACCTAACAATACTATATCACAGTGGCTGTTCTTTTTGTATCTAAAGTGCCCAACTACCCAAAGATGTTCAACAGTGATTCACACAAGTTTATGTTCTCGTGTTGTGTTTAACCGCAGGGAACCGCTGCTGCTGATATATTCTAAAACCATCCAATTTGACATTTCTATATCACAGTGGCTGTTCTTTTTGGTTGCACGACAATTTCCAACGATTTGTCATCCTTACCACACACATATTGATGTCACATTGAATGTGCCTGATTTTTCATTGCGAAAATTGTACAAAAAGAAGGGAGCGGTTGCTGTTGATGTAGTACATAACATTTTTTTATATCACAGTGGCTGTTCTTTTTTGTTTGGCAATTGATCGACTTTGCGTGAGGGAATTTGTGCGTATTTTAAAGTTAAAGTGTTTAATACAAATTTATTTTGTTGGAGCTGATTTGAAAGCAGTGGAAGCTCGAAATCTTAAGCTTCTCATTTTAAGTTCTTTATGTTAAAAAAGAGATTTTTGAAGCTTTTTTTCAAAAAATGAGCAGAACCAATTAGGTTCTTGTATATAAAGACATTTACAATGGTTTCTGAGTTAAGTCCTTCATATGATTTGCCATTGTGAACCAGAACCCCCAACTTAACCACATCTTTTTTTTAAGAAAATGTGTTCAATAGAATCTTAGCTTTTTACTTTTTCAAAAATTTGGACAAAGTCACGACTAGATCTGGCCCAACAATTGAATGGGAAAATGGAAGTATGCCAATTTTTAGACCAGAGTTGCCCAGAATGAGCTTACGGCCTCGTGGACCACCAATACAAACGAAGAAAATATAACTCAAGCAAAAACAACCACAAGAAATAGAAAGAGAAACGCGATTATTGTTTGTAGGCACGCGGAGAGAACGAGTATAAAGTTGTTGTTGGTCTACGACAGAGTTCCACAGCCATAACCCCAGTGGCACGAACATGCTCTCCGATTCAATGTAATGCGCGGCTTGCGGAATAGACTTTTGCACCCCTGCTTCAGACTCTACGTATAGATGGACTTAAACCGTGATTACTAGAAGTAAAAGTGCAAATGAAATGCACTTAACAGCGTCTTGATCGATCCTTTAACCTTTACTATTTAATTGACCAACAATTAGTGACACTATTACCAAAGCAATTTTCGGTTCATGTTTGAAATTTGGATTGCAACTTTTATTTTTTTAAGATTCAAACTAGAGCCCTGCACGAGTCTACTCGTAGTGCCCTTCGAATCCCATTTCAAAAAAACAGTTCGAATACATCAGCTCAGGAAATGTTTCCGAATCGAATAGTTCAGTACCTGCCTTTCCATAATGATCTATTTGACTCGATCGAAATGAAACAGCTCAATGGTTCGAGCTCCAAACGATTCAATCTACAAAATGTTTGCTCAGAAATGCCTGACGTAGAACCCTACGCAGGGTTCGAAAGCTCGCAAACAAGCTAGGCGCTCAGTCTCTTCGCTCTGTTCGTGAGCCGGGAGCCACAGTTCGGGAGCCAGCAGCTGGCTCTCGGCTGACGACTTATTAGATCGCGAAAAACAATACCAGAGAGGATCAAAATATTTATAATAAAAAACTGAAGTTGCCGTTAGTACGTTACACAAATGGGAAGTCCTATTTCAAATCAACAAACATTTTCCTTCCTTTCAGCGATTTTTTCAGTAAAGCACAAAAAATCAGTAACTGAGGGTAGGATGGGGAAGCTGTATTTTGTATTTCCTAATATGGAACAAATGTTGTACCTCTTTAGGCATTACTGTAGTGCCTCGCAAAATCTATATGACGCGTCTTTACAATTGCACGTTTCAAAAACAAAACTTGAATTCATTAAATTATGTAGATTATTTGTGCAAAATTTTACGGAGTGCCCACTGCGTATGCAAAAATTTATGAAATATTTTACTATTACTGATTGATGTAAATACACTACGTGTTTTGCTTTTTACTCATTCAATCAAATCGCTTTGTATATTCATTCATCACACTTCTGAATTCAGTAGAAGTTCTTTCACTTTAGTTGTTGTACTCAAAAAACGGGGTATTCAAGAGTACATATTGTAGCTCATAGTTTGAGTGCATTCCTGTAGACCTCTACTCAGAACCATACTTGGTGTTTAAGTAATCCGAAAAAATTCTGGGTTGGTAAAACACCCAATAAAAAGTTCGTGGCTTCCTGGGAATTTGCATATGTTCTTGCATTTAGGCACATGTGCGGGCAAATAAATTCTCTTCTTACAGTCCCAACTTTCAATTCGATTTAGTCCCGATCTCGACCCAGGTCTCTACCGTGCTGTCCCAATTTATAAACTAATTTTATTTCTGTAGCTTTTCTCCTCCGCCAACAATTTTTAGAATTGATGTAAGAGTTTTTTTTCCGGTTCAGAGGGACTTTAATCCAATTTTAAAAAATTCAAAAAGTATCGGAGTCATGCAATAAAGCTTTGATATACTTATCCCTAGGCCGTTCCGTTCCCATCTCTATCTGAAATTTTCAAAGGGCATAGCAGAATAAGCATACAAAAACTGCCCCCACTCCGATCAGAACCAAATTAAATATGTTGTTACCATCAATGAGAAACTCACTCTCCTAAATTTGTAGTCTTCTAATCGCTATTGGAGTAGAGTTATGAGGGCGGAAAGGTAAAACAAAAAACTCGTTTATCTTAAGAACCGCTTAACCGATTTGGATGGGTTTAATATATGTTGTAAGTGTCGAAAGACCAATGCAAAAAATAATTTTTGCACATTTTTATTGCCAATTCTATGGCCCAAAAAATTATTGAAATTTTCAAATAATTCTTTTACGGTGTTAGCATTTTGCTACATCGACAGTTTTTTGCTCGTTTTTTTCATCAAGAGGTCTCTAACAACATATAATTTTTTGCAAACACATCCCAAGTGTACCTCATGGTGAAATACTATTAAACGTTAAATTAGGAATTTTTATATATATTTAATACATATTAGGCACACTGTAAATCAACTTAAAAAGGGGAAATTTTCTGTCAATTCTGTGTGAGTAGTTACAGTGTGCTCAGTATTATAAAATATATTTGTAAAACTACTCACATGTTTTATTGGCATTCACTATGAAGATGGTTCCCGACGACCGTGCAAAAATTGTACATTGTTAAGGATTTCTTATTGAAAAAACTAGCAAAAAACTATGAGTTGAAAACGATTTACACCGCGAAAAAATTATTTGAAAATTTTAATATTATTTTTTTGTGCCTAAGAATTGGTAATAAAAATGTGCAAAAATAATTTTCTGAATTCTGTGGTGGACACTTATAACATATTCTTAACGCATTCAAATCGGTTAAGCGGTTCTTAAGATAAACGAGTTTTTTGTTTTACCTTTCCGCCCTCATAACTCTACTCCAATAGCGATTAGAAGACTACAAATTTAGGAGAGTGAGTTTCTCATTGATGGTAACAACATATTTAATTTTGGTTCTGATCGGAGTGGGGGCAGTTTTTGTATGCTTATTCTGCTGTGCCCTTTCTGCCCTGTCTCGACTTTTTAGAATTTAACAAAGTATTTTTTGCTTAAGTATCGGAATTGTGCAATATTTCTGTTCCGTTGATCGATTTACACCCTAAAACTTTAAGTTCAAGGGAGAGAAATCAATCCCTACCCTATAAAATAAATTTCGCTCACATACTTCAAGACCGGCTTAGTAATAGTTCAGCATCAGCGCTGTATTGAGCTGTTATTGGAAGTACGGAGTATATTAGGTATATAGTATAGAAAGGGCTCCGATTCGGATGGTTAAGCATTTGAAAGGTCCCGTTCTAGGAGTCCCGTCCCTGGCCCATCTCTATGGTGTGTGAGCTAACATAAGCTGTAGCTTTGTTTAGCTGCTAGAAAACCCGCTATCTCCTCCAAATCAAGCTCAAAAGAATTTCTATAAGTATTAAAACAGTCTAAAGTCTTAAGACTCCCTTGTGTAACAAAGCTGATGGATTGGACCAAAGGCTATACAAACCACCTCTTCTCTCAATACTCACACATTGTCAAGAGCATATTTTGAAAAATAAGTAAGTTTCGTGCTCAAGGTCACTCACCTAGTGTTGATTTCCTATCTTCCAGAAAGGTGCCACATATACTTACAATTTGCTCTGCCAGTCATTTTAATGTAATGGAAAACTCACCATTGGCACGCTTCGACTTCCGGCTGCTATGGCTTTTGTCCAGTTGAATCACTTCCCAAACACTCGATGCGGCAATTGTAAATTGCAAAATACCACGAAAACTGTGCCCGCTGTGTGTGTGTGCGTTGCATGTTAAATGGAAACCAGGATGAGGGCATCTGCTGGAGGCGTCGTGGTTCGGTTTTGTTGCTGGCCAAATGCAAAACAAGTAAACTGTAAAATGACATGCGGTGACAGAACTATGATGTCGGCTCTAATGCCCATAATGGATGCCATTGTTGTTAGAGCTTCTGGCCACGTGTCCGTCGTCGTGGAACGGAAGCGCCCACGCAAAGGAAAAGGAAGCTAAATGACGGAAATGCGATTAAAATTTTCCAGCAGGAAAACCACAAAACTCTCAATATATGCTTGAATGGTTCCACATCCTTGTATTTGAGCTTGAAACGTTTATACAAAACAATTTTCTAGATTTCGATTGGTGGGTGGATGGTTGGAGGGTGGCGGTTGGCGGTGGGCCAGGCTACTCCTGTTTGCTGACAAAGCGATATAAATAATTCTCTATGCCTATCTTGGCCCGCAGCTCCTTGCGTGACGTCTTCTCGATGGCGGCCGATGTGCCATTGTGCTCATGGAAGAAGCCACAATAGCGGGCGGGTACAAATTGTTTGATCTCGCGTCGTTTGATACAACGTTCGACCACCTGAAGATCGCAATGGCGAATGACAGACATTAGGGAGTGCATGCACAGACGGCACATATCCTTGTCACTGCTGAAATTGTGGAAATAGTCACCAATAGTGGGCTTATGGCACACAGAGCACTGGGAAATGTTGTGTGAACTGCAAAAGACAGCAACTGCGGGCCAAATGACATGACTGGAGCCAAAGGCCGTTTCTACATTCCATTTGGGGTAGTTGAGGTGGTATGAATAGGTAGAGGCTCTAGGAAATGAAATAAGGAAATATTACTCATACGACATGTACACCTAATCAAAATCTACTCACCCCGGAGTCATCCACTTGGGCTCGATTCTAATTGGAGCCTTGTTAAAGGTAAAGGCTTTTTTGGGTACCCAAGGCTCTGCCTCATATGTACCCAAGGGTGGCACACCCAATTCCCGGCTGATAGGCAGACGTGGCATTTTATTGGCAAAGGCAGAGAAACCTGCCTTGGAGGGATACTAGGGAAAACACATTAATGGGGACCTTAACTCTAAACACCAACTTACCTTAAATCCCGGCGACTTTACGCATTCATAATCAAAGGGACTGGGTCCTTCCCGTTCCTCGGGTTGATTACGCCTCATAAAGCTGTCCATAAATGGTCCTTTAGTAGGCATCACCTCACGTTCCATGCTGGTACCAAAAGCCACTTTGGGTATTTCGGGTGGATTGACCACATATTCGAATCCTGCAACCGTAGAAAATTTATTATTTTCAGATTAATCACTGCAAAGTCTGAGCCACCACACCTCGTTGCTTGCATCGCTCTATGATCAGACGGGCCTCGGATCGTTGGCGACGCAATTGCTCGCGCTCCTGGGCGTTCAGCTTGCGCGCACGCATGAGAAGTCCCAGAGTCAAGAAGCAAGACTAAAGTGCAAAAAAATTGGCAGCCTGTCGATTCGAGTGACAGGCGCTAGCCTGGTAACCACGCATCTAGGCACGCACACTGAAGCCCTAAGTTACCATCAATAATCAGCGCCCAGCGTGTTTTTTGTCTGATATAAAATCAATATGACAAACCGTCGACGGTTTGCCACGAAATCAGTTTACGATGTTTTATTTTCCTCCCCCCTCCCCCGCCGCGTCTAGACCGGGAGTTTGCCTCTTTTTTTTCTATATATTGTTCCAACGCGTTAAATGTTGTTGCCCAAACTTTGACCCAGTTGGGGCAATTTTTTAGTTTTTATAGTTTTGGTTATTTTTCCGGGCACGTGAGAAAGAAAATAGAGTTGGAAAGTGATTTGCAATGGTTTTTCGATAATAACAGGTGCGAGAAATTGGATTTGCACTTGTGGGAGTGTGGGTTGGATGTAAGAGATAAATGTGAAAGATTCAACTGTGATCAATTTTAGTAGCGCTTTGTACTCGCTTTCTGACAGTTGGATTAAGCTATATATGTATAAAGGACATCTGTTACTGTTTCCCTGTTTGAGTTTTATTGTTGAGGGCTTAGAGCAGTGTTGTCCAAAATGCCAAATGACATATCCCATCGGATAGGAAGTCATAATTCCGTTGGTGTCGCAGCCGACACGCTTATAGAGAAAGAGAAACCGTGCGTTATGGAACACGCTAGGCGGCTTGCTCTCTTTCGATGCGCGTGTTAAAAGGCAGAGCTTGCAAAAAGTGGTCCTCTTTTACAGGCTGTAAGAAAACAAAAGTCACCCTCGGACACAATAAAAATGGGGAAATAAATAACATTTCACCTGTCTTTTTTTCTGCATATTATTTCCTCCATCAACGAAAGTTATTTCTTTCTCTTAGTGCTGTGGCTTCCACCTAACACTTTGCTGGGCAGAGTCTGTCGAAAGTGTCTTTTGTGCATGTATGTGCTTCAGTAAATATTTGACGCAACAAAAAAACTTAGAGCAACAACCATAAAAAAAAACGAGAGCGTAAGTTAAAGTCGGCTCTAACCGACTTCGATATACCCGTTACTCATGAAAAACCATGTTTAACAGTGTTCCTGCGTTCCTTAGGGTGAACATCCGAAAAGTATGCAACAATTTTTTAGGGTGGGAGGGTGCTTGGTTCACTTTTTTGCTCATAACTTGAGAACCGTTCATCCGATCTTTATCATCTCTTCGGCAAATTGATTAATTTTGCTAATTATTATCTGTAAAGGGTACGAACCGTCTATATTCAAAATTGTAGGAGATATAACGTTTTTTCCAAAATGCGGGGGCGGGAGGGGGCGTGGCCAAAATTTGAAAAAAACTTGATCTGCGTGCAGATAAAAGACGCATTTGTCCCATACATGTCAAACCTCTATCTCTTACCATCTCTGAGATCTAGGTGTTCATACAGACGGACGGACAGACGGTCAGACGGACATGTCTATATCGACTCGGCTGTTGATGCTGATCAAGAATATATATACTTTATATGGTCGGAAATGATTCCTTTTGCCTGTTACATACATTTGCACGACTTTAGTATACCCTTTTTACCCTACGAGTAACGGGTATAAAAATCAAGTCTTAAGTCCGATATATATCAATACGGAATGTTTAAGGAACATTTCTGAATTTTTAAGCATCTTGCATCTTAAGCAATAGATTTAAAATAGTGTCCAATCCATCTCTATTTACTCTTGCTACAAGAATTTACACTCTTCAAAGAATTTCCAAACATTCTTCTATAAATTTGAAGCAAAACGTTAATACTTAGAATTAGGGCTCAATACCGGAACCAGAACCGGAACCGTTAACCGAAATAAACCGTTACAAATCCCGTACCGGAACCGGAACCTGAACTGAAACAAAATTTTGTTTGAGAACCGAATACCGTTTACCGTTATTATTGGAACCGATAAAACCGGAACGAAACCGAAACTTTGCTACCGGTACGGTTTCGGTTTTTTTTATACGCTGTACCTAATTATGTTAGGAGTGTGCAAAATTATGTGACTGAGAGGAATCATTTCCGACCTTGTAAAGTTCTTGATCGGCATCAACAGCCGTGTCAATATAGCCAGTGCATATATACAGCAAAAGCTAGTGCAACTGTTGATTTGTTTTTATACTTTGCACGAAGGTACACAGGGAAGATAGTAAAATTGTGCATTTGCACTCCAAATATAAACCCTCTCTAGCAAAATCGTACTTAAACGTATTTAAGAACATTCAAACGTTCTTAACTGGTGGTCAGATTCCTCCAAAAGGAGTTGTAGATCAAACGGTCAAACTAATCGTCAAAATTCCAAAATTTTAATAGGACCTAAGATTATTATGTATGTAGACAAAAAAAAATAAGATTGAACAGTCCAAAATATTGCAAAGTTTGGAAATGGCAATGACGGGTAAACAGAAGGTGTAGATCAAACAATTAAACACCAAAAAACAATGAAACAACTAAAATAAACGCGAAATTTGCTAAATTTTCTTATTCCCAAAATTTGTATGAAGATTTGATAGACTGCAATAGTAGAGGGTAAAAATGTGTGATGTAAACCGAACTGTCTCAAAAATCGGAAATTTACAAAACTGCATTAGTTCAGAAAAGTATAAATTTGCAAAAATTCTTATATGAGTTAATGCGACGTGTTGATCAAACGGACCAAAAAATCGCAAAATTTGCACAATTTTATAACGATTTTGATTCTCATGAAGACGGGTAAATAGACGGATGGGGAATTTTGCTAGATGAAGATTTGATAGATGGTAATTGTAAGGTATGCTTCACTTCTTCACTTTGTGAGCGGCGTAGCAACGCACGTCGGGTACATATTTGTTAGCATATAATGTAATCATTAGGTTTTACATACAAAAAATACGAAATATTAGTGCCATATTATTTTGAAATGTGAAATTATTCATTTTGTGTTGATTTTTGATTCGTTTTATTAAACAGGAATAAAATGATTTAAAATCTCAGAATTTTTTTTTTTTCAGTATTAAAAATAATTAGTACTTATATCGGTGAGTACCGGTGCGGACCGGTATACCGAAATAAATATCCGGGTACCGGAACCGAAACCGAAAACCGAAATTAAATGAAAACCAATATAGAACCTTTAACCGAAACATTCATTTCGGGACGTACCGGTACTGGAACCGGAACCGAAATTCGTTTCGGGATTAAGCCCTGCTTAGAATAAGTTCAAAATGTATTTTGCATAAATTTGGAATTTCAATTCTTAAACTGAAACAGATTTGTTTTTGAAAACTTTAAAGAAAAGTTATAAATTTCACCCTGTTCATACCAGAACTCTAACATATGCTTTATTAAACCATCTAAAGAGGTCCACCCTAAGATAAAGGTCGCCAAGGCGCAGATAAGTTTTAACCAGTTACTGGGTGCGTTTTCTAAGAAGAGCAGTAGAATGCTTTCTACCTGCTTCCACGAATTTCCAGCTCATTCATATGTTCCATTTTCTGTAGCATACTTTTCGGTCGTCTTTAAATTCAATTTGACAAATTTTATTTTATTAATTTTTAAATCAAATTGAAAATTTTCAATTTATGAGAAATTGCTTTATCTCACACACAAATAACTGCACTCACCTTCCATTAAAAAAAGCACTTAAAATAATTTCGATTCTACGAAAAAACACTAAGAAATTCACAACCACAAACCAATTTAATAGACTGAAATGTCGTCAACAACTGATTGAAATATACAAAATGGTTCATATCATGTGACATATTTTCCAAATATTTCCTTAACCAGCAAACAAAAACAAAACCAAAAAAAAAATTGTTTTAAAATACTTTGTCAAACATGGTTAAGCTACAAAAAGCAATATCAGCACTCAAATTGCATTTCCATAAGACGCACACGCAAACTTTAAAATGGGCTTAGGCCGTAGTCTGGTGATTGCATTCGCTACAATTTTCCAAGCGGCTTGCCGAGCCTGGCTGGGCCTGCAACAACCGCAAAATGCGCACCTACAAAATGACAGAATGGCTGCATGACATTAATGCCAGTTAACCCCAAAGTTGTTCTCGTCGTCAGCTGCAGTGACGATGGCTTTGGGTTTTTCGGCAGGACCTGCCCTCAACCTGCCAGCCTGCTTGCCGGAGCACACACGCACATGAATACTAATGCCATTGAAGGGAAGGGAGAGGGCGAACGAACGAACGAACGAGCAGCGGGAGCACGCACAAATGCACAACCGCATCGCAGCCACAGAAGCAACCTTCTAGACAGGCT
Source organism: Lordiphosa clarofinis (assembly GCA_018904275.1). Lineage (NCBI taxonomy): Eukaryota > Metazoa > Arthropoda > Insecta > Diptera > Drosophilidae > Lordiphosa > Lordiphosa clarofinis. Next base: position 977,910 of record JAEIGQ010000113.1, read on the forward strand.
TCCAACAATCAAATGCTCATGGAATAGTGGGACAAGAAAAGATATGTGAGCCACAAATTGTGATTTTTAGTAAGCATTTATTTTCAGTAAAAGCCCAAAGTTCCAAAAATAAATGTTGGAAATTCACCCTACATTTTAGAAAACTATTTTCTAAATAATTTATTTTCTAGGTTAACTTTACAAAAATCTTAGGACGATTTTCTTAAAAATACAAAAATAATTTTCGTTTTTGGATTAAGAATTTCCACTGTTACCTTATTTAAGGCAGAGCTGCAAATCTTCTAAAAATCGGGTGGGGATCACTTCGGGGTTCGAACCCTTGAAACTTTTTGGGTTCGGGTTCACGGTCGCTAAACCTGGGTTCAGGTTCGGATTAGAAAAATGTAGGTATGTTAATTGGAAAAACCTTTCAACATTTCATACATATTTGGAAGTTCAGAGTCTTAATATTTGGAATATAATATTTGAGCTCAGTAATAGTTATTTTAAGGGTAATTTTACTTTAAAATAAAGGGTAAATTTTACTAATTTTAAGAAAGTGAATAGAATAGTTCGACCTAATTATACAGACTAACAAGATTTTGCGGTGTTTATTATATGCGGTATATTTATATGTATATTTGGTCGCTGAATTCAAATCAAACGAGAGCGCAAGTTAAAGTCGGCTCTAACCGACTTCGATATACCCGTTACTCATGAAAAACATGTTTAACAGCGTTCCTGCGTTCCTTAGGGTGAACATCTAAAAAGTATGCAACACTTTTTTAACTCGGCTATTTTTCACATTTTTGCTCATAATTTTAGAACCGCTCATCTGATCTTTATCATTTCTTCAGCGAATCGATTTATTTTGCTAATTACTAACTATCTTTAGAAGGTACGAATCATCTATCTTCAAAACTGTAGGAAATATAACGTTTTTTCCGAATAGCGGGGGCGGGAGGGGGCGTGGCCAAAATTTGAAACAAACTTGATCTGCGTGCAGATAAAAGAAGCATTTGTCCTATACATGTCAAACCTCTATCTCTTACCATTTATGAGATCTAGGTGTTCATACAGACGGACGGACAGACGGTCAGACGGACAGGCGGACATGTCTATATCGACTCGGCTGTTGATGCTGATCAAGAACATATATACTTTATATGGTCGGAAATGATTCCTTCTGCCTGTTACATAGATTTGCACGACTTTAGTATGCCCTTTTTACTCTACGAGTAACGGGTATAAAAACTTTGAAAAATCGATTTTTAAACAAGTGAGAAAGTCGGTCAAGCCCGACTATAACACACTCTGTACCTGTAAAAGCTGAATGCAATGATGGTGCTCATCTCTAAGTCTCTCCTTATTTCTCTCTCTCCCTCTCTTTCTCTCTTTTTGTCTCTTTCTCTCTCGCTCTCCCTATAAGATTGTGCGGTGTTGGTTGTGAAAGGGTGGGAGGGACCTGGGGTGGTTTACTAATTTGCTCATAGCTTGAGAACCGCTGATCCGATCTTTATCACTCTTTTGGCAAATCGATACATTATTAGCAAATAATGTATCGATTTGCCGAAGAAATGATAAAGATCGGATGAGTGGTTTTCAAGTTATGAGCAAATAAGTAAGTTATCCTCCCCCCACCCCCACCCACCATATAATATTATAACTAACACCGCACAATCTTAAAGAGAGAGAGAGAGAGAGAGTTAGAGAGAGAGAGAAAGAGAGAGACTTAGATGAGCGCAGCACCAGCATTGCATTCAGCTTCTACTCCAGGTACAGAGTATGTTATAGTCGGGCTCGACCGACTTTCTCACTTGTTTTTTTTTTTGTGTGTCCAATTTCGGGGCGGTTGACTCAGAACCGGGTTGCAGCCCTGACTTTAACATCGAAAATTCTTGATTCAGTTATAAAATTCTCAATTTTCTCTCTTCTCTTCTTTTCTCTGAGTGCAACTCTTTTATAAAAAAACAGCACTTTTCCAATCAAAAGTGAATGTAAAACAGCCGAACACATTTCGAAATTCACACAGAGACAAGCCAAGCGATAGCTTTTCAGTTGCTGACTAGCGGTCAATGAAGAAGGTCAGAGCTAGATTGCGTCGCTTTATGCACACCAATACAGTCTGTTTTATTTTGGCCTTCCTCTTCTTTGACCAAAGGCTGATGCTAATAATACTACAGTAAGCTTACAAGTCCTCCAAAAAAACCATAGTTTAAAACAAAAGTATTTTGTGAGCTTACCAGATTAATAACAATTTACTTTCCTTAATTCTTGTTAAACAATTCTTTGAAATAAATACATTTAGGTTAGATTTATCTCCTTCCACAATCTTACAATTTACTCTGTTACTTGTTAGTCGAAATTAGTATGTTCTAAAAGTGAAGTCGGCCATTAGTTTTCCCATTAATATTTATTACTTAATTTGCCACATTTCCATCAGCATCAGTTATTGTGGTTAAACCTGTATGCCAAGCCGATTTGAACCACTGTTCCACAAAGCCACCAAGCGAGTTGCTTAATTCCTGCAAATAAAATGATTGTGCAACATATGTAACTGGGCGGGGTTCGGTTCGGTCTATTATAATATGGCGCAGCTTGAGAGGCTTGCATTTGGGCGCACTTAGTACTGAGGCAGCTGCTTCGGTCTCCTCTCCATGCGATCCACATTCACGTCGTCTCCATTGTCGCCGCAAACTTGCAATGCAATTACAATGTAATGTCAAATTATTTAAGTGTTTTGCTTCACTGAAATTTTGTAGGCGATATGCGAAATGTTGGTTAGTACAATGTGGCAACGGGTCTTGAGTAAATGTTGGAAGTGGATGTGTGCATTGTGCTGAGTATGCTCATGGGGGGGGGTTAATTATGTCCACAATTAGAAAAGCATGCAGTTTGGCTAATGTAAATTGATTTATATGACTGAGTAAGGTTTAATTAACCTCAAGGAAATTATACTCCTGATAAAATGATAAATAGAGCATTTATTTGAAATCTAATTGTCACATAAATCAACAAATAACAGAGTAAATAGCAAGTTTCAAGAAGACGAGCTAATATATCGTGTGTGTCTTCCTTTTCCTGTTTTTCAAGCCAATTAAAAAAGGTTCGAAATAACAACAAAAGCGCAAAAAAAATCATGTAATTGTAGGGTTAGGAGTTCAATCTCCATTAGTAAGCCAGGAATTACTTCCCATCAATTCTGTAGGTCGTAAACCAATTACTTCTGCAACGGAGTAAAGGATATACCGACTGTAGCCTGCACTCTCGTTTTGGCATATTTTCGTATAAATTTTCCAAAAGTCGTCAGTTACTAGGAAAAAAACTTTGGACTCCCACTTTTTTATAGCTTTCCTTTCCATAAATCCCCCGCCTGCATGCATTATTCCACCCCTTCTTCAAATCGTTTTCAAGCCACAAAAAAAACCGGCTGAAAATGTATACAAAAAATATCTGCAGGAACACACACCTCCAATCCTCACAAACCAAGTGCCATGTTCTACACAAGCAATTACACCAACAATGCCAGACTAAAATGCAAATAAAACTGCAACTTCAGTTGTGGCTTTTCAATTTTGCATGGCAATTTTTGGGCCAGGAAACACGCATATCGCAATACAAGGACATAGGCAGCACCGAAAAAGTGGCCATAAACGTGCAATTCTCATGCAAAAGCACAACAACTTTGAGACTCCTGCGGCTGAGCGGAAGTGCTAGCATCCTGCCATAAGCAGGAGCAGCAGCAGCAGCAAGGACAACATTCTCTTTCCTCATTTAGTTCTTTTGGGAAACCGAAAAATTTGCCTCACAATACACAACACAAAACAATGTTACAAAAACAAAAACAGTTTAAGTCCATTGCGAACCGGAAGTGCCGCTTATTACGCAGGATGTGGTTAACCGGAAATGAAACGAAACAAGCCAAGTGCGACATTGCCATTGCCACGTCGCTATTCAGTTGTTCCAAGTGCGTGCTTATGGGCCTCTACTTCTATGCATGTAAATCTGTTTGTGTGAGTGTAACAAAATGAAAGTGCATCAAAAACAAATTAAGCGTGAGTTTTAAGCTTTCCGACCTTTGCATTCGGATATCGACAGGACTCTAAGCAGCAGCTACAATTGAGTTTTGAAAAAGTAACACTAATGAACAAAATGTTTTTAGAAGTATGTAGGCAGATCTGTTACACTCGATGTGGGGTTATCAGTTCATAAAAGGTATCGATCTTGTTTCTAAAACCGAAGAATTCGAAGAGAATCGTCCTTGGCATTGCCTGCAAAGTAAAATGCTCCCTCACCTTAATTCTTAACGGAAAAAATAATATATTATCGTTCGAAAATGTTAAGGAATTTAGACCGGTGATCGCTACACAATTGGCTCTAAGTAATATAACACTAAAAAGTTTTATGTAAAACTTAACCAGCTAGTGGGGCTATCTTAGGTTGTGTTAGCTAGACACTTCTTACGCCGATCTTCTTAAACTGAAAAGGGTTCCTCTTTATCAAGCCGTCATAAAAGGATAGTACTGAACAGGTAGAATGCGAATCGCGGAGGAATTGGTGCTGGTTCGCTTAAGTTCGCTTAAGGCTTTAAAGACTTTGGTAATTGCTATGGGTTCGGCTCATGAGCCTTGACTGTTCCCGTTTTCACTTGATCGCTTCCAATTAAGTCTTCTTTAGGTCCTTTTAGAGCAGCGGTGGGCACGCCCTCTCTCCCATTGCTGCGCAATTATCTCGCTTCGAAGTGTGTTGCAACCACAGTAATGATTGTTTTTGCAGTTTTGGATAAGACTGTGCTTCCAAACTCAAACTTCCTGCTCACTGCTGTTCTAGAAGATATCGATGACCCAAGAATTAGTTATTATACCTAGAGCCCCTGAGAAAGGGAATGTAAAGTTCGAACAATTAGACTAAATTTCAGCGCGCCCGCTATTTTCGAATAAAATGACTAAATAGAATCGTAATCATGTTGATGTGAGCTATTTTTTAGTCTCTTTTCGCAATATTAAATAAACTTATAAAAGTTAAAGTATGTTTGGAAGTGTACATATTCGGCAACATTAGGTAAAGATGGGACCTTAATCTCGAATACTTTCAAACAGTTATGTTTTATAATGTAATACCAAATGTTTTGAGTCGGATTCGTTATTCAGTCGAACTCAGCACACAGAAGGCTCACGCTCTATAGTAGAGTGAGAACCGTCCTTAGCCTCTACGCATACAATACTGCTCTGCGGCTGCGACATCGGTACACCGAACGAACGAGCTCATACTGCGCTCTTTCCCAGCAACAAACACACACATGCAACGCCAAAATGAGTATATGTGTTTTGCCGTCCCCTGCTCTAGAGCTCTCAGCTTTGACGGAAGTCGGTAACTAGAAGATGGCTCGTGAGCTTTAGCTCTCGACTCTAATCTTCGAGCCCCAGCTCTCAGGGGCCATAGCCCATCGGCTAGCTGCTTGCTGGCGGAAATGTAAAAAGGAAAGCGTTTTCTACTGCTTACAGTATATAATTTATACATTCACGGCCCCACAGATAGCACAAAGCACGCAACGAAATAGATTGTAGCAGCAACTTTGTTTGTTTTTTATACGCCGTTCCCATTAAAAATGGGAAAAAGGGGATCATGAAGTTGTGCAAATGTATGTAACAGGGAGAAGAAAGTATTTCCGACCCTATAAAGTATATATATTCTTGATCAGCATCAACAGCAGAGTAGATTTAGCCATGTCTGTCTGTCTGTCTGTATGAACGCGTCGATCTCAGAGACTGTGATAGATAGAGCCACAAGATTTGGCATGTATAAAGGTGAATACTGTACTCACATCGAGTTTTTCTCTGTATAAACGCGTAGATCTCACAGACTATAAGAGGTAGAGCCACAAATTTGTGCAAATTCCTCCTCCATCTTCTTCTTACCGCGAAAAACTGTCAAAACTACAATTATTAAGTTTGAACCTAGTGACTTAATATATATTCAGTTAGGCCCAACATCGATCTATTCGGTGTACCACAATGAGATCCGAGCAAAAACACCGAAGATATGTACATAAGTGCGCCTGCCCATTTATTGAAATAAATTTTAAAATAAATTACTTGGACTGAGTATTTTGCTGTCGGGGCACTCGACCGCAACACTCTTACTTGTTTCATTTCTTTTTCTTTTAATGCCTCTTGCAAAATGGAACGCCACAAGAAATATGTACAGGGTTTGTTCGGAAAGTAATAGGACTGAGTCGATTTAAAAATTTTACTCGAGTCCTAAAGGTGTGTTTTATTATAGAAAACCTCTAATTTCTGTAACACCCCTTGTGTATCAGCGCGCCACGCATTCCATTAGCCTTGTTCACATCCCCTCTGTCGGTTCAAAATGCATGCCTTTAATCGCCCTTTTCAGCATTTGGTTGGGACTGCATCGCGAACCATAGGGATGCCGGCCTTGGTCAGGCAGCTGTACGAAAACCATCAAATCGGCTTCTTCACAAAATGTCAAGAACCACAGATTTTGGAAAATTTTAATCTGGAAAAATTTTACACTCAATGAGTGTCAGGCAAATTTAACCGAATATTTAGTCGACGCTCATCTGAGATCTACCACGCCTTTTACACGGTCGGTCAGACGATTTGTCGTAGTTGAAGATCTTTTAGCACGGTCGTCATCGGGGAACTCTTCCCGGCCCTTCCGGCTTGATCATACTTCTCTATCGCAGATTTACCGAGTTGCAAACAGAATTTAATCGCGTACTTTTGCTGCGGTTTCTACACAAACTAGAATGCCAAATAGGCTTCCTGTTCTCGAATCTCGGTCAGGGCCAAGAGCTGCGAGTCAACAGCTGAAAGCCTTATGGTGCTCCCGGCTTTTCATCAGCGTCTGTGGGTTGTCGAAAAAAAATAGAGCAATGACTTCTACTGACAGCTGAGGAATGCAAATAAGTGGCAGCCATCTTCCTCTGGCACTTTCTGTTGAAATTGTTTTGATTTTAAAAAGGGGGGGGGGGAAGTTCACCGGGGGGGGTGGGTCCCGCCCAACCCCCAAAAAAAAATCTATAAAAAAATATATTTTTTTACTGCGCATGTGGGAAGCTTTTTCAATCGTTCTTTAGCTAAGCGCAGGGTACTTCAAGGTCGTTTATACGAATCCAATAGTGCTCTTCCCAGGGGCTGGATGATAGTGAAATGTGTACTAAGTTCCCTTAACTTGAAAATGCCAAGCATAGCGTTGGAAATCCAAAGGTCCTTTGATCCTTCCACGCTCGGGTATTCATCCCTTTGCGACGCATTAAAATTTCATATTGTGGTAGAAGCGCCACTTCGTTAGATTTAGGTATATGTATATATGCTGTAATTCAATTCTATTTGGGAAATCCAAAATCCAAACGCAAAATAACCAAAATTAATGGTTAATAAATTTTAATAATGAATCTGATTTATTTTCCCAATTGATATTTATTCGAGCATTTTGCATCATCACCACACACTCACACGCTGACTTTTGGTGTTTAGTGTAATCAGCAAATGTCATGACTGGTTACTGGCAAACCGACAAACAAACAGCAGCGACGATTGCCGGGATGATGTTGAAATCAAATTACAAGATTCTCTGACATCTGCCACGCCCCGCACTGAACTGTTTCATATGAAAGACTGGTCTACCCCCATCCCCGTGATCCGCCCCGCTGACCCAATTGCAATGCGTCTGCAATTTGTGCTGCCTGCAACGGGGCTAATCATGCTAATAAACACCAATGCCATTTCTACGGCGCAAAAAGCATTGCATACTTACGAGTCAGCGATTGGGTTTTCGGTGTGTGCCGGCACCGACCAGGCAGAAGGACCAGTTTTACTCTGTTGCTTGTTGTGGTTATTGCGTGGCATTTGGCATTCGAGTGGCGGCTATAGGGGGGAAATACAAAATTGCAATGATTATGCACGCGCCTAGTTGGCAGTCAATTGTGGTCAGGGCGTCATTTGTGTGAGGTTTGGAGTGGCCCATTAATGTGTTGGGGGAGCCTGACGTTTGGTGGTTGGCCATTCAGGCCCCAAATTGAAGGAACGATTTGGTAATCAAAATATTTGAGGAAGCGATACAATGGCAAAATTGGAAAATCATCCATTGTGCCGCGTTGCAAATGGTAATTGGAATTGAAGCTGACCTCACAAATATCCATATTGAAATGCATCTCTGTATTCCATATTCCTGCCATAATAAATTTTGTATAAGCCAAGTGGGATGGCCTAGGCTCAAGCAAATCTCCGGCACATTATCTAATGATTTACTGTAATATCCGTGACCCAGACTTGCCTCAACGATAGTGAAATTTTCTTGACACTGCATAATGCATGAGCTGAACCAGCACATTCTCACATTTCATAACCAGCCAGTCAGGTGGTGTGTACACGCTGTCAGCACGAAGAAGAGGAGGAGGCGGCATTATTGGCTCTGCCAGTGGGGGCTTGCCTGTGCCGTCTCATCATTTCAGCTGTCACATTAAAAATGCATAAATGTTGCTTAAATGCAATCCAAGAAATGCAACTGGCCTACGTTCTACGTGCAAAAATAGGCATTGCCACATGCCCCAAGCCTCTGCTCACCAATCATGAAAGCGAGGGTGGCAGTGGCAGCAGGCAGGAATAGTAATCCAACCGACCCTAAGACAGACAGCGCTGCCTCTGGGCCTGCGGCCTTGTCTTTGCCCACGTTTGCAGGTGCGAGTTCTGGGATTGGGAAATGGAATGTGCCTGTTCCTGTGCTGATTGTCGTACTGTTGATCTGTGTTTTCACTTAGATATTGGCCGGGGGGCTGCTGGGCGATAGCTGTGTACGTGTGTACCTTCATCGATACAGGAAGCTTGTTTGTGGCCAACTTGCCAAGGAGCGGAACAGCAAAATGATGAGAATGGGAGAATGGGAACGAAACGTATGCTATGCGGATTGGCTGCGGAAAGTTTTGCCAAGGGCTAGGCTAAATTCAACAAAAATGCTGGGCATACCATAGTCAGCAAGCACAATTGCTTTAAATTGAATTTTCTATTTACCCAGTCTAGGATATGTGCAGAGATGTCCAGCAAAAGTAGACAAAAGTTAAGCAGTTAAATGTGAGTGATGGGCACAGAAAAAAAGAACGAAGGAAAGAAAACAATAGTGTTTCGCGCACAGCAGCAGAGAAGTATTTAAAAAACTAAAGTTTTGGCACCGTCAATATAGTTTTCTACTTATGAGTTTTTGTTTTCATTATTTTATGACTGAATTTGAAACTTAGTCCACGGACTAAGGACTTATTTTAAGATCCAATACAAAAAAGTTACAAGCAAGAAAGTCAGTTAGGCCTGACTATAACATAGTCTGTACCTCCCGAAATATAGATTTCTGTTCAAATTAAAAACGAGAGCGTAAGTTAAAGTCGGCTCTAACCGACTTCGATATACCCGTTACTCATGAGAAAACATGCTTAACAGTGTTCCTGCGTTCCCTAGGGTGACCATCCAAAAGTATGCAACATTTTTTGGTTGGGGGCTTGGTTCACTTGTTCGCTTATAACTTGAGAACCGCTCATCCGATCTTTATCATTTCTTCGGCAAATTGATTCATTTTGCTAATTACTAACTTATCTGTAGAAGGTACAAACTATCTATCTTCTCTACTATCTTCAAAATTGTAGGAGATATAACGTATTTTCCAAATTGCGGGGGCGGGAGGGGGCGTGGGCAAAATTTGAAATAAACTTGATCTGCGTGCAGATAAAAGAAGCATTTGTCCCATACATGTCAAACCTCTATCTCTTACCATCTCTGAGATCTAGGTGTTCATACAGACGGACGGACGGACAGACGGACAGACGGACATGGCTATATCGACTCGGCTGTTGATGCTGATCAAGAATATATATACTTTATATGGTCGGAAATGATTCCTTCTGCCTGTTACATACATTTTCACGACTTTAGTATACCCTTTTTACTCTACGAGTAACGGGTATAAAAATATTTGTGGAAAAACGAGAACCACCAGACATAGAAATATAAAACCGCTTTTTTATTAGTACGTGTGGTGGGCTCGCGGCTGTCTGATGCACAAGAAATCATTCACAGCCACTTACAAAACTCCGCTCGGAGAGAAAGTGCCGGGAGATCACATACAAACTCAAAGCTATAGCCTATAGAGCTCTGTGTATTTAAATTAGAGTGTTGTTGACAACTCTGTTTGTTGTCGATATACAAACACGTGCGCAAAAGGCTCGTTTTCGTTTCGTTTTTACTTTACTTTACCTTCACAGAGAAAACGAGAAGGCCAAGCTAACTTCGTCTTTGCCGAAGTTTTTATACCCTTGCAAATGTTTTAATATATCAGAGTTTAAGATCGCCTGCATTGAAACAAACAATATTTCTAAATATAACCCATTTTTCGACATATAGTTACTATGGCAGCTATAAGATATAGTCATCTGATTTTGACCAAAACTTCCAAATCTGTGTAAAAGCGTACAAAACTAATAATTGCTGAAGTGGGAGGCGTTAACATTAAAAACAAAACAGTTTTTATACACTTGAAAAGTGTATTATAATTTTGCCCAGAAGTTTGCAACGCATAGAAGGAATCAACTCCGACCACATAAAGTATACATATTCTTGATCAGCATGACGAGCTGGGTCTATTAAGCTTTGTCCGTCCGTCTGTCCGTCTGTCTGTTTCTACGCGAACTAGTCCCTCAGTTTTGAAGCTAGCTGAGCTGAAACTTTGCACAGAGTCTTCTTTTGTCTGCACGCTGCTAATATGTCTGAACCAACCGGATCGGATGACTACTTCTTGTAGCTGCCATACAAATGATCGGTCGAAAAATAGGTTTTAATGAGAAAAACTTGTTTTTTTCTCAATATTACCGCTCTCAATCACGGTCATGGGTAATATTAAATGATTTTAAGCTGATCTGCGAAGTTAGGTCGAAGTCGCTAACCGATCAGACAATCGTTTTCAAGTGTATAAAAACTTCGGCCGAGACGAAGTTAGCCTGGCCTTTCTCGTTTTCCATTAAAACCCACTTTTTGACCGATAGTTCCTATGGCAGCTATAAGATATAGTCATCCGATCCGGTCGGTTCCGACATATTATCAGTGTGCAGTAAAAAGAAGACTCTGCTTTTTAGCTTAAAACTGAGAACAAGATTCAGCTTGGAGGAAAACAAAAAAATAGCTTTAAAGACGGAGATGACTAGATCTGGGCAAAATTATAATACCCTTTGCAAGGGTATAAATATCCGTTTGAATTGTAACGAAATCATGAACTTTTGTTGACGATAGTCTACTACAAAAGCACGCTTTTTTGATATTCATAGACATCTGTTCACATTATTACATGAACATTTTGTTCTCACAGATGAACGGCTTAAACTTGTCTTGTAAACATTATGTGTTCGTTTCAGGAACATTGGAACATCACTTTGGTCGCCGGCTTGATCCAGAAAAAAAAGATTTAACATATTTAATGATAGGTAGACGGAGGTAGAGAGTCTGGTCCTCCATGGCCGTTATCGTAAGGGGAGGGTTAAAAATGGAAGGGTTCGACCCTTCCACCGTTTACTAAGAGATGTAGCTAAGATTTATTAAAATTAAAATTTTTTTTCTAAATTTTCTTGTCTGGGACTTGAAACTGAGGACCTCGAAGTCTAAAACACACGGACGACGTCATCTCAGCCCACGCGACTACTAAGCTTACTCGAGAGACAGCGACAGAACCATAGTAAATAAAAAATAGTCGCCTTAAAATGGAGTGCTTAACTTAGATTTACAATACCCCGCTGGTAACAAGCACTGTAGCTCAGCGGCAAGACATTCGCTTAGAACGCCAAAGACTTGGGTTCAGGTCCCTGTCGAGGCACAGTTTTTTCTTTACTTTCTTTATTTTTAGGTGTTATTAAAATTGTCTAGACTTCTAACAATGCACTCTTTTATGGTCCTAAAAATAAAAAAAATTTGATAATCACTGAAAACATGAAAATGCTTAAATGTTTATATATTCATAAACAATTTCGTACGCTTGTAGAGGGTGTTAAAATTGTCCAGATGTTTGTAAGGCATATAAGCAAGCATCTACGATCGTATAATGTAAATATATTCTTGATCAGCATGACTAGCTGAGTTGATACAGCCAATCCCGTTTCTCCGTCCGCCTTCTTCTATGCTATCTAATTTTCAGTTCTTTAGCTATCTTAACCAAACTTTGGACGAAGTCCTTGGGAACGAATACGCTGCACATTTGTTGGAACCCGCCGGATCGGGTGACTATAGCGTATAGCTGCCATAAGAACGATCGTTCGAAAATCAAGTTTTAGTAAAAACGAGAAAGACAAGGCTAACTTCGTCTGTGCCGAAGTTTTGATACACTTGAAAACGCAATATTTATATATATATTTATATTCAAAGTCGAACTTTAAAGAGAATTTTGGATTTGGTTTGGAAAATTTTAGCATACATTCAGCAAAATTCCGACAATCGTTGAAATATTGAAACCTGACTAAGGGCGCAAATTTCTAATTGGAAGTTTTATTATCATGATAAATGTCCTTCAAAGTATGCAAGCATATTTTCTTTATATACATTTTTTTTGAACAAGATAAACTTAAGTAAGCTTTCATTGCATTCACCAAGGGTGTTGCATAATTCAGGTTTAAGCTTAACACTTTTACCTGGATTTAGAACTTATCCAAAACATTAAGAAAAACACAAATCAACTTATTTACGCAGTTTTTCTTTTCCCCTTTCCTTTACAAAACAAAAGGATAGAGCACCTAGCTAGTGCCTTTTGCAAGTCATTCTTCGGTTCAACTACTTTTAATTGGCATTTCAGGCCACTTAACACTTCTCCTTACATATCATGACTTTCACTAATAACCCAAATTAATTTCTAAGTTCAAAGATCAAGTTAAAGATTATAAGTATTTATACTTAGTAGCCAGCCAACCACAGGCTCAGTCTCTCACCATGGCCGGTTTCATACAGTTCGTTGGCTTAATACTGTTCTTACTTCCCAAAATCACCGGCTATCCCATGTACAGTGTTAATGTGGGAACTAATGAGATCGAATTCATTTGCAGTCTGACAAAATATTTACATTCCAATCGGAAATTCGAGAGTTTTGTAACTTATAAGCTGAATCAAGTATTTCTTCGTCCAAGGCACATTGTGGTACGATCGCTACAGCATGCGCTGACTGAGGATTTGAATGTACCCATTGTGGCTTGGGGTCTAAGACAAAATGTCAGTCTACGTTCCTTGCTGGGATATAGGACAATGATTTTTGTGGATATAGGCAGTGTTTTGCCCGATAAGGAACCAATTCTGAGGGTGCTTAATGATACGTTGTCGGGTTTGCATCTTTCCCAAATGCTATTCATTTACAAGCGACTGGGAGATGTTCCGCCAACAAGAAAACAATTGGAACAATTCTTTACCTGGTGCTGGCAGAATAAGTATCTGAGGGTTCTATTAAGTTTTCAGCGTATAAAATGGAGCAACAAAAATGAAACGATTGATGTGCGCAATGAGCTTTTGAGTTATACGCCGTTTCCTAAAATTACTTTACGTAATTTGACTGGAAAGCCATTTGAAAAATTGGAGTTGAGTGTGGTGAGCAATGTTAAAGGCTACGAGTTTCGAGTACCCGTGTTTCAGGATGCACCCACAGTATTTCAGGTAAGCAGAAAAGGGTGACCACACACTACTTATGACCGTACTAAAAAGAAAATTGCTTACGTCAAAGAAAATAACGGGAGAACAACTGGTTAAGCCTCATGCTCTGTATTTGTATGTTCGGCCTATGTCTTGATGCCTTCCAAAAACAGTTGTGCTGCTAGTCATGTTGACAAGCTCCTTAGAATCGTTTTGCTTAAGGTTTCTTGGGTAAATTATACTGAACTACGAACCAAAACTTGGTTTTTAATAAAATCCCGAACCTGCACTTATTTTTTAAAAAAGCTTGGGTCCAAAAAATATTTTCCTTGAGTTCCAAGCTTGCTGGAAATGGACTCCAAACCTGGAATGGAAGCCAAGTCCTCCCAAAAACCCTTTATCATTTCTTCTCCTACTCCCACCAAATGAATGCAACAGTTTGATTGATTTTATGTGATTTTCATTTCAGCTTTCAGATGGCCATTTGGCTGGTGCGGCGGGCCTTCTGTTTTCCGCTTTCATTCAACAAATCAATGGACGCCTGCGTCTTGAGCCCACGCCCCAAGTGAACAGGTACAATTACCATGCCCACACATTACTGGCAGCTGCTCGGGACCAGATCGACATTGGCATTCACGCATACTCCCAGATGCAGCCATTTTCCGCTCAAACGGTTGGCAGTTTTCCGCTGGGCACGACCAAGACCTGTTTGCTGGTGCCATGGCAGCGGGAAGCGCCTCTGGCTAGATTTATGCACGACGCAATACAGCTGAATGGTTGCTTTTTGGTTATTCTCCTACTGGCCATGGCTTTGGCTTGGCAGCTCTGTACTGGCGATGGCCCGCGAGGCATTCACCTGACTGTATTGGTATTCCTTTTACAGCCACTGAGCTCCACTTCATTCAGGAAGCTGCCAGATGCCTACAAGTACATCCATGTGGCCGCCCTGTGGGGTGCCTTTGTTCTGTGGTCCATACGATTGGCGGGTCTGTCGTCAAGATTTAGTGCCCGGGTGGGTGAGCCACAGATCAACAGTGTCCAGGACTTTTTGGACTCGCAACTGAAAATCATGCTGACCGATACCGAAGTGGAAATGTACTTCAACTCGAATCGTTTGCCGGTTGCCCTAAAGTCGCGTCTTTTGGTGGTCAACAGCTCCACATTGTTACATCATTTGGAGAGTTTTAATACCAGCTATGCCTACTGCAGCAGTACGGAGTATGCCGAACGATTGGACATACAGCAGAGTCGCTTACGTAGACCCATCTTCCGACTGACCAGTCCGGATATTTGCACTGCCAGCTACTTCCTACGCCTTCCGCTGCAAAGGAATTCACCTTTTTTGCAAAAATTCTACAAAGTTTTTGCCAAAACACAAGAGTTTGGACTGGGACATCATTGGCGAACTTATAGCTACAGCAAGGCCATTGAGTTGGGTCTGGTGCCGGTACTTAAGGATACGGATCCAGCATTTAAACCGCTAACGCTAAAGGAATGTAGAATGCTGTTGATAGCGTATGTGACAGCTCTATTGATATGTGGCTTGTGTTTTCTAAGCGAGATTTTGTGGAACAGATGGAAGAAAAGCAGAGCTTGAGTTATTTATTTGGTTATTATCCAATAAAAAAGCATAAACGGAAGTAGAGATTATTAAGGTTAGACACTTCAAGGTGTTCAAAATTTCCTTAAGGGTCGGCACATGTAAGCAGAGAAATTTCAGCAAAAATTCAAATATTCAATAGAGCATAAGCAAAGGTTCGAACTGAGTAAGGCCAAAATTTAAAGAAGCTTTTGAAAGTTCAAGGCCGAGCGATTTAGTGCATTAATGTGACTAAGCTTTAGACCCATAGGTCGGCAATGGAAGCAGAAAAGTCAGCCAGATTTCAGACGCTCTTGAGAAATTGTGAGAAAGCAAAGAAAGTTGTAAATGTGTTAAGAATGTAAAGCTCTATTTTGGGTTATCTAACTCTTTGGACGAAAGCTTATAAATCAGCCCTTTAAACGAAGTGTTGAAAACACTTAAATATAAGCTGTCCGTTTTCTTAGCAGACAACGTAGTGAGCTCAGAAAAAACCCATTTAGAATGGTTCGAGAAAAGAAGATTACTATGAATACCCTCATGTAGGGCAGCGCATGAACCCAGCGTGGTAGACAGATTTTAACGTACGCAACAAAATAAGTTAGATATGGTGGTATTTAAAAACCTAGGTGACTACCCTGTGACACCACGTCACGTCCAACTGTAAATTAAACCCCGTGATAAAAAGCCGGACCAGTCAATAAGTTTGGTGGAAACCCAAAAGTGACAATTTGTGCAAAGAAGACATGATTAACTGAATCGAGGCCTTCAAACTCAGTAAAGACGACACAGTTTGTGACCGACTGAAAACTGCGATTTACAGTGATGAAAACTTCAAGAAGATTTGTCATAGTCGATGACGACACATGTTGAAAATGAGGTAAGGTCGAGTTAAGGTGATCAACGCTCAAGAGTTTTGATAGAAGCTTTGAGCCGATCTCGATTCAAACGAGATCCAGAGAAAAAAGAAAAATCTGTGGGAGACAAGACTGTTTCAAGATAGATTAGATATAAGAAGCGAAATACCTTGGAGTTCAAATATCACGTGGAACTTTGACGTCACTCTTAAAATAGGATTCGCTAAATGGTATCGTTTGGAAGCGTTTAGATAGTGCGGAAAGCTTCGACTTGCGTTTAGAGTTAACGAAGTATAGAATTGTTTTGTCACGAAGGATCCGAGGTTCAGCATAGCAACTAGATAGAACTGAGTACGAACGCTCTTGAAAAAAATCTAGTCGCACTTGAATTTTCAAGAATTTCGCTCTTGGAATCGAGACAAATTCATTCTCGATGTGGTTCTATAGGCAAGGGGAGTGAGGAAACGCAAACTTTGAGAGAATAACGTTGGCCACGTTCAAGCAGCGCTTTGTCATTGTATTTATGCCGCGCCTTATTGTTAATACATTAATTAGTAATTTAACGTTGTATATATATAAAAATGTTTAAAACATCACAAAATAATAAAAAAAAAAAAAAATTTACCACCGCTGCCAAACAAGCGTGCTATAAATAAGCTTTCCGCTTGTAGTTTATCGACAATAGTCGAGTCGGAGCGTCAACTTTGTGTTTCAGTCTGAGGTACCGAGCAATCCCAGTAAAGTAAGTAAAATAAAAATTTTTACTTATGTGACTAACTCATCATCACTCTGAAAATTTATTGATGCGCGAAAACTCCGTACACCACCCCCACCCCCCATTATTTTTATCTTTATGAGAATTATTCGTACTTATCAAGTACGAAACTTGAGTCAAGAATCGGAAAAATCACCTTGGATAAATTTGTTTCTCAAGAATTTTCTGCTCACGTGAGAACGAGCCCTTGATATCAAGAGTGATTTATTTTTTCTCTATTGTTAAGGTAGAAATCAGAACGAGCTCAACAGAAAGCGCAAAGTCTACTGACGAACCTTTTATTTTTGAGTCTTTTTGTTTTTTAGGTACGACAAGTGTGGTTGAACCAAGGAGGCAGACGGAGCACCCTAACCTCAGGAACTGTCAAAGGATAAAGGGTTTATAAATGCTTTGCATTAATGTCGGTAGTGAAGTGACCACCAAAAAGATTTAGTTCGTGAAATAGTCTTACGAAAACACTTCACAAGTCTTGATGCTAATGAACTGTCAATTTCCACGGGGATAATGATCCCACAGAGACAATGATGATGGTGCAACCAGGCAGGGACAGGAGCTCTGGTTACCGTGCGGCCCTAACAAGGATCGACGCCTTCGTATTTTAACGATAATTTGAACTGGTTGACCGCATACATGTCGGTATCAGGTAGTAAAAGGTGCGACCCTTGCTATAATATGACTAAATTTTTTCCATAGGGGTCGGCAATGGAAGCAGAGAACTCGGCAGAATTTCAAACGCTCTAATAGAATTTTTAACTATTGCAGCAGCGGCCGAGCAACGCTCAGTAAAAAAAGCTTTTGAAAGCACGCCGACCGTTTTCTGCTCACATAGCCGACCCCTGCTGTAATGTGTCTCTACCATACCAAAAAATCTGCCTCAAATATAATTGTGTTTACAAGCCAAAGATCATCCCCTTACTCTTTAACACCTACAATCAATGTCAGTTCTTGACTCTAAAAGTGATTGATGTTTCATTTTGATTGATGTTACCCTCTTTAAAAAACTTTTCCCTTGCAGACAATTCAAAAAATATTCCCCAAAAATTGCAGGTATTAATAACAAATGCACGTGTGCCATTCAAACTAAAAATATTACCTCAACTTGTGTAATTTTTTACACATAACTTTTTAAATTACTTAATCGTAAAGTTTGGGGGCAAAAATGTTTGCCGAAAAGGAACATAAATTGTGTTGATTATGAAAGCTGTAGCATACTTTTGTGCGCAGTTTAAGGTGAAAATAAGAAAAATAAACAAACGGCGACAAGCCAGACACATTTCATTAAAGCGCAATGAAGACATTTCGCGGGGTGTTAGGGCATGCGTGTGTATATGGAAGGAAGCAGAGGAAAGCTGTTAAAAAATATTTGAAACACTTGAATGTTTCCCCACTGACACACACACACGCACACCCTCAAGGGGGAGGAGAGGTAAGCACCCTTCTTGGCATGCCTTTGAGCGGGACTATAAAAAACAATAAATAATATTTATGTGCTTTTTGATAAGGACATACACACACATACATTCTTTTAGGAATGCATTCGCGCATATTTGTACAATTTGTTTAAAGGGTTCAGTTGACTCTTCCGCATAGTTGCTTTAATTAACATGTATTGTATGTTTATATATACTTACTACCCCACCGAGTCTCATCATTTTAAACACCTGCGACGCTTGAAATTAAGTCATTTGAGTCAGGCAAATCTCTGTTTGTGTGTGTGTGTGTTTACCTGATAAATGTGAGTTCCTGCTTATTTTAATAATGTTAACCTAATTATGTGATTAATATGCAAAATGTGCGCAGAGATTAAATGATGAGCGCGTTGTGTTTAATTATCAAATTATATATATTTTTTTGGTTGAATGGCATCAGCGGCTGACGGTTTAAGAGCCAAGGTTCATAAATATTGATCAAATATGTTAAATAAACGGATAAATTGCACAACCACAAACAGATTAATTTGGATTTAAAGAGTTTAACAAATTTAACTAAGAAACATCTTTACTGGATAGATATATTTTCAACCCTGATTTGATCAATTTATTAGTATCTCACTTTCATATTATTTTCTTGAATTTATGGAACTGACCAAAGTCTATCACATTTTCACATTCGAGTGTCATTGAATTGTTTATCCAAGCATTTAAATGCTGTGTGCTTACTGAAATTTGCAGTTTTCAGATTAAGACCTTGAGGTTTTCCCAAAATTCCCCATGGAGTGTGCTGAATGTTTCAGAGCTGGGTTTGCCACATTGAACAAGCAGAATTTCAATAAATATTGAACTAATAATAAGAAATTAATTGCACAGAAACTTTTAATTAATTGTACATTTTCTGTTATAAATATTGTAGAGATAAATTTGTTAAGTCTAATTGAATGATGTGAAATTGGAAAGCTTTAAGGCCTCAATTAATTTAACATGATTTGCAAGGCCCAACTGAAATTCTAGGTAATAATGTATGAAAAGTTTATTTGCGAAAATAGAAATTCAAGAAAAATTAAAATGGAAGGAAGGAGGAAAGAAGTAAGTAGGAAGAACAGAGGAAGGATGGAAGGAATAAGGAGGAAAAAAGAAGGACGAAAGGAGGACGAAAGGATGAAGAAAGGAAAGATAAAAGGAAAGAAGAAGAAGATTTAAAAATATTAAGAGGCTGGACTTTGTTCTAGTATATAGCTTGGTAGTCATTGATTTGACCTGATTTCCGTGTGCTGGGCACGAACCGGTTTTGAAAATGGTCTAGATATTTGGCAATTTGAGCTTAAAACTGTATAAATCAGTATTTTAAACTTATTTATAGGTGTTTTGTAAAGAACCTATAATTTAGTTTTGACTCTCTATTACAATATCGTACAGTCCCATTTCTTAGCTTTAAAAAAAAGTATCCCAATCAGTAATACGATTTTCTTAAGCGAAGATATAGCATTTTAAATACATGTGCTACATGTGACACTATTTTGTTCTGCCCATAAGTAGGCAATGGCTGTTGTTAAAAATGTTTTTGAGAGTTCAATACAAAATACTAGCCTACTTTGCACAACTAGGAAATTTTCCTCACATGTATTAAAAATGGTAAATTATTGTTCACAAAAAGGTTAGAGTTGATTAGGCTGGAATTACACTTGCTTGTTTTACAGACAATTTCTAGCAGCAATTTTGCTCTTATGGGAATATAAATGTGTGAGAGCAAGATAGACAGTTGTTGAATTCGCAGCACAATATAGCTGCTGGAGGCAGAGCAGCCGACAGAATTGTTTTAGCTAGATACAATATTGTCGCTAGACAGCAATTTGCTGCGGCTGCTATATTTGATTACTTATTTAACTATTTAACTATTAATTTATTTCAATTATAAAAATTAAGTTTTTGTGTATGTATTTATCAGGGCTGCAAACCGGTCCGGAGGTGAACCTCGTCATTGACTCCGAGATTTTCGAGATCCAAACCGAACCTGAACCGGACAAAAATATTTCGCAAAAAAAAAAAAGTTCAAAAAAAAATGCATTATTGTCGCGCTTCTTTTGGTAACTTTTGGCTAGCTAAGCCCCAAGGAACATGGTAAAATAAGGATATGCTTCCATTTATACGCTAAAAACAAACCCTTCAATATGTATAAAAATGTAATATGAAATAAGTTGTCTTCAAGATGGTCCTACACACCCACCACCTGGGATACCCAATATTAGATGAACTGGTTATCTGCGCCTAGAATACCTGGCTCATCGTCAACGCCCACTCAACCCCAACCCCTACTAATTCCACATCCATCAAATTCCTTTTAAACCCATTACTTTACTTGATCGCGGCCTCAGCCGAGCACCATCTTTAATCCAACCCATCTATCTTGTCGTCCTATTAAAACATATTACATTTTTTACCTTCAATTGCTAAATTAAATTAGATGTCAACAACAGCCAGTGTGATCTTTAGCATTTTAAGCATCTTAAAGCTCAAATTAATAATCAGAACACGAAAATCATTTGAAATCACCACCAACCCATCTATATTCCAAGAAAAATCTAATTTTGTTGCCTTGTATAATATAATTAAATAAATTAATTAAAATTAATTAAAGAAGAAGAAGATATTGTACGGTCGATGGCCAAAGGAGTTTAATTCCATCTAATTAAGAACGTATTTCTTTATCCTCACAATTAGATTTTTGATACAAAGTTTTTTTATAGGTTCAGAGGTGATGTCTTCAACATCACTTTCAACAGTGTAGGAAGTGTTCAAAAAATAAAACTATTAAGACAAAGTTTAGCAGGAGTTTGAAGAATTTCTGAATATTTTCCATTACTACGTTTACACACAAAATTTATTGTAAGTATTGCCCTTCAAAGTATGCAAAATGTTAGGGCTGCAAGAATAGATGAAAAATTACAAAATATAAATGAAATTACGCGTGTCAGTTCTTCTCAATCACAAAAGGCACGAGCTTTCCGAAGTCACCAGCAATAATAGGACAAGCGCGCCGGACAGATGTTAACACACGCAGAACCATTGACCGAAAACGCTCTGCTTCGTTCCCATGTCTCGAACTCGAGTATGAGCCAGCTTTATGTTCCACACTTTTATTATATTCTGTTTTTATAGCAGAAGTGCTTCTGATCAATCTAAATTTTTTTCCCACATCAATAGAAATGCTCCGATTTTGGTGTTTGCTATCGCGAAGATGGATATAAATATAATGGAATAAAATATAAACTGCCGCATGAGGCTAAACAAGGCATTAACATAGAAGGTGTTAAAACTATATAAGATAAAGCGTTTTAAAAAAAAAACTAAATTTTTCTCAGGTCTATTTTTTCACCAACAATCAATAAAAATGATTATTGCGATGCACTTTAAGGGTATTCAAATTACGACGTCCTCGAATGCACACGACTGCATGTTTTAGAATTTTCAGTGAATCTGCAATTCTCATTTGCGAAATTTGATTTGCTTTCCATCTACTGGGTAATATATGCGTGGCCCAATCTTCGGGCAAGTGCATTTACATAACACCTAACCACTAATTATGCCAATAAAGGGCCAGGCCATGGAAATGATATGCCAAGAGCAACCGTTGCTCGACTATTCTGTGAATCTCTCATTTGTATGCAACGGCAGGCGGCAGGCCAAATCAGCATTTCTCATTAGAAGGAATTTGCCAGAAAAAATTAGATTAATTGTGAAATGAAATTGCAGGCTGCAGTTTTCGTTGGACGTTTGCGAGAGAAAGAGTGCGGAACTCTTGTAATTAGTTTTTGGAGAATTTTTGGACAAAAGCAAAAACATTCTTTTTTTTAATGGGTCAGACCTCAGTCAAGCTCAGCAGAAAAGATGCCAAGCTAAAGACTTGGACACGGACAAGAGTGGAGCCGCATATGAAGTGTATAAATTGCACTTCATCATGAATTTATTATCAGTGCAGCTGCAGCTGCCACGAAAGCAGGGCAGAAGCTGGCTCAGCACAAGACGTGTTCTTCCGCACACTCACACACACACACACAAAAGGTGGGAACACGCAGCGCTAGGGCCTGGCCAGCACAACAACAAGGATGCAAGAATGTTGACCAGACCATGCACTTTTCGCGTACCCAACTTGAAATTGTGTAAACTCAGCGAAAAAATATTAATTCTAATTTCTAAAGCTAGTCAGTTTTGCCCAAGTCTCTGCCTTCTTCCTTCTGCCTCCTGCATCTTGCTCTTGTAACAAATGGCCAACGTTTAGTTGCACCTTTAATTTGTCCACAAGGTACGCAGAAGAGAGTTAGAAAAATGCTCACAGTTTCTGCCTGACAGCTGCCTTTAGGGGTTTCCACCCTACCCCTGCCCAACCCATTTCCATTTGGAACTTTCATCAATTAGCCACTTGAAAGACAGAAAAAATACCATTCGTTGAGTAGCTTTTAGTGTCGCCAAATTGCTTGGGAAAGGATTAGGCAAAAACGTTTGTGCATTGCCTACTTTAGCCAGCAAGGTACCTTTTTCTCTTTTTAGTAAATAATTGCCAGGCTTTGGGCTTAGGGAACAGCTTAGATCAACCTAAAAAAAAAATGTGAAGGATTTTAAGAAAGGAAAAAAGGACATTGAACACATAATTGTTTTCAGATAGGGTTTCAGGTTTTTTTTATTGAAATTGAGCTATTTTATCTCGTGCCGTTTTCAAACGAGGCAGCTGAAACAAAGCAGCATTGTCACCTCTATTCTCCTCTCGCGCTTCCTTTGTGAGTTTATTGTTTTCTATCTAATTAAACTCATCTTTGGCTTTTTGTGCTCCCTCACACGTTACAGCAATCAGCTAGCCAAACCAGAAACAGATTATGATTTCTTGAGATGCAAAACCAAAAAACATAAAAATAATTTTGATTTTGGTAAGCAGGATGGACATTATTACACACATGCTGCTGAGCTGCTGCTGCCTTGTTTGGAAAGTGAAAAATTTTTATTGCTTTAATCGACGGCAAGCCAATCGGCCTGAACTACCAGACGGTCGTTACACAGAAATTCAAATCCAAGATATCCGGTCTCAAATCAATCTCAAACACTGTTACAAGTAATGAGAAGATTGACTTAAGCAAGGATGTTTCAATCCCATAATTCCTGTCTTGATCGAAACTTGATTTTAGCTTGATATAGGCTTAATTCGACAACACACGGGATTGATTTAACTTTGTTATTTGAGCTCGAAAGTTGATCCCTCATTAGGTTCCAATTAAGAATGACAGACATTGATTTAAGCTCTGTACTCATACTTGATTATTTTTCGACCCGTGTAAGATATCCGAAAAATTAAGTTTTTTTTTTAAATTTTTTTAAATAAAAGAAGGTTTTTTGGGAAAAGCGAGACTTTCTTGAGTAATATTTTATTTTATTTAATTTTGGTTTTTGATTTTTGTTTTGGTATCGACTTAAACAAATTTTTATCCCAACAAAAGCACCTCAAGTGAAAATCAAATCAACATTCAACTTGATCCAGGTACGGTATTTCGGCATAGATTTTGTTCTCTTATACGATATTTCTTCGCAAAAGCGCGATTTCAAAATTGAATAAAAAAAATAGTTGTTTTCAGTCCTGTTGAAGAAGAGATGGATTTGCGTGGGCAAGGAATTCATTTGAGTCCCATGGTTTCTTGGTGAGATTTTATGCACTTATACCCTTTTTTCTTCGTAGAAGAGCGATTTCTAAGTAGAACATATAAAAATTCTTTTTCCAGTTCCGTTCAAAATGACAAAATCCTTAAATATTTATAATATTTGAGATCAAATTGCACCGATTAGGAATTCATTTTGGATCAATGGGATCTTGGTGAAATTTTCTTAGAATTGTCCGTAGATTCCGTTTTTGCTATCCGCTATAATCTCTAGCTTTAATAATCTAGTTTCAGAAAATCACTTGTTAAAACTTTAACATGATGTTCAACTCGGCCCACACGAATTTTAATCTGATGTTTTTACTCAGCCTATGTCATAAATAAGTCATTTCTAACATTAGATTTAATTACGGTTTGACAAGGGTTGTTTGGATCGGTGGCAGCTGACTAAATATGCTTCGTGTGTGACAATATGTATTCTTATCACATACGCATGCGCACCACTCTTGTGACCAACGCAGCCAGCTTATATACACATCTTTGTGTTTTACATGCACATTGTTAGATAAGAATAGAAATAAAAAATAATTCTAAATAAAGAGAACTCACTCGCCAGAGTGAGTCAGTACAAATCGAAACTTACAACCGTGCTCACTTTAAAGGTGTATATTTATATACATCACTTAAATCATAAAGTTATCCCATAAGAAAAAAAAATATAGGCATGCTAACTTCGGCTCGACCGAAGTTTATATACCCTTGAAGCATGATATCTGCCTGCCAGTTTGTTATATGGCACCACAATTTTGTGAAAATTTTGAAAACAAAAAAGTTTTTCTCACTAGAACTACTTTTTCGACCGATCGTTTCTATGGCAGCTATACGATATACTCATCCGATCCGGCCGATTCCGACAAATGTACTGCGCATTTGTACCAAAAGACTTCGTGCAAAGTTTGGTTAAGATAGCTTTTAAACTGACGGAGGAGATAGCATAGAAACAAACGGACGGACGGACGGACGGACAGACGGACATGGCTATATCAACTCAGCTCGTCATGCTGATCAAGAATATAAATACTTTATGTGGTCGGAGATGCTTCCTTCTATGCGTTACAAACATCTGAACAAATTTAATATACCCTCTCCAAGGGTATAATAAGATATAAAGGCGACTAGAAATGATCCTTTGGCGGTAAGGACGTTCCTTGAAAACTCTTCACTTTTATTAAGTTTTCAAAATTAATGATATATCAATATATCGATGTTTTCTGGACCCGATATATAAAATATCAAATATAAATATTGAAAATGTTCATTTTTGATATTTTCGATATTGATATTTTGAGAAATATCGACAGCCTTACTGTACGGATCTTAAATGGAATTGAAAGAATCGCTTGGACTGTATTATGGCTTATTGTTATTGTATTATTATTATTGTATTATAAATATTGTCAAGTGAAGTGAACATATCTTGTAGCTCTAAAATTTTTGTCAATCCAGATTCCAAATTGCCAGTTTTAAGAACTCGATTCTTATAGGTCGCCAATGCCGAGAATTGTGGCAGTGAGAAAGTTCAACGATTCCTTGATGGTAGAAACCACGACAAAAGCTCTCCTGTACCATTAAATGCCATTTGACACAGGTAGGAAAAGATTTTTTTTCTTTTGATGCCATCGCGAATGGTCTGCGTTGTGAGTCCTAGCAACTGCTCGTTTACATTGACCTCTTCCGGGTCGGTTAAGTCGATAATGCCACCTGAAGTTTCGGCTTCGACCTTAAGCAAGTCAGGAGATCTTCTGGACCAATATAATTGTTCTCAAGAGCTTGCGACGAGGCTTCCGATCGCAGTTGCTTGGAGTTGCCACGCCTTCCGCCAACCGGTCCCTATTTTTGGAAAGGTTTTGTCAACATTGGTGGCGGTGCTTCTGGTTGAAGTCGTACTCAGAGCAATAAATCAAAATAAAGTATGTATCTTGGGATGGGTTTTGGTAGTTTGTTTTTTTCTTTCGTATGCGCCTCTCTACTTAATTAGCTGCCTGTGACTTGTGCACTTATAAACTGGCGCTTCGTTTACGCCGACACCTCGACTGGAGGACATGGATCTTTCTCAGATGTGATTTTTCAGCTAGCCATTAAACTTTCTGTACTATAAAACGTTTGTTTTGGCTTTCTACTCTGTCAAAATCAAATGTGTCCTTCGGAAGTCGAGTCTGGGCAACTCTGCTTAATTTAGAAACATTAATCTAATAATTAAATTAATAACCCAACGTTTCTATTTCTAAACATTAATGTGCACGCTGTATGAGCAATATTCTCAGGCTTAAGCCCTCAAAAGGAATAACGTCTTTTGTATATATTTACATTTAGCTGTTTGTACTTATGATTATATGCAGTTGGCACATTTCATGCTGGTTACTGAGGTTGCACTCAAACTATTTGAAGTAGTCCGAGCAGCCCTTTAACACCTTTAGCTGGGCATTTATGTTTGTTAAGTGAAGAGTAAATATCAATATTGGGGAAGATTACATATGTACGCACAAGTTCATACAGATGTAGAGCTTTAAAGAATATATCTAGTCAAAATTTAAAGCATACCACCACCACCAGAACCACAAAGAGAGGCTCAACAAAAAATGCTGGACCAACAGGCACAAGAATCATCTTTAAGTAGAGCCATCCCAGCCAGCGGTTAGCTCAGTTGTTGTCGCACCTTCAAACCCAACACACGCGGACTTTATCCACTTGTACTTGTCAGGCCCTAGAACTGGTTTCGCCCATCAACAATGTTGCTGCTTTCGTTGGCATTGATTACATTTGGCCTGGCTGCCACCAAATCGTTGCCCATCGATGAGGCCGAGTCGCCAGCTGAGTTGCCAGCTGCCGGTCGAGTGCTCTACGATCAGCGACAGTCTGGCAAATACAACATCCATGTGAGCATAAAGGATGTGGCCATAATTGAGGTGGATCAGAATGAGATTGCAGATGTAAGAAACCAGTTGAAAGGTGCAACTAACAAGATGTTTATGCTAAAAATAACTTCTGTGTCCTCTATTAGGAAACGTATAACGATGAGGAGGATTACTATTATGATGATAGTGCGTTGACCATTAAGCCCATCAAGTTTTCCACAACAACAGAGAGCACCACAACGACCACAGCGAAGCCTTCGACAACAGAAGGTCCGAACAACTTGACCTCCTACAGTGCCAATCTCTTGGCCGACATAGCTGCCTCCCGCATTAGGCCTAAGGTTAAGCCCAGCAATTTGATTATAATGGAGACGCCAATTGGTGGCTCCACAACGTCAACGTTGCGCGCCAGATCCAAAGATGCAGCCATTCTGGCTGCTCCAGTAACACGACCCACCTTGCCCGATAACATAGAGTACACACCGCCTCAGGGTCACAACTCACCCATTTTCAAGGTTAAAGTTCAGCGTGCCATAACTGATGCTCCCGCGCGTTGTCGAACCCATCAATTCCGAGATGCGCATGGAAAATGTCGCACCAAACGTTCTGGCTCCATACTGTAAGCAAATGAAAATAAAAATGCATATCACTAAAGCAGCTTTATCTCACTCTTCCTCTCTGTTTATTTCCCCTTTCGATCTTGTAGAAGAAAACTATTCAGCATGCTGGTGTCGCTGCCCTTTGCTGGCGAACGTCATGGTCATGGTCAAGGTCTGGAAGTGTCAAATCATGCCGAGGGTTAATGTACGAGAACGCGATTGGTTGGTGTATGGGGGGAGAATATAGCATATCAATGTAGTTTAAGAGTTCAAGTGCCTTCAATTAGATCTGATTAAGATATTAAGGAAAAAGCATGAAATATATTGACTGAAATTATTTTCGTTTGATTTATTATAATTTTTAATACCTGCTTTAAAGAGCAATGGATTGACTGGAAAATTACACGTGAAAATTAGAAATTAATTAAATTAAATATAAATGAAAAATTGTCTGCTTCCTAAACAGAAGGCAAGCTTTTAGAAAAATAGTTTTAAAATAATTAAAATTGTTATACCCTTGCAAACGGTATTATAATTTCGCCCAGAAGTTTGCAACGCATAGAAATATTCATGTCCGACCCTATAAACTATATATATTCTTGATCAGGGCGACGAGCTGAGTTGGTTGAGCTTTTCCGTCCGTCCGTCTGTCTGTCCGTCTGTGTGTGTCTACGCAAACTAGTCTCTCAGTTTTAAAGCTATCGAGCTGAAACTTTGCACAGAGTCTTCTTTTTACTGCACACTGCTAATATGTCGGAACCGACCGGATCGGATGACTATATCTTATAGCTGCCATAGGAACTATAGGTTGGAAAGTGGGTCTTTGTGAGAAAACCTTTTTTGTTTTTAATGTAAACGCCTTTCGCTTTAGCAATTATTAGTTTTATACGCTTTTAAACAGATTTTGAAGTATTGGACAAAATCGGATGACTATATCTTACAGCTACCATAGAAACTATCGGTCGAATAGTGGGTTTTATTTAGAAAAATTGTTTGCTTTAATGCTAAAATCACCCAAATATAAAAATGAAATTTTGTCTTTCTGTTCCCTTATGCCTGCCAAAACCGTTCATCTGATTGTGATGAAACTTTGGAGAACGAATGGACCCTTGCCCGTTATGGTTTCTAGGTTTAAACAAAGGTTGAAAATGTTCCAAATACCGCGAAATTAGCTAAATTGTCATGCAACTTTGGGGATTGGCTGGACGCTTTCCCTGGAAGGTATCCAAGTTGAAAAAATGGGCGAAAAACGGTAAAAAAAACCGCGAAATTTTGAAAAATTTCCGACTGTTTCCGTCAGAGCCTAATCAAGATGACCATAAGGATTTATAAGATAGCAGTAGTGCACCTGAACGGCACAAAATTCTCGTAATTTTCTAATTTTCATGTCTCGGGTATCATGAAGATTTGATATATTGCAAGTGTAGACGCGTAAATGGATAAATCGAACAATCCAAGAAGACGGGTGAAAATGAAAAAGTTTTATAACTGACAATTGAAGACGGGCAAAGAGGCGGTGTCGGTCAATCGGTCTTAAAAACAAGGCAACCTGGCAAATTTTAAATCAGAGACGAACGTTAAAATTTCTAAATAAAACCCACTTTTCGACCAAAAGTTTCTGCAGCAAAAATCATCCGTTTTGAAACTTTTAGTCTGTGTAAAAGGATAACTAAATTGGAGCGGAGGCGTTTAATTAAAAAAAAGCTCTAAAAACACTCGACGAAGTTCCATGAGAGAATAGCCCGAGAAATTAATCTGTGTAAAGAATAAATCGATGGGAGGCGTTTAATTAAAAAAAAGTTTTTCAACCCCCGGAGCGGTAGAAATCACCGTTTTGAATTCCAATCTGTGTAGGTAACTAAGTCGAGGGAGGTAATTAAAAAAAAGTTTTCTCACAACCACGACGAAGTTCGAGTAGAAATCACCGATTTTGAAAATCCAAGTAAGGATAAAAAAGTCGAGGGAGCCGTTAATTAAAAAAGTTTTCTCACACCCCCGCCGAGTTCCGGAGATAGATAAGCTTCCGATTACCAACTTTAGATAAAAAAGTCGAGGGAGGGTTTAATTAAAAAAAAAGTTTTCTACACCCCCACCACGGAAACACCGACCGGCGTCCGATAAGTAAAACTACACGGCTCAACGTTGCGGAACGACGAAACACCGAAAATCGAGAAATTTGCAAGAAATCCAAAAAGGGCTTAAATTGTCATAAAGATGGGTAAATAGACAGTTGTGTAAATCACAGCACAATTGAAGACGGGTAAAAAGTAGGTTAATTGATTTAAAAATATTAAAAATTAGCAAAAACTCGTATATGAGTTCTGATTGACATGAAGACGTGTAAGAGAGTGTTTATCAGACGGACCAAAAATTGCGAAACATGCAACATTTTATGAGCTTAGCTTAGCTTATTATCATCGAAAAGAGTATATAGACGAATGGTAAAGATCGAAATGTTCAAAATTCGCGATTTTTGCTAGATGAAAATTTGTTAGATGGAAATTATCAAGTAAGCTTCACAGCTTCGTTTTGTGTTTAAAATTCCAGGTACTTGCTAGAACTCTATATATAAATAAGTCAATCTGTAAGACTTAAGCAATATTCTTTTAGTTCTTTAATGAGGTGAAGATGAAGATACTCCCGGGCAAGTTCTAAAGAAGATTCTGTGTATGGGTTTGCACTAGAGTTAATTTAAAACCATTTTTTTTCATAATCATGCCTGCGTTTATTGTTTAAAATAAACCGCTTAAGAACATTTGTTAACAAATTTTGGTTAAACTCTGAATATTAAGTTAGATTGACTCCGCTTCAACTGTGGAATAGTCTTCTTGAGCCGACTTTTCATACCAATCCTTAACATAACGACTATTGACAGTAGAAATGCCTTCCAAGTACTTGACGTAGTCCACATCGCTGTCTAAAGCCAAAATTTCTCCATATAATTTGCTCATCTTTAGACTATAACGCTCCAGAGCGGAAGGAATATCATACTCATTCATCTCAGTCTCATCGGTAAACTTGACCAGCACCTTCTCACGTTTAGTTACAAAACGTTCGCCAGCCTCAGGCGACTTGAGTTGACGTTGCAGCTCCAGCATATCCTCTTTGACCTGATGCAGTGAGTCGGTTTTTTGCTTCAATTGATCTTTTAACAAATTGATTATATTCTGGCACTGCTTGGTATAACCGTCAAGACGTTCATTTAGCTTCTCAATATCGCCATCGAAATTAGCTGGATCAGCCATAAATTCCCCTATATTGTTAATGCGCTTAATATCGGGTAGGGCAAGTTGTTCAGTTCTGTTTTTGTTAGAAATAAGTTCAGGAAAATCTACGAGACTAGAGGTTGCCATTTTGATAATGCTAGAGGCAATGAAATGTATTGCAAACGACAAACAGTAGAGTAGATGTGATTTTACCAGCTTACTTTGAATTTCAAAACTAAATTTCCAAATGAACATAAAGTTTTAACTCTTATTTGTTACCCATTAAAACTTGCACCCACACAGATGTTGTTGTTGTTATGGCAGCAAAACCAACTTTATGGGGCAATACGAGAGCTACGTGGCATCTGTTGGCTACAAAACCAATGCACGTGAACAAGGACAACTTGCCACATGTGGCAAATTAAGTTGAAATTAAGCAATTAATTTAATTAGTGCGCCGCATGGGCAGAGTCTGGCCCCAAAGATTTGCCACACGAAACAGTTGCAATTAAGCACACTCACACCAGCCGCAGCTGCTGTTGAACCATTTGCAATTGCATTTTAAGCGCTGGCGGAAATTACCAACACAAATTTATACACATGCACATATATATGGCCATAAAAATCATGGCTATACAAGGTAAAAAATTGGTTTACAGTTTGTCCCTCGAGGTGTCGGCAAAGAAACCGAGGAGCAAATGCATTTCCCATTCGAATGCAAGCGACTCCACCATTAAGCAATTAAATTCACTGCACTGCACAATTCATCAATTCCAATTTGCAATTAACAACGAACATAAAGTGCAAATAAGATATGGAAAAAAAATGAAATGAAATATTTTTCACAAATTGAAATTCAAATAATCATTGACAGCAAACACTGAAAGTGTTTTAAAATCAAGCGGAAATTGTATTTCAAATTTAAGGCAAATGAATATAAAATATGAATTAACATATGTAGTTACTTCAATCCATAATCAACGACTTCGGATCGTTTAAACATTGTCCCCTTTATTTGCTTTGAATGAGAGAGATTCGCTAGAAAATAGAAATGAAAAATTGTCATGGGTAAACACGCTCTTTAATTGGTAGAAAAAAGTCTATGACACATCTCTCTAGGCTTTGCATCTTAGTTAAGAACAGCGACGACCACGCCTAGCTTCTTAGAGGCCGAACACATTTCTCTATTCACACCTACAAGAGCCGAACGCATGCCGAGGCTTGTGCCAAGAGAGCAAACAGCTTTTCATTCGCTCAGGCCAGACACTGGCTTATGTCGCTAATAAAGATTTAACACAGAAGCACAATTGAAAACCCTTCTCTTTATCTCGGCATAGAGAAACACGGTGATTAGAGGGAGACGGACATAATCAAAAAATAACTCAGAGAGCGAAAATGACAGCGAACAGCTGACTAATATCTGTTGTCACACTCTCGCTTTTTGACCTCGCTCTTTCTTCAAAAATCCTGGTTAAGAATTAAAGTCAACAGTCGTTTCTAGCTCCTTTCGATCTCGATGACTTTCCAAAGTTTCTAATTAACACTTTGCTAATTTACTAATCAATGCCAAATTAAACTTAAACTCTCATTCCCCCTCTTGGTGCACAAATTACGCTTCACCAAACCCCATCAGCCACTTTACCTTAGATAACTCTACACACTAGCTCACCCACCCTCTCCCTCTCCATCTCATCCTTTTTACTTGTCTTTTGTCCGTTTTACCTGTCACATGCAGCTAGCTGGTCGCTTCATCTTCATTCTCCAACCATGAATAATCCGTGCGACACTTGCGTTTTATGGCTTTGCCTCGGTTGCCAGGGGGGGGATGACTACCAGCCCTAGTTAGCCAACATTTAGTGGAACCCAGGCAAAGGACTACATAGAGCATTCTCTACACTCAACAACAGGTTGCGTGCTCATGCAGTTTTTCATTGTCGACCGTCGGCGCTGATAGCGAGTGTAATTATTATGCGGGACAGTGGCATGAATAACCGAAAGGGAAGGAGATTAACAGGGAACTTTTATATTCTGTTACCATTAAAAATGAGCCAACAAGGGTATTATCAAGTTGGGCAAATTTAGGCAACAGACAGAGGGAAATATTTGAAATGCTATGTTCTAGAAACTAAATCCGTTCGTTATTAGTAGAAACTGCAAAAATATGTGAGAGTTGAGTGTGGAATAATCAATAAGATCGGACAAAAACCATAAAAGTTATGATCAAGTAGAAAAATCCTTTTGGGAACGCCTTTGTCTTTGCAAAGTCAGCCGCCTTTGCCATTTGCCATCGCAGCAGCTGGCTTGTTTTTGTGACGCCGATAACTGATACCTTCATAAATTATTGCTTTTAAAAAGTTTTAACCCCTGCGTAAAGTCCTTAAAGTTTCCACAAATATTACGTTTACGACATGTTCACTTAATCGAAATTTCGTAAGCGAATTCTTCGCATCATTTTAAAAATCGTGCAACCAACAATCGTGGAGTAGGAATCAAGTGTATTTTTTCGGAAAACGAAGACCCAAATTTGACGAATCGAGCCCATTTCCAACGAAGAGATGCGATTTATCCACGCTCTTATATGAGAATTAATATTCAAGACTGTCAGAAAGTGCGACTAGTGTAGCTCACAGGTTGGAGTCAGCATGGTCCATGAGCGGGCAACAAGTCCGCATGAACGCACTGTCCTTCTAGTCAGATACTACCAAAATAACAGTGGAAACCACTTTGAGTGACCATTTCACTAAACTCAAGATATAAAAGATATAGAAAACGACCGTTTTGAATCAATAGAAGACTATAGAACCGGAAGAGGACTTGCAGAATATTTTTAAAATTGGATAATTCGTTGGCACAAGTGTAATGCATTACAGGAAGACTAATTTTAGGTGAATGATATGCATTTATAAGATTAAATAAAGATTTTTTGATTTATAACCAAATTCCCGGTATTTTTGGTCCACATTAGTATAGTGATCCGCAATATGTTCAGATCCTCGAAGTAAGGAACTAAACAAATGGACATTAGTCTATTAATAAAGAGCGACAGGAGCGACCGAACGTATACCGTTTTTAGGTTGTTCTTTTATGTCTTGTTCTTTTTCTATGAAACGCTTGTCTCGCGGTCGCTTGCAGGCTTGTTATTGCCGCTCGGCGGAACATGATCTGTATTGTTGGTTTGGCCCGACGAGTTTATGCATCACTCGGTATTTTTGGATGGCTGTTAACGTTAATCCCGTTGGTTAGAGACCGATTGCCGAATTCCGGGCGGGCGGTGTGCGGGATACACGGTGTGTGCTTTGTGATTTGATTAGGTAACGTGATTTTACTTCGTTTTAATATCAACAGTCGCTTTGCTTTCGATTAGACATTCTGACTAAAAAACACGGTTCCTTAGGTTATACACCATAATGACAAACGGACTTCAGGCTCACCCTACGTTCACTGACTAAATACTACGTTATAGCACCGAGCACACAACAAATGAGCCGACAGACAACCGCGGAGACTGCAGTTAAGAGCGACAGAAACCCTTGGCAAATAACAGAACGAGAACGACTGGGCGTAGACTGAGACTCGCGAACAAAAAGAACAATGAGAAGAACTGTTCCTTCTTTAAAGAACAACCAATTTTGTTCACTCACTCATGAGCTACCCAACCCTAATACGCAGCACTTCAGTTCAGTTCGCGTGGGGTCTCACTTCAAAGATTTCCTGTGCAGCCATAACTTTATTTCATTTAGAATATTTTAAAGTTTTATTCGATTTTGCATAGATATATATTTAGTAAATTCTATTAACATACTGTCTTGGTTTTGACTTCAAAACAAGTGTACGCCAACTACTTAAAAATTAAAAATAAATGCAAGGGCAACAGTACGTATCAGTGATCGCAGAAACTAAAACCAATTTAAAATTTTTTCTTATGCCCAATTTACTTCTATATAAACTACTAAAAATTTTTATTAGTGTGACCTTACATTTTTTCATTCATAAATTGTCCCCCTAACCAATAAGCATCCAGCTGTTGTTACACGTGCTTTCTGGGCCCACAGCGGCATGTGAGAAAGAAAGACTCAATCGAATTTTTTTTAACCATTTTATATTTTCATCTCATTGTTCAAAAAAAAAAGTATTAGTGGTAAACAAAGGAAAGCTTAAACCAAAAGTTTTGAATAAAAAGTATTAAAGAGACTTACAAAATTAAATTTTTATTCTCACTGGTAAAATGTAAAATTGTCTTTACAGCCCCAATGGGGCCAAGCCGAGCTTTCCTCAATAACACAATTCACTGAAGTGGAATTTTTTGGCAACTGTGATGCAGCTACCAAACATAAATTGAATATACCCTTTAACAACATAGCTAAATACGATTTTGGAATTTCTTCAAAAAGCTTTTCGACCTTAAATTAGATAGTTGAATACAATATAGAGCATTGTTATTTCTACATAAGCTTATTAGCACCAGAGAGCCAAAGTACCTCTATAAAAAACTGTAATTCTCTGAATCACGACTTACTAATAATATTGTCTGCTTAAGACATCGGTTATCCTCTTCCGAAAAGCATTTGTATATATATGCCGTTCGCCTATGAAACAATCTGCCGGAAGATTTAAGTATTTAAATCATTTAGAAGCTAACCTCAATTTCGAGGTAAACTATTTGCACACATCCAAAACCAACTCAATAGTCAATAAAAGCTTAGTACATTAGAATATATAATTTACTTTCAATATTATTTTGTCTCTCTCAATGTTTTTCTTAATGTTGATGTGTCATTTATTCATATTTAAGGATTCAATTGGAAATTTCTTTTTTGTGCATTATTATTTTATTTTTGTAACTAGTGCCCTAATCATAAATTTCAAACAACTTCTAACGCTAGGAATTAAGTAAGTAATAATATTAAATAAATAATAATAAATTATACCCATTTTACTTCAAAACGTATCATATAAATTGGTATCAGTATGTTCCATTTTTCCATTTATCAAATGTCCCCCCTAGTATACACATTACTGGGTAATGCGTATTGAGTACCGATAGTATAGAGCAGTGAGTATCGAGTATCCAGTACTGAGTGTCGATTACTGAGAATTCCTTGCTGAGTATCCAGCGCAGACTATCTCGTATCAAGGGAGTACTGAATATTGAACTTGAGTACTGAGTATCGAGCCCTGAGCACTGAAAATCAAGAGTAGAGTATCGAATACTAAGTATCGAGTATTGAGTATAGAGCGCCGTGTATCGAGAACCATACAGGGTATGTATGTAGTCAACTAGCTGAATTGCCTCCCACCTATCTACCGGTTTTGCTTTTGTTTATGTGTTGCATACTTTTCGACGCATAAACGCCCGTAGTTATGCAATAAATAAAATGCAATTGTTGCTCCAGGTCCGCGATGTTTGTGCACAACAGCAAGATGGCGTCCAGCATACATAATCCTACCCCTCCCTCCCATTCTCACCCTGCCTCAGTGCAACACTTTCACTCCTTTTGTTGTTGTTTGGTGTCGTCTGCAACAGTTCCGCTTTGGCAACTCGTTGCGTTGTGGTGTTTTCGTTTTCGGGTCCCAACTTCCGTTGTCGCCCAACTAAAATCTCTTCCCTATACTCTTGGCTGGGCTTTGCTTTAATTTGACAAAACATTGCATTTAAGCGCCAGTGAACTTTACGACAAAAGGTCAAAAGGATGGCATAAATAATGCAAAAAAGGAAGGAGCAGGAACACACCAAATACAACGACAAAGTTGCGGGCTTAAGCCAACCTGCTTTCGTTTTGGGCCTGCATGGAAAGTGCAGTTTACAGTTGTTGCTAATTGAGTGTGCCGAGAGTCTGTGCAGGTGGCTTAATGTTGGTAATTAGTGTAAGCAACTTGCCCAAAAAAGCTGCAAAGACGATGCAGCTGTTGTCAATTGCAAAAGTTTTTAAGCCGCGACTTGGAAAAGGTGGAAAAGTAAAATGTGGATTGTAAGGAAACCGAATGTTAACTTAGGGACTACAAGAGATTAAGGGTGTAATTGGTTAAGTTGGAAGGTATAATAAAATATTTTTCACAATTTACTTAATGTTAACATTAATTTATCATTTTCACTGCACACACCAAAGACCGAAAAAAATGAAGCAAAAACTGTTTTGTATTTTATATAACATGTTGCGAGCTTTTTTGTGCCTTCAAACAGAACAGAAACTGTTTTTTGTCTAGCCATACTTAATCTATTTTACAAGAATATGCTTTGAGTAAAATTGTGCTAAAAAATGTTTAACTTTTTAATGAAAGTGGCCAGTTGAACCTGGTCACACTTAAAATATTCAGAAAGACTTTAGCAAACGCCTTAATCTTTAATACCTTAAGCGTATTTCTTCTCTCTTTTATGCAATTGATGGTGCTTTGCCGTGTGTGTGCCCCCATTTACAGTGTGCTAAGTGCATCTCCCCTTTGTTGCTAACTTTCACTTGACTTTTGAGCTGCAGCCACCAAAACCACAACCACATTTGCCCACTTGCAGAAATGCTCTTTCCGCAGAAAAAAAAATCCAAAGAAGCCTTTAAAGCCCCACACGCAATGTGTCCCAACAACAGGATAGAGGACGAAGTTAGCAGCACTCAAACATGCTGCTGCTCCAGCTTCGTTTCGGTTCCTGTTCCAGCTGTGTGTGGATACTGATAAGCTGCCGCTATCAACGCCTTATATCCGCGCGTGCCTGGCTGCTGTCTTAGTCATCATCTCTCTCCCTCCCGTCCTGTTCCTGCATCCGTTTCCGTTGTGCTGCAGCTATCCTGCTTCGCCCGAACTCCTTGAGGTCCCTGCTGCATGTGAGTGTGTTTATCTGTGTCCCTGCCGGAAAGTGAAACGTTTATGAAAACGTCCGGCTTGAGTGCCTGCACACATATGACCTTCTTTGTAGCCATTCGCTATGCAAAATTTAATATAAACTAATTTCAAAGTTGAAGAATGCTTCAAAAATGTAATATGCGCCCGCTTCAAATGACCAGTGTGAATCTGTTCTCTCTCTCTATCCTTCCATTTTTTTATATACTTGTTTTAGATAAACAATGAAGTCTTGACCCAGTTCGACATTACTTTTTACGCTGCCCTTTGTCATCATCATCAGCAGCAGCAAAAAGTAAAAAGTGAAAAAAGGGGAGTGAAAATCTGGCAACTTTACATACAAAAATGTTCACTTACCAAAATTGAGACCGCATCAGCCAACTGAAGAAGCACCTAACCCGATACAATTTGCTGCTTTTTTTGCTGAAATGGAGCAAAGTGCAGTCAGCCAGTCATTGGATCATTTGTCTTGGCATTGTGGTTTTTTTTCCGACCCCAAAGTTTTTGTTTGGCTGAACATCATGACGCTTATGCGGCTTAAGGGTTCAATTCTTTGGGGCTTAAACTAAATTTCTAAACAAATAACAAACTGACATCCACATTCGAAGCATTTACTTGGCCGAATGTAAGCTGTTTCTGAGTTCAAATAAATAGCTGAAATTTATCTAAATACTTAAAGGTAGGTGAGAGAAAGCAGCATCCAATAATTTAACAAAAAAATGTTGCGAAAACCAATCAAACTCATGTCATCAATTGAATAATTTATTTTACTCTTTTCTTTTGATTTAATGTAGGGTATTTCATCCAACTGCGAGCCTAAAGAAAATCCCTAAAAAGGATTTGATCAAAAATTACTCTCTCCAATTGCACACACACACACAGCTCGAATAGAAATATAAAAAAGTTACAAAAGCAAACAGAATCTCTGCCCCCGACTGGAGCTGACTGTTCAGAGCAAAAGAAGGTGTCAAAATGACAAGCAGAGAGACAGCAAAAAAGAAACGAAGGACACACACACCGACAGACATTGGATGGATGGATGGATGGGTGTCTGGGTGACTGCCTAGCTAACTGCTCACATTTACCCAGTTGCTGCACCAGCGAACCAACACAGCTACATAAATGTATCCATATCTATGTGTACTACGATGTCCGTGCATTGTATTGCAGTTACGTGCTCGATGGTCCAGCAAAATGGCGAAACAGAAAAAGAAATACACCAAAAAAACAGTTGTTGGTTTTTACTGCAGCGAAAATTGTATACTCTTTAAAGCATTTCCACCTAAAAGAGAGTTAACTACCAAGACGTTTATAAAATTTAAGGCAGTGGTCGGCCTTGTGAGCAGAGAAGTTGCCACTGGCAACTGAGAAAATGCAGACCTTAGCCACCACTTTGTGAATCGGTAAGCACAGAATATCGAAAACATTTTTCTGTCCTCTACATTTTATTGGCCCCTTGTTACAATTACAACAAGGTTTTTCAAGACGAGAGGACAGAAAATGTGTAAATGAGTGTCTCGTTACGCCGACTGCGACTGACTTTCTTACATTTGGTGAGGAATGACTTCGGCAAGCATTTGGTTCTTGTACATGTAATCCGAATTACGAAGCTAGTCTCTCTTCTCAGACATAGCACTACATAGCACGTGCTTACAAATTTTTGCATCAAGTGTCCATTGCTTTCTTAGAGTCATAGCTCGGAGAATATGTCTAGCCACTAATGGGGATAGTTTCGTTTGGCTCTCGGCAGCTCAACTGAGCGTACCGAGCCAAGGGTCAGCTCAAAAAGTCTTTTTGTTGGTTTTGGAATAAGTTTTTGTTGTTGCTTTAGACATTTCATTACAGGCAAAGCGTATAAGAGAAGTTTTACATTACTGAGGTACAAGCGCAGCCAACATACATGCGCAAAAGACACTTTAGGCAGAATAGCAAATGATCTAAAAGTATCTGACCAAAGAGCGCACTTAATCCTCAATTAAATGTAAATGTACAACATATATAAAAGGCTGCAAACCAGCTCTGACCTACGTCATTAACCACTGGCCAGCGACTGAAAAGCTGTTTGCTTACTTTTCTCGAGGTTCGACATGCGTTCGGTCGGTCATCAGTCACTTTTTACCGACTTCTTCCCTGCAAACATTTTGTCGTGTTTCTTACATGTCTCGTAAAAAGAGACTGAGGCGATAGTTTGAAGGAAAAATATGTGTTATGTGGGTGATAATATGTTGATTTACAAGCAATAAATTAGCTTAATATGTGTAGTAGAAGACCTAACCGTGCCAGCAATTGACACAAAAACTCGTTTATTAAACTGAAACATGCCAAAGATAAAGATTAGGTATTCGAAAAATTATTTTAAGTCGTCAGGCAATCTTTTGAAAGAGCACGTAAAGCGATACTTTACTGTGTCTGGTCATATTAAAGATCCCTGCTTTCAGGTGTATTTTGCTTATTTTATATATTTAGCAAGGCTGAAAAAAGTTCCTTATAAAGTTTCAAATTGGGAAAACTTAATGATTAGATCACAGCACAATTTTTATTAGCATCGAAACTCTTAGTTTATGTATATTCATTGGTTCAAATGTCCGAATCCCAAAGAACTTATGAGATGGTTTTTAGGGGGCGTTGCTGTTGGCCAATTGGACGGGTCGCAGGTTGCGGATAGCAAACGGCCTTCCTTTGGTAAGCTGTGCACTGACGAGGCGCTTGTATCGCCGTTCGCTATTAGTAGCCTCACACACACCCAATTTCTACACAACACCTTCCCCTTTCACCCAGGGCCGTACTAAGGCACCATTTGAACCGCGCCTAGAACTAAGAAACAGTTCAGTCTCAAACGGTAAGCTTAGGTAAGTGGCGACTGCCTTGCCATTGGTGAGCCTTGGCCGTTGGTCAACCATCTGGAAGCCCCAAGAGAAGGACCTTCAAGCATGAAAAAAAGTAAGGCATTTAAATATAAGCAGTATATCCTTGCAACCGCCGGACTGCGAGATAGTTTGAGGAGAGGCAGATGGTCTGGGAGTGTTCAGGCCTCGTTAGAGATGCCAATCACTCAGCAGTGCTCAAAATCCCACCAAGGGGTCCTTGCCGAGCTCCTGCATTAAGTGATTTTTAAGTAATTTCTACTCAATTTCTATTTCTACTCAATTTCTGATCAATTTCTGATTTACACCTCGCACCGGGGACAAACGTTTCAAGGAGGACTCCTTGCCTCGAAGAGGACAAACAAAATCAGTAACCAGGAAAAAGCGGTTAGAAGGGTTGTAATTTTTTGGATTTTTTTGCGCCGGAATTTTTTCAAAACTTTTTTATAACGAGATGAATCTTCTAGCATCAACCAAGCATCTCTTACCTGTTCAGTATGCCATTTTGATTTTTAGTGTCTTTGCTTAGTTTTCAGTATCCTTAAGTAATTTTTAAAATTTTTAGAAACTAAAATCCATTTGACAGTACAAAACAAAAGCAAACAAAGTAAGTAC
The DNA here is from genome assembly GCA_018904275.1 of Lordiphosa clarofinis. NCBI lineage: Eukaryota > Metazoa > Arthropoda > Insecta > Diptera > Drosophilidae > Lordiphosa > Lordiphosa clarofinis. The sequence goes on from JAEIGQ010000113.1 coordinate 1,018,866, forward strand.
TTGGATATAATTTCCAACTTGTCAAGCATAAACACTTTTAATATGTCGTGTAAAAAAAAATGATTCATACAGTTCTGGACGGCTGACTCAAGAGATAATTGCTCACATTCAGCACTGGCGTTTAGCCTAATATTTAATTGCTTAAACATTCCTTTTGTCAATGCTAAAATATATATTTAGTAATAAAAATATTAAAATAGAATTCGGTCATAGTTTTCATATTTTATTTAATTTTTTCGTCAAGTTTTAAGTGGGCCAATTGGAATATAATTTGTCAAGATTTTGTTAGCTATTTTAAGCAATCATAAGGCTCCTCCCTGAAGTCATGAAAAAGAATTAGGCCCACTAACTAGAAAGTTATTAAGTTATTCTTGCAAAATCTGTAAAATGTCAAACTAAAAATTGACCACTTCTCAAATCATAAATTGCATGATATGGCAAAAATGCCATTACCCCAACCAATCTACACACAACATGAAAGTAGTAAATACAATGACTTAGCAGAATTACCCCTTGGCATCGCGCATACACAATAGAGACAACCAAATCGCTTAAAGACTTTGGCATTGCCAGCTTCACTTACTCACTGGCGGTATGATAGCCAAATCGCAAAGCGGATTTAACTTGTAGCCAAACTTTAAATGAGTTCAAGTTGTAGATTTAGTGACTATCCCCCTCCCCCCTCTCGCCCCACACTGCCGTCACGCCCACTTGATGGCTGCTGTGGTACTTCTCTCGCTGATGAAGCATAATGATGATGGTTTCGGTTTGATTGATTGATAGCTGAAGGTTGCGGGGGGAGCAGAGGGCGGAGCTAAAAGACAATTTGCACACTTGAAACTAACGCGAAGTGCCACCCCCAAATTATATGCGGCCAGCAAAATTGCCGAATTACTCATACGCCGCGTCATCCGTGTGGTGGATAAATTTAGCAGATGCCGCTCGCTGCATGTGCGAATATGTAACTACATGTCCAATTAATTTTTCGTGAAATTATTTGATTTTTTATATATATCTACATATTTATATATATTTTGGGAAACTTTTTTATGTCAATTATGGGCCGGAAACTCTGGCGCATTCGCCGTTTTGTGTGCAGTCGCAATGGATCAGTGGACGGGTGTGCATCGGGCGTTTATCATACGTGCCTACTACCGGAGCAACGATTCCATCAGCAGCGCACAGCGATTGTTCAAGAAACAGTTTAGCATTTATCAGATTCCACCCTCGAATGTCATCAAATCCTGGCTACGTCACTTTGAATGCACGGGCTCCTCGCAGGCAGGCGGATTTTCCTCACGTTCCTCGTTGCCCGTAAGTTTTCTATGCACAGCTTCGAGATGAGTTGACTGGATTTTAATCGTGATTATTCCACAGCAAATCTTCTGCACGATATGCAATCACTGTTTGAGTAATGAGAAAAATTTCAGCAGCTCCGTTAAGTGACAAATCGGTTTTTAATTTATATACATATACACATAAGTTTTTTCTTCTTCTTGAATTAAATAATAAATCCATTGCTAATTAACGAGTATGTTAAAAATTGCCTCTCAACACTTGGGTATGCCAGTCTCTGCTCGGACATTTGGCTGTCATGGCTAGCTGGCAGTGCTTGACCCAGTTGGATGTGTACAATAATGTGTATGCAAATAATGTGTTGAGAATTTGCTAGAAATAAGTTTCGAGGCAAAACAAACACACATTCCACATAAATCTAAGTAATCAGTTTGCCACATGGTCACAATTCCATTAAAATTTCTATTTATCTCTTATAGGACAAATGAATGGACATTAATCAATTCTATTAAAAGTCTCTTTGAAATAGGATCTCACAAGTGAACTCTCTCTATTGCCTTGGAACTGTTCGTTATTCTGGATACTGTCGTTATATACTCTAAATACCAGCATTGGTTATTCTGTTGAGATTTTCAAGAGTGAGTTTACCAAACGAGTCTCTAAAACTGCCCAACGTTAAAGCGCTTTACATAGTTCTGAAGTACTTCTTATTACTTTCCTATTGAGCCTTAGAATGAACTTACTTAAAGCGTTTGCCAAATGCAACTCTGGTTCCATTGAAGACACAGAGGATGGGCAAAGACTGCTTATGATAGAATTGGAAGGTTTTCGAAACAGCTGTACAGTCGATCAGCCTCCTTTGTGGTGGGTGTGTGTCTTGTTTTTAATAGTTATTAACGAACATAATTTATTGAACTGGAGTCTGCTAAAAGTTCTGCTCTATTTATCAACAAAGCGAACAGCAATGTTCACTTTCAATTTCCCCTTGTTATATGAAAATTAGTAGCAGTTGTTTCTATTTTAAATGGTTGCGACTCCAGAGGTGGACTTTGTGGTTGTACGCTTGACTTACCCTGAAGCAGATTTTCATTATTAACTGAAATACAGAACTGTGTTTCCTTTAGTTCTTGGATCATAGTCGTTCATTTTATCCGATTCATTACAAATAGAAAAAGAGAGGGATTATAATGAATGCGGGCTTCGTTGAGTACAGAAGCCCACAAATCAGCTGAAGTCTTTCGTGCACAGCAAAAAAAAAAATCATTTTTCTGTTTCTTAAATTTGGCAGGCAAAGAGGGAACAATTCATGTGACTTCAAATGAGCACAAACATTGTCAGAGCAGGTAAGAAAGTCGGTCAAGCCCGACTGTAATGTATTCTGCAGTAGCAGCGTAGCTGTTGCACTGCGGCAGTAAACTTTCTTTTGGTCATAGCTTGACATGGCATCACTACTTGATTTTCAAAATTGACAAATAGATGGCGCCACTACTGTCCTTTGATTTAGGTATAGTTCATTTGATCTTTATCATTACTAAATATCTTTAGAAAAAAAAAACCATCTTGCTACAAAACTGAGGGAGATATAACGGTTTTCCCGAATTGAGGAGGCGGGAGTTGGCGTGACAAAAATGTGAGAAATAACTTTATTTTCCCTTTTTTTAAAATTTAATTTTTTTTTTTTTTTAAATTTTTTTTTTTTTTTTATTTTTTTTTTTTTTTTTTTTTTTATTTTAGAACTGTGAAAGTAATTAAATCTTTATCTATATATATAAAAAAGTTCAACCTGACTGACTGACTGACTGACTGACTGACTGACTAGTGACCCTCGTACAGCCTAAGCCATAAAAGGAAGATGAGATTTTCACAGTAGTTTTATCTTATGCTGAAAGTGAGTACTAAGAACGGATTTTGAAAAAATTCTGTCGGCAAATGTGGAAAATTCGCGGAAAACGGTTGTATGAAACTTTTTTGTTTTTCATCCGATCAAGTTCAAACTCATTTTCAAAGATCTATATGAAAATTCCACAACAACTGCATACCAATCTTCCGGAAAATTCACACCGCTGGGTGGAAAGTGGGTGCTCAAGGTTGTATGGGCGAAACTTTAGTTGCCAGCGATTGGCGCCAAACTTATTTTCAAAATTACACATAACAAAACATAAGTTGTAAGCATAGTACGCGAAATAGAGATTTTGGAAAATCCGCACAAGAGGAAATTGGCCGGAAAATTCTAAACCAAAAAAGTTTTTATCATACGATTGGCTTGAAACTCGGTTTGTAAGTATAGAATACGAAATAGTTTAAAATGTTATATTCCGAAGTTGGAAAATTTGACCTGACGGTCGAAAAATTCCCGGAAAATTCTGCATAAAAAAAAACTATTTTCCATCCGACTGGCTTGAAACTCGGTTTGTAAGGACAAAATACGAAATAATTTGTAATGTGATTTTTCAATGTCGGAAAAGCCGCCCAAGAGGAAAATGGCCGGAAAATTCTGCATGCAAAAACTATTTTTCATACCATTAGCTTGAAACTCGGATTGTAAGGTCAAAATGAGAATTTATTTTTAATAATTTTTTTCATTTTCCGATGTTGGAACTATGGCCGGGATGCTCACTGTGAAGTGAATGGGATGTGGGTGGGATGTGGGTGGAAAGTTGTTTTGGAAGTGGGTGGTAAGTGGATGTAAAGTGGGTGAAATGTGGCAGGAAGTGGGAGGGATGTGGGTGGGATGTTAATGGGAAGTGGGCGGGAAGTGGACGGGAAGATGACGGGAAGACGGCAGGAGGTGTGTGGTATGTGGGTGAGAAGTGGGCGGGAAGTGGGATGTGGGTAAGTGGTGGGATGTAGGGTGGGATGTAGGTGGGAAGTGGGTGGGTGGAATGTGGCGGTAAGTGGGAGGAATGTGGGTGGCAAGTGGGTGGGATGTGGGCGGATAGTGGGTGGGAAGTGGGTGGGATTGAAATGGGAGGTGGATGGGATGTGGGTGGAATGTGGCGGTAAGTGGGAGGGATGTGGGTGGGATGTAAATGGTAAGTGATCGGGATTTGGGCGGGAAGAGGTCGGGAAGTTTGCGGTATGTTGGTGGCAAGTGGGTGGAATGTGGGTGGGATGAAGGTGCGAAGTGGGGGAAAAGTGGGTGGGATGTGGGCTGGAAGTGGATGGGATGTGGGTGGGAAGTGGGTGGGATGGAAATGGGAAGTGGATGGAATGTGGGTGGGAAGTGGGCGGAAAGTGGGTGGGATATGGGCGGAAAGTGGGAGGGATGTGGGTGGGATGTAAATGGTAAGTGATCGGGATTTGGGCTGGAAAAGGGCGGGAAGTGTGCGGTATGTTGGTGGCAAGTGAGTGGGATGTAGGTGCGAAGTGGGCGGAAAGTGGGTGGGATGTGGGCGGGAAGTGGTTGGGATGTGGGTGGGATGGAAATGGGAAGTGGGCGGAAATTGGGTGGAATGTGGGCCTGAAGTGGGTGGTAAGTGGGTGTGCGTTGGTTAAATACTGTTGAAGGCGCAGCGAAGCGTGACGGGCTATTTGCTAGTATTATATAAATATAAAAGGTACAGTCCTGTTAGTTTCGAGCTTATAGCGTGGTAAATGCAGGGGCCTGTACACATACTAAATATTTTCCTATCCCGTCCTAAAGGACCAACCCAAATTTTCTAGGCGCTCCAAAAATCAGGAAAATTGCCTTTCATCAAGTGGATGCTGAAAACATACCTCTGCCGCACGACCACATAGTGCATTTTGGATCCCAATGTCCATCATTGGGAACGTATAGATTCCTAAGTCTTTCTCAAAAATTTTAAAGACAACATTTTTCCACAAAAATTCGACGTACATAAGTACTGTTTTGTTGAATCAATAATCACGAACTAAATAACAAAGCAAATTTTTCCCAAGGCTGCCTTAAATTATAATTCAATTCAAATTGGCTTTCCCACTTTTTCCCCATCCACTTCTTTCTCCTCACCCCCATCCCTCTTTCTGAGCTCTCCACTCTTTCCCGACCCATTTCATTCCTCTCCCCCTCACTCTTCCTACACCCAGAAAATTTTCTTTCTAAAATAGGCCAAAATCGCCCTTAAATTAAGAAATTCGCCCATATTTTTGCGCCTTGGGTAAGTTCGCTTTGATTTTAGAAAGGGCCTTTCATAAAAAATACAACTTTATACAGGCCAAAAATGCCCTAAAATTAAGAAATGCTTTTCTAAAAAATAAAAAAATTGTGTTTTAGATTTTAGGGCAATTTTTCTAATAAACACTTAGACAATTTTAGCTGTTAGGTCGATTTAAAATTCCCAAGCGGTTATGGCAGCGCTGGCATAAGGAGGAAGCAGCTGACAGTAAACACTTAAAAAAAGTTTTAGGGGGAGATAGGGCAGAACCGACCACAGACCAATCCGTGAATGGTGGTTGTGTTTTTGGATCCACCCCGCCCCAACCCTTCGGTTTTTAGGGTTTGTCCAACCTCCCCCCCTCTTCCAACACCAGTACCACCTCCTCACACCAAACTACTTTTTCCTAACCTATAGAGATGCATATATAATTAATTTAGAAATAAGCGCATTAACAATTTTTTTTTTACTTACTTTACTTGGACTTGAACACAGGACCTCTCTTAAATACTGAACACTCGGACGACGCCTTAACCCACTCGACTATTTGCCTTAAACAAAACGTGGCGACCTAACCATAGTCAATAATGTACACAGTTGGTCAAGTTGACATGACATTCGATTCAAGTCCCAGTAGGAGCATGCTTTTTCTTCTCATTTTATAACTTTTATTTTTTTAATGTTTTTTTTTTATTTTGCTAAACCCTAAGTAAAGATCATACCTAAGAATTTGTGTGGCGTATTTGGAGCTTAAGTACTCACATTTGCCACTCAGTAAAAAGCAAGAGTCGTGGTCGAGTGGATAAGACATTATAAAATGTCTTGGACTGGGATCCAATCCCCGTAGTAACATACTTTTTTCTCAATAAATGGTTCTTTTTTAAATGTTTTTTTTATTTTAAATGTGTTTAGCATTGCCTTTATTTTATACAATCGTTTTATCGATTACTACATGGTTTAACGCACGTCAAGACAATGCAAAAACTTGCTCAATACTACATCAGTGCAATATATCTAGGCATAGCGAATGGACATTAGTGTGTGTAAACAAATGCCATCACATAGACGGCTTAGTCGTTAAACCCGAACGGCAGTTAAGCGCAGTGCAACTTCGCAAACATTTTTAGAAGGTCGAAGGATTTAGAAACAATTTCTTAAAATTAATGTTTATTTTCTTAATTGTTGGGCAAAGTACCCAAAATTTTTAACAAATATTTTCTAAAATCAAAGACGAAATTACCCTAAAAATTAGAAAAGGCAATGAAGCAAATTGACCCTAAAACTGAGAAAAAATATATTTTTCTAGATTTTAGAAAGTTTTTTTCTATAAAATTCATTTTTAGGGCAACTTTTCTAAAATTCAGACAAATTTTTCTTAATGATAGAAATTTTTCTACAATTATGGTGATTTTTATTTTTTTGGTTTTTTTTTATATTTAAAAAAATTTTTTTTGTGTGTGTGCTCCCCTCTCTCTTCTCTTATTATTTTTTTTTTTTTTTATTTTAGGGACGATAGGGTGGAGGATGATGACAACATTGGGTGTCAATTGGAGAGTATGCTTGTGCTTCAAGGGCTATGGATGGGGAACTCTGGTGTACTCCCTGCGCGCCTGCATAACTAAACGAAGGTCTATGACAACTATGCAGTTTTTGCTATATGATTAATATATATCAGTCAGGCTGACAAATTTTTAAGTACAGATATAAATTCAGAAAGATAAAGATCGGATGTACGATGCTCAAGCTATGACCAAAAATAAGTTCGCTGCCTCAGCCTTGATGCTGTTGCAGGTACAGAGTATATTATATACCCTGTTTATACACACCAAAAATATCATGATAAATTCCCTTCAAAGTATGCTACGATTATACATAACAATAAATCCGCAAAATATTTCTATTTTATTGTACATTAATGTACAATGTGGATTATGTATGACGCAGCCATAACTGACCTTCAATGTGCTCGATCAAATTGATATTTTTAGTTGAGATAAAGTTTTCATTCTTATAGAGTCATTTACGATGATTTCTTGTTGTGTATAAACATGGTAATGGGCGGGCTTGGACGCCTTTTTTCTTGTTGTGGTGTGATTATAAAGGAATTTGAATACGAAATTATAAAATTTTCTGCTGCATAAGGGTAAGCAATGAATAAGCTGTATAGTAGGCTAGTGATTTGTCTTAAATTCTAATGAAAAATTTCAACAACATGCGTTGCATACTTATGGGCAATAGAAATTAATAACATTTCGCAAGCAAGTACTCTAAATTATATATATTCGCATAAAAAATCACAGAATTATTTGGGATGATTTATTTGAAAGCTAATTCATTTAATGAAAGGTATAATTTATTACTATATTTATGCTATATATATTCAGGTATTCAAAAAAGAACAGAAATGAACTAATTCTCGCTAATTTTGTGGCAGATTTTGTTTACTTTATGAAATCAGGTTAATCCTTAGCTTCAATTAAAAGACTTTTTCCTGTGGCCCGCAGCCCCTCTTATAAAAGTTAAATTAATATTATAAAACAAAGCAAAAATACAAAATGTCATATATTTATTCAACTGACGACGACATGCTTAAATGTCAAAACTGCCTTCTTGGCCTTCAACTATTCCATTTCGCATTCCACTTAGCCAATCAAAACATCAACTGTCAGCTTTCGTTGAAAGTAAATCTCTCCTCCTCCTCCTCCCTACCCCTACCCACCCATACCCTACTCATTCCTTACACACATGCCATTGACATGTTTGCTTTGGCACCTTGTAAATATGTCCACTTCAACGGTATATCATCAAGTTGTCATTTCAAATAAAAATATTTTAGGCCCAGTGACAGGCAGGCCTGCCTTGAGAAGGATTCCCCCAAGGATACACAACATCAAATCCGCCCCACCCCCCCATCAACGGTTATTAAACATTATGCTTACAGATTACAATCGGAAAATGCGCATAAGGTTTTACATTCCCATGTCAAGGTATTAGTTTGAGATATGTGTGGGAGCAAAAAATAAAATTAGGAGGCTCTGCTTTCCCTCCATAAACATAAAATTTCCACCAAATGCCGGAAAGGAACGTCAAAGCCAGCGGCAGGAGCAGCCAGCAGCGATTCCTGGGTATCATAATTTCGAAATGACAGGTAATTTGGGGCAACGCACAGGAACACCGGATCTGAGCGACTGAAGTGCGAGATGGGAAATGGGAAAATGATGCGAGTTTATTAAGTATCGTTACTCAAAATGTACCAACAAAATCCTCCCAACAAATTTATGATACGCAATTTTCAGCAAACAGAAAAAAAAGAACGGAAAAATTTATATTGTAAATACGCGGGAAGTACTTGAGTGTTTAGATAGTGGGGGTTTACTCCACTTCCTTCAGCTTGTGTAATCTTGAAATGATTTAAGTACAAGAAAAATGTTGCCGCACATGAACACGCCAACTAATGAGCAGAGTTATTTGGGTATCTCTGGCACACGCCAAGGGGAGCCTTAACTCAGTTGGCCTGGCCATGACTCCGTGAGGGTGGTTTAAAGTCTAATTGAAATTTAGAGAGCTGCTACGTGTGTGTGAGTAACAAAATTATCGCCAGGTGTGAAGTGTCGCTCCGAAAATGCCAGCAGGGTCTGATGCATAAAGGGGAACGCATTCAGGTACATAAGCAATTTTCTTTTCGAAAGGCAAAGGTTGAACATGGCAAAGGAAGTCAAGAAAGGCAATCAAAAAACAGCAACCTTATAAGAGAGAAAGCTTATTAAACCAACGAGGGATGCTTGTAGATTTGGAAAAAAAAATGGGTAATTTATTTAAGAAGTAGAATCAAACAACCATCAATTCATTGTGTTCAAGTGACTCAGGGCGATTAGGTAAAGCATAAGATCGCCAGAAGGGCATCTCTATTGAATTGGTACATTACGAAAAAAGAGAAACCCGTTGACCTATTGAAAGGAGTGTTTGACATTTGGTTTTGCCAAGTTTCATGGTCATGAATAAATCAAAGATCCAACAAAATTATACGGTGAAGTCAAAGTCGAGGATAAATATATGAGACCGCAGAGTGGCGGCTGCAGGACAAAGAGCTTGAATTAATTTGTCAAGCTGTAGGATTCTTTAGATGCTGGTTCGCCGCAGTCACTTTGGTGGAGATGAGGGCTACAAAACCAGCGGAGCCCAAAGGTTTTAAGTAAGGCCACAAAGAAGGTCAAGGAGAGTCAAAGCTGGAAGAGGATAACCCGATTACCTTCCAATTTCATTTAGAGCTATTGCATTGGATAAGACAATATTTCACAGAAAATAACCGTTCACTCCTCTACCTTAGCCCAGCCCATTGTATAAATAGGATGCCAAATTTGTAAAACCCTGTGCTAAATAAAAAACACCTTTTGCCCGGAAAGACAATTAATATGAAATAGTCACTGACTTATCACACTGCCCTCGTAGCTTATTTTACCAAAAATAAAACAAACACAAATTAATAATTTTCTTACATGCTGGAAAATCTGAAAAAATTGCATACTTTCAGGCTGACTAAATAAAATAATAGAAACAAAATTTAAAATGCTTAAGAATTATCTATTAAAAGGGTAATTTAGGTGATAGGTATGGAAAACAAAGGTAGGTAGGTATTACCGGCTGGCCCCATGTAGGGGGGGGCCACACATAGACCTTACGGTCCTTAGTGAGGCCGGGTGTTTTATGGTACCATTTCCTTTAGAAATCCTGTAGGATTCTTGACGTTTTGGCAAATGCCAATAGTTGTTTGGGGGAGCTCTTGGCTGCCTCTTCCAGAGTGGTGAAGCTTGGGGAGTGCAGATGTTTTAATCTTGTCGTGGCGATTGCTGGGCAGCTGCAGATGAGGTGTTCTAGAGTTTCTGCTACTCCAGGTTCCTTGCATTTCCTGCAGGTGTCTGTTGTCGTGATGCCTAGCTTTATCAGCGTGAGCGGCTGCTAGGCAGTGACCAGTTAATATGCCTATAAGCAGTCTGCAGTCTCTTCTTTGGAGCTGCAGCGTATAGGCGTGAGTTTTTTTTCTCTTATTGCACATAATTTTAGAGATTCTACAGCCGGTCGTGTTCTTCCACTTTTCCTCTGCTTCTTTTCTCCGCTATCTCCTCCATCTTGCTGTATAGCGTCTGTAGGGAGATAGGTATATTTAGTGTTGCTTCTCGGCTTAGTGCGACCCCCGGCTTTTTGCAAGAGTGTCCGCCATTTCGTTTCCATCGATGCCCTGGTGGCTGGGAACCAGTAGATTTGCACCTTGCTGGAGGTGCTGAGGGAATCTAATGCTTCTCGCTTGCCAGAACATTTTTGGAGTTGATGGCGTGACTCTGCATTGCTTTGATTGCCGCTTGACTGTCTACGTATATGTTGATTTGATCGTTTGGTGCGTGTAATTCTGCCAATTCGGCTGCTTCTCCTTATGGCGAAAACTTCCGCCTGGAATATAGGCAGTGGTTTGGCAGTTTGTAGGAGAGTTTCAATTCCGGTTCTTGCAGTACACGGCGGCTGCGACTCCTGAGGCCATCTTTGAGCCGTCCGTGAAGAGGTGCATTGCTTCCTGAGCCAGCCCTGTACGCCAGTCTTCTGGTCCCAGTAATGCTGATGCGCCTGTAAAGTTGGTTTTTGGGATCATGTAGTCCGTGCTACTGTTGATCTCTCTGCCCACTGTGCTGTGTCCATAGCTTTGTAGAGCCATGGTGCCAGCCGCGCAAAGACGTTGGGCCGTCCTGTGTGCAGTGAGGCGTGCTTGGATGTCCAGGGGGTTGACACCTAGGATGTGTTCCAGTGCTTTTGTTGGAGTAGACCGTAGCGCCCCCGTTATGCAGACCAGTGCCTGCCGCTGGGCCTTTTCCATCAGCTTTAGATATGTGGACTTCTCTGTGGCTTGCCACCATACCAAAATACCGTGTAGTAGTATCGGTCGTATAACTGTTACGAAGAGCCAGTGTGTTAGTCTTGGTGATAGGCCCCCAGTGCTGCTTAGCATCTTCTGGGATGCATATAGCGCATTGGTTGCCTTTTTCACCCCTTTCCCTCCACATTGAGTCTCCAGGATAGTTTACTATCGATTACTACTCCAAGGTATTTTACGTTGTTTTTTGGCGTTAGCGGTGTTCCATTTATCGTGGGTGGAGTCCATTGCGGTACCTTGTATCTCTTGGTGAAGAGAATGAGGTCCGTCTTTCCGCATTGATGCTAAGTCCGGCTTCTGTGGCCCACTTTAGTATCTCTCTGAGAGTAGAGTCCATGATTGAGCTGACAGTCGATGGACATTTTCCCATAATAATTATGCTTATGTCGTCGGCATATGCGGTTATCTTGGGTGCTTTCCTGCGAAATTTTTTAAGTAATTCGTTGACCACAAGGTTCCATAGAAGAGGTGACAGGACTCCGCCCCTGGGGCGTTCCGCCGTGTGCCTCTCTTGTAATGGTTGTGGTACCCCACTCGGCTTGTACTCTTCTGCAGCTCAGCAGGTTATATATCCAGGAGTCCAATGCCGTGTGTATTGCTAGGGCTCTTAGGCTTCGCATTATTGCTTCTGTAGTGACGTTGTTGAATGCACCCGAAATGTCAAGGAATGCTCCCAGGGCAAATTCAAATTCACAAAACCTTTAACTTAAGTGTTTTTAAACTTTTAATTTTTGTTCAAAACAATATACAACCTTCTTTTTGTGCAGTTTGTAAAGCTTTAAAGCTAAGCAAAATAAAAGAAGTCGACCATAAAACTGATTGTATCACCGGCGACTAAAACTGCAGATGCTGCAAATTAATACACAAATAACAAATCTACTATGGTTTATCAGAGCAAGGCGCAAACTGTACGCAGCTTGATCGGCATTAAAAAATAGCTAGAAGTGTTTGCAAAGTTGCTTTATAAATAGGAAGGATAGTTTTTTGTAATATAAATTAGTCAATGATATTTAATTATTTGATATTTCCCCCCTAATTGTAACTGACTTTTTAGTCAATGTTTTTAAGATACTTTTCACACAATTCATAGTTATGCCTACATTTATTTGTCCTAAATATAAAATTATACACAATAAGTTAAAATTTTCTATATTTATAAATAACAAGTTTAACCAATAGATTACTTTTAATTTACGGTGTCAAAATCTGCTTATGACCATGGCGGGAATAATGGGCTAAGCACAAATGATGCTAAATGCAAAAATCGATTATAGTTCATAACTTGGGCCCAAAAACTGACCGTGTTATAAATATTTTCATATTTAAGGAGACAGCTGCTCAAGAATATGTGTAACACACGGTTTCTTGACACGCAATATACTATCCACCGAAAGCATATCGATTTGTTCAAGTATTTCAAAGTCTGCAATCACTTAGAAAACATATGATTGAACAGTACCGACCTCTGTTTGAGATTTCATTGCTAAACAGTTCGTGTAAGTTTTGGGCTTAAGAACATTTTTCTTCATTCCATTCCAATCCATTGTTCGAATATTCTGGTAACTATAAATTCTATTGAGAGCCATTTTGAACTCAGAAATTCTGAGTATTTTACACAATTTTAATTGTGTTTGATGATGAAGCAACATCGATTGCTCTAACTTCAGCAACTATCGATTAAAAGTGATGCCATGCTATGATATTCCAGGACAGAGATGGCCAGCGAGAGCAAGGCCAAAAAGTGAGTGAGTATTGGTGTGCGAAAATAAAGCGTCGATAATTTCCTTCAACCTAATCGCTTTTGGTCTCAGCTTCGGCAAGCGTTCGTGTGAATAGCGAAATGTTTTCGCCCCCTGGAAGTAACCTGAGGCCATCGCTGTTCTAGGATGATGCTATTTTATCTTTCAAAATAACTATAAATACCGCCAGCCGCCATTTTACTTATTCTCCAGCAATCGGCATTTAAAAACTCCAGATCTGAAGCCAAATTGGCAACACTGACTGTAAGGTACACTTTCTAAGAAATTAAAAATACTTCTAAGTGAAGAAACTGCAGAAAAAAAAACTTTTTAAATCTTTAGGTAAATTTTTAGAAGCTTAAATACTTCCAATAAAACACAATTTGCGGGAAAGTTTCTTTTTGTAAATAAAAATTGGTTTCATTACCATAACCCCAAGAGCAAAAAACATACGAGCCGCCAAAATCAACGCCATAGCCGAATATTCACGGTGCAACCACTTGGGTGTGGTGTACTATGAGCTGCCACAACAGAATGAAACCATCACAGGGCAACTCTACCGAACTCAGTTGATGCGGGACGAGCGTTAAAACAAAAATGGCCACAAAACGAGCATGTTGCGCAGCCACCCGCAGTAGAACCCAGACATTGCCCCCTCTGACCACTATTTGCTCGATGACCCATGTCACTCAAAAAAAACCGACAATAGTTTGGAAAAAATTAATTTTTAACCAATTTTTCACAAAAAAAGCGTCAAACTTGGAAAAAAAAACTCCCTAAAACTTTTTTGTACAGGATAAAAGCTGTTACCCGAAAACTTCTTTAACGAATTTTCATGCAAGTTTCGCATATTATCTTCATACAAGTTGGTTTGGTAGAGTAGAGGCTACGAGACTGTTCAGGGATTATTTTCCCTAGGCTTGAAGGCTATGAAGATTTTAAAGAATTTGTTGGGACCATTAAAAGAGATCCAGGGTTCCTAACTCCTTATCAAGTCATGCTTAAGGTTTTATTTAAGTCTTTGAATGCGTCTGATAATTTTTACACGAGACGCCCTCAAGAGGGCGTATCTAGACTTTATTCAAGATTTAGTATGGAACATTATTAGAAATCAAATTTCTAAACTAGTTCTACATACTAAAGGTGGATCCTGATAATATTTGTAAGAGCCATTCTTGGGGTATTTTACGTTTCAAATTTATACTAAGTAGCAATTTTGAAAGTCCTTCCGCTGGTCCAAAATCCAATCCGCAAATGGGGCCGTTTTCGAGAAATCGCGTGGAAAAGCTAGTTTTTGGTTTTTTTTAATACCTTTAGAAAAATGCGTATATCTTTGGTACCGGTTCTTGCATTATGATCAGGTAATGCTTACTTGGAAGGTAATTGAACGCCCTATCATTCGTTTTTACACTACTTCTTAATCCGGTGCTGGTCTTAGGCGTTATAAAGGCTTTTATCGGCAACTTTGCATTAAATTTATCACTTTTTAAAAAAAAGCTGAATTTTAAGTGCAATTTTCGCAAAGAAAAAATTGTGTAAAATTTTTATGGCTGGTCACTAAAGATTTATCTATTTAAAATGCAACGCCACATAACTCACTAAAATCCGATGAAGAATAAAGAAGTTATTGGCATTTTAGTAAAAAATGGCAGGTTTCAACTTCAAGCAAATTGACTTAGTTTGACTGTTTTATGTTCGGTGGGTGGGGTTGTAACCATTCAAACTATTCTATTAAAGGGCTACATGACCTAACAAATTATTTTTGTACCGTTTTGGTATTTTGTGTTGCCTAGGTTCGAAAATAAATAGAAAAATGCCCGCAAGCATATCAAGATCATTTTGCATCCAATTTGACGCCTACATTAATTTCCACCTAAGTCAATCACAAAAATCACTCCACCGGGTACAAAATATGGTAAATGCTAAGCATTTCGCACATTTTTTAATTGAAACCTTCTTTATTCTTCAACGGATTTTAATGAGTTATGTGGCGTTGCATTTTAAATAGATAAATCTTTAGTGACCAGCCATAAAATAAATTTTACACAATTTTTTTCTTTGTGAAATACCTTAAAATCCAGCTTTTTTTAAAAAAGTGATAAATTTAATGCAAAGTTGCCAATAAAAGCCTTTATAACGCCTAAGACCAGCACCGGTTAAGTAGTGTAAAAACGAATGATAGGGCGTTCAATTACCTTCCAAGTAAGCATTACCTGATCATAATGCAAGAACCGGTACCAAAGATATACGCATTTTTCTTAAGGTATATATATTACAATTACAACGATGTATCAACAGCCAAAAGAATGATAAGAGCTTGGCTTTAGTCCCTCTGTGAGACTAAAGCTTAATTTTTAAAGTATAACAGGGTCATTAGGATTATCTGTAACATTTGCAACAAATCTCTCAATATTTCATTCAAACCAAACGCACACAGCTCGTTTAACTTTGGCTATTAAAAATGGCGCTATTGATGTGAATATTTATGTTAACGTATGTATGTCTTCTTTTTCATAATGTCGGATTATCTAGGCACATGTCTTCCAAAGATTTATGTGTCAAGAATCGCAAACAGGCAGGCGGATGGGCCGCCACACAGAGGCAGCTTTAAGCTCTAAGGAAATTGAAATCTTAAGCTTTATTGTTTTACTGGCCTTCTGAACCGAAACCGAAAACAGGCCCCGACCCTTCCGTGGCATGCAAAGCAACGTAAGAAAGTGAATAAAACTGCAGCAAAAGCAATTTTCATAAATATTTAATGGGCACAAGAAGCGCAAGAATAATAAGAATAATGGCGGAGAGGGGAGGGAGTACCAGTTGGGGTTGCCGAAACCGGCTCAGACCATATTTGTGTAGATATATGACACTCACATATGCCACACACTATAGGAAATCTGTGCTCCACGGCCCAGGCAGTGTCATTAAAAGAAAAAACTCGCGCGGAATGCTGAAAAAGCAGCCTGCTTATTGTTTCTGTTTCTGTGTCCTGGCCAGTTGGTGTGCTGTCCTTCAAGTGTGCCCATTACAGACAGCAAAAATCATAACAATAAACTGGTGAGGGGGTCGAGGGGGTGGCGGCAGTACAGTGGGGGCTACTGTTACTTAATCGATGATGATGAATAATTGATTCGCAGCGAAGCGCCCAAGCATGGAAATGAAAATGTCGGCGGAGCTGTTGCTGATGAAGAAAAAGCGGGGTGGGGGGTGGGGGTGCGGGGACGGCCTGTGTTTCTATATGCATGTATGTGGTTGTTCCTGTGTTCTTCTGTGTGTAACGAGTGGCAAATTTCAGGAAACGGAAATGGCAATTGCAAGCGATGGCGAAGGCGCAAAGCAACTCAAATGAAATGCCAACACAGCAACACGGGCAAGCAAAGCGGAAAGCGTGGAAGTGCAGGGAGGGGGGAAGGGGGACGGAGACAGGTGCCAGGGAAGACAATTTGCTGGTTTTTACATTTTATTTGGAGCTCTCTATTTGAATGAGGCAGGAAGCGGGAGATAAAGCAAGATGCAGCTAATGTATTCCAGTTCGAAGTCAAAACAGTGAAAGTTAATTTCATCGACAAAAACTTAATTATGTTGCTCATTTAACCTGCAGCTGTTTTGGAGATGGCAAGTTAGATAGCTAAATGTTGGAAAAGAAAACAACAATGTTATACTTAAATTATGTACTTGCGGTGTCCATATAGAGGTAAGTGCGACAATACTTTAATAAAGCACAAAATTCTAATTTCAAGCACGTTTTTTAATACCGAATACTTGATTTAAGATTGCTTCCGGTATATATCAAGAACATTTCAAACTATTTTAAAATATTTTTGATCATAATCTAAAGTCAAACCGGATTAACTCTTTTAATAAGTCCAAAATATTCTTTGTTAAAACAAATCAGTTAATTTCTAAAGTCAGCACAATGTTCTTGGTAGGACCAAAATTCCTAGTTCTAAAGCTATTTCCAATTTGTTTATGAAATGAGATCTCTGTACTAAATCAAAGAAAGCTCGAAAATTCAAAGGACCTTGAATTAACCAAAGTTCAAAATGGGTATATAAGAAATTTATCAAGGAACAATAAAAAATGACAGAAGAAGAGATTCGGTTCAAATTAACACTAGGCATCAAGCTTTAGTTTATAAAAGAGTTGGTAGCGATTATAGATTCGTGTACAGAGCTCGAATCTGTTTTTGGAAATTTTTAGAACCGATATGTGGGGGACCAACATATACTTATGAACGAACTTTTCATGAACTCATCGTATAGTAAAAATTTTCAGCCCGACTTTGATTGCCCCGTTTCTCAGCGGAAGCAATGTTTAATAGCCTCCCTTAATGTTACTTAGCAGAGCACAAACATAAATGTTAACTTATTAGTTTATTGTAACTGGACAGCGCACGCTTCACCCAATGGCCTTTAATGAAAGCGCGAAAGTAGGCAGCATATTTCTACAGGCATTGATCCCAAATATATAATAAAACTTCGCTTTTTATTAAACGATCTGTATGAAAATGTCAGTTATTTACAAGGCTGCAAACCTCCAAAATTTTGCAAAAGGTTCGGTCTAGGGGTTCGAACCCGTTGTAAAGTATTAGGTTCGGTTCGCGGACCGGTTGACGGAACCCCTAAACCCTAGGTTTTGGTTCGAACCTCGGTTCGCTTGAATATAGAAGAATTCTTTCGGTTAATAATCACTTATTAATTAAAATAATATTCTTCACGTCAATAATGCAATTTTTTGTTATCAAATTCATAAAAACTCTCATTAAGAATTTCTTTTTGGAGTTTCAGCATATCGGTAATGTGCTGCTTTGTTGAAAAATCGGGATGATGATAATGTTAACATAATGTTAACATTACAGTCTCCATAATTGCATTCCTTTTATACTCTGCAGTTGTCATTTAAAAGATGTCCTGCTCTGTCCGTATAAATTTCACCTAGAGAAATGTCGTAGAATCGGAGAACTTTTGAATGATACAAGTCAGATTACAAGGAATTTCGATATTTCTATATTGTGTGTGTCGTTGAAAAAACTACTAAATTTGTTGAACCGAACCTAATTTTTCGAAAAAGTGGTCCGGTTCGGGCTTAGGTTCGAGGAGTCAAAAATATAAGGGATTCGGTTTATGGTCCGGTTCGTCGGACCACAAAAACCCGAACCGAACCGGATCTAAGGGGTTCGGTTCAGGACCGGTTTGCAGCCTTGGTTATTTAGCATGTTGGGTTTAGTTATTGGGTCTAGCAACATGTTCTTAGTTATTTAAGAAATAGTTGAAAGAAATATAACAAAAACACAAGAAACAAAATACAAAGTTTTTATACTTCACACAAAATGATTACATGCAGAGTGTGTCAGTTTGGTAGTTCGGTGTTATGTGTTTAGGTGTGTTTCTCAGATGCTGCCCATGGGTATATTAATGTGAAATTATAAGCAATGATAGATAGCTTTACAATTGTGGCAGTTATTCAAAATTTTTCAATTGCGTGGGTGGGGCAAACAAATTTGAAACAATTTCAATAGCATTTCAAAATGTTTACTTTACCTCCTCTAGTACTGATCAAGAAAATATAGTCGTAGTAGTAGTAATATTTTTATTTTAAAAATTGTATAATACTAAAATAAAAAGTAATGTTTTAAACATATTAATAAGAAAATTTGTATGCAATTTATCCGTCTGCCAAACTCAGCTTCCTTCGAAGATTCCTACCACTACCACTTTCGAGTACTATGTACATCGTTCCTCTCCAGTGGCCGAGCTGGTTCCTTTCAGATAGAATCGTTCACAATATTTTGGGAACTCAACTAGTATGTGTCAGCCGTCACCGTTTAGCGCCATCAGCGATGTCTTTTTCCAGTGTAACCGCCTGAGTTCGCTAAGCATATGGAGATTAAGAGGTATACGTCTTCTCTAACACGCAGGTTACACAGGGAGCATACTTCGTTTGCTATTGGAATATGAGGTAAGAAAATTTAAGGCGAACAGTTCAACTCGTGCTTTTAATATTACTGATATGCTGAAGGAGTCATAAATGTCGCTAAAATAATTTCCTTAATTTAAGTTGTGCTTTAATAGTTTGTGTTTCTGGTGATACTTTGGATCGCTTTCTGCTCACAGTTTGCTCTTGCTTCTATTTCCTCACCTTGGATTATTTTCGGTTGCATCTTTGGTCAGTTGTGGACTTTACTTTCATTCCAACTAATACTATGCTTTTTAGCTAGTGTTTCCAAAGTCGAAAGAATTGCGATTTAGAACAGAATAAGTGATTCGTAACAATTTTGGGCAGTCTGCTTTGCGGCATATCCATCATTTTATTAATATAAAGAAAGTGCTGTTTGAGGGTTTGCAGAGTGGGCGAGACCAGTTTCAAGGTAAATGGCGTATGTTGGGACCTTGTTAGGTAAACGAAAAATGTTCTTTATGTAGAGCCGCAGCAATTGCTCCACCTCTTCGTTATACTGGTAACCCTAGACTTGTCCTGCATAGCACATTATCAAGTTATCAAGTAAGTTTCATGCTTTGGTTTACGTGTTTTCCCCCGAGAAGAGATATCCAAGTGCTGTTCGTCTTCTTTGCGCTTGCGAGTTTTTCGGCAATAAGTTTTGAGAAATTCATATTAGGTGTAAGTGTAACTCATCCATTTGCATATAGATCTGTTAGTAATATCCCATGGATCTGTAAAGATAATTTCTAAATAAAAGACAGCACAATAATTTGTATCAATTTATTTTAATATACAGATAATATATAACACACAAAAATATCGGTTGCTAAAACTTTTTCCTGCTTATCATATCTATAGTATCTATAGAATTATATCTAAGGAATTAAGAACGCGCCTAGTTAAATTACTGTACGTATTTTGATTCAAGAACTTTAGTTCTCGTCTTAAACACATTTACGTTCGTATTAAGTACTTCCAAAAACAAAGCAGGATTAAAATATTATAATATATACCCATGATAAAGTAACTACAAGGTAGTGCAACCGAAAGTGAAAATTTATCTAACCAGAGGGCTACTGCGCACACAAAAACCAGGCTTACTTAGTCGTTACCTAAGTGTTTCGCATTATTTCAGGAAGTCGAAGTCGACCATATCAGTTTGATATACTGGATTACAACTTTGACTCATTGAAACAAGGTCGACTCATAATACTGAAGCAACGCAGTGACAAGTAAACCGTATTTAATGGTGAGAGTTGGTCATGAAGGGTTGATTTGTTCTAAAGATATGCCTATCCTCCTAATGAGTGTTTGGAGTCTCTCTGTCTTCTACTGTTCTGTGTAAACCAGCGATTGTCACCGGATGTCCCCAGGGGCCGACGACATTTCGCTATTTACACATACCTACCGAACGCATGCCGAAGCTGGAGCCCAGCGAGTTAAAAGTCCTTCAGTCGCTGTCAGATCGAAGCTGCACCATCAGTACACTCTCACCTTTTGGTCTCGCTCTCGTTGACAAACGTCACCTAAGAGACCGACAACTAGTTTCCCCAAAGTCTGCCTCTTAGTTGGCCCCAAACATCTGATTCTGGCTAGTGAAATGAGGCAGAACAAGTTGGGAAATTTATAAAATATTTCGGTTGCGTTTACGCAATTAATTTGCAGACAATGCAACTTGCAACAAAAGACTCAACACAATGGCCAGAGATGGCATAGATATGGGGCCGAGGCTAATAATACGCTTGCTGCTGCTTTGGCGGGACATTCGGGACAATTGCGGCTGTTGCTGTCGCAAACATGGAAAGGACAACGTCAACGACAACTATGGCAACGGCAGCAGCTCAAAATAAATTGCAATTTTATCGCATATAATTCAATTAAATGATTTGCTTTTCGCTTTCCCTGACAGCATTTCGTCCGCCTTTTTGGCTCTTGTACGCATTTTTTTTCACTTGACACTCGCTGCGCTTTTTGGTGATTTATTGCCCCGCCCAGCGCCATCGCCAGCGCCCCGGGTGTTTCTGCACTGTCGCCCGTTCTGTCCGGCGTGTCTATTGTGTCTATCTAAAAATAAGTCAGAGCTCCGCACTTGGCTGCATATTTAAATTGTTGGCAGAAATCGAGTTACTGACTGCTGACTGCCTGCCACAAAAATTAGATTTAAATATTTTGGCATTTCTCCATCAATTTTCATATTGTAATGCAACGACTTTTCCAATATTTGGCTTGATATGTGAACCCTGTGCTGCATGGAGGAATGCTGATAGCAACTGATGTGGAGGCTCAATCATTTATGCAGCAATCAGTGCTGACGTCTTTTCCACACGTACGATTACCGAGCAGCAACTCGGAACGAGTGAAGCATATGCCAGGGGATTGGGGACGGATGGAGATGGTGGGGAGTAAATTCAATCGAAGACAACAATGCAGGAGAATGGAGATGAAGCTTGATTCCAAATTGGCAAATGAATCTGATTAAGATAAAAGGTTGCCATTACAAATACAAATTTTTTGTAAATGTATTTGCATAATTTGTTCAATGTTAAGTTTGTTCGAATTAAAGTAAAAAATGCAGAAACAGAAGTTTTTTTTAAGCAAAAATATAAATTGGATCAGAAAGGGAGATTTCCTGGAAGCAACACTTTAAGATGTCTTCTAATAATTACTTCAGCTTTTCTGCGTGTAGAAAAGAAACCACTGTTAGAACAGAACCTTGTCGGTTTCCCCTCGAGTTTTTTAAACCCTTGATTTTGGTTCAAGACACTTTCCTTAAGCTACAATAGCAAACAATTTGAGCTTTTTGGGGAGAGTTTTTAGAAATTAAAAAAAAAGACTTGGCGCAGTATATAAAATTATTTTTGTGTGCTGAACACCAATCTGATTTTTACATTTTTAATATTTTTGAGCCTTGAACCCTTTTTGAGCTTAACTTGCAGTTTTTGTGTCTGTTTAAAAATCTGTTTAAAATTATCGTTAAAAATTATTTTTCAACTTTAATGGAAACACGTGTCCAAATTTGAGCTTTCTATCACTGACCGTTTAGGCTGTGCGATGATTGCCAATGAATCAGTCAGTCAGGATACTCTCTTTTATACATATACTGCCATGTTTCAGTTTTCACTAAAGTGAATTCGAATTTTTTACATGTTCTCTTCTCTATTCAACAATCAAGGAAATCCGTATCATACCTACAGTTTCTACTTACTCTTTCACACGACTGATTCAAATTAAAACGTTAAAACTGATTAGCCAAATAAATGTTATGCAGCAGCACATTTAACGAATTCGAATTCGAAAATATTTGTCGAAAGTGAAGCCCGGAACAGGCCTGATAGAGATGAATAAATCTTTGCTTATAATATCGTAGAATTGTTTGTAATACGTTTTTTTTAAGCTACGAAATTGAACTATACGATGATTTTGCAGACCTCCTAAAAATCGGTAGGGTTTTGAACCCGCGAAACTTTATGTTCAGAAGTCGCTGAAAATAGGTTCAGGTTGGAACCGGGGTTCAAGAATAAACTTGATTGATTCTTGATTTTTTCCTGATTCGGTCTAGAATGTAGGAACGGTAAGAACGGTTCGCTCTTCAATTCTGACTTTGAAATTAATTCTTAAAAATTTAAAAATAGAAATACAATTTTTAATAGAAGAAAAAAGTTTTAATTTAAAATCGTTTCGTTCTCAATTCAAAATCTGTTAAAATTCAATAATAGAAAAAAAATCTTGATTCAAGAAAAAAAATCAATTTAATTTAAGATCATTTCGTTCTTGATGTAAAAACGAGATCTTACTTTAAGTACAATTCGCTCTGCTTAACATATCCAAAACGTTCTTAAAAACAAGAATTTAAGGATTTATAATGGAATCAAGAAATTCCGTACTGAAATCAAGAATTTGAACTCGACTTTTTTTACTTTTGTTGATTTGTACGCTAATTATAATTCAAAAAGTATCAGATAGGAGGGTGAGAGCACACTCATAAAAATCTAGAACGAATAATTTGAGTACGAACGCTCTTGAAAAAAAAATTCTAGTTGCACTTGAATTTTCAAGAATTTCGCTCTCGGAATCGAGACAAATGCTTTCTTAATGCGGTTCTATAGGCAAGGGGAGTGAGGAAACGCAAACTTTGCGAGAATAACGTTGGACGCGCTCTTTAAAAGAGAGACATCGCATGCGCAGTTTGTCGTTGTCATATATGACAGTAGCCGGCCGTTAATTCTGTTAATGTAGAACATTAAGATTGGGTAAAAGTAATTTATTAAACGACTGTAAAATGAAATAACAATTTTTAAAACAACACATAAAAAAAAATTTTTTAAAAATTAAAAAAAATTAGTCAAAGTTTTTGTGCCTTTTACAGCGCTGGCTCAAGGTCAATGGTTGATAACAATTTAATGCAACCAATACAATTCAACAGAGATAGCTCACAACATTACACCGGAATAGCAATTGGTATGTCTGGACAGACTGTTTCGGATTTGTCCCCAAATCCTCATCAGCAGACTTCTATGCTTATTCACACTCCAACCATGGTATTCATTGCTATTTAAACGACAGAACGCCGAATAAAGACTTGAGAATTTTACATTTTTTGTAAATCCAAGCCCCGACTTTTCTGATATGAAGTAGTCAGCCTGGAAGTATACCATGTTTTATGAAGGAGTGGCCAATGTTATGTTGTTAGCTAAAACTGCGTTTATATCTTGGCTGTTGCCAAAATAAAATAAAAAAAATGCTTCTACGGGGACTTGATCCACGGTCGAGCTCTTGCGGCAGGCCAAATACCAAACGCGTTGGGTCATAAATATGCTTGCCTGCCTAAAAATTGCATACTAGTGGGGTCCAACCAAGTGTACATATATGATTGTTCATAACTCTTAAAACAAGACTCACACACACCCCACAAAGGAGAATAGTCGTCTGTACAGTTGTTTCAGAAAACTCTTGGTTCCATAATCAACTGGCTTTGGCTATCTATTTGGCCATTGCTATGACTCTTCGTTAATTCGAAAGGCAGCACAATTGGAAAAGCTGACCATAACTGACAATGCCAAAAGTCATTGTTTACTTGTGTCCACCCATTTCGGTCCTTCTGTATCAGTGGGTGAAACGCTATCCTTTCCAAGGCTGCAAACCTCTAAAATTTTGCAAAAGGTTCAGTCCGGGGGTTCGAACCCGTTGTAAAGTCTAAGGTTCGGTTCGCGGACCGGTTCCTGAAACCCCTGAACCCAAGGTTCTGGTTCGAACCTCGGTTCGCTTGAACATAAAAGCTAAGTTTCCATTTATTAATACTCGTTTTTTACTAACTAGCTAAAATAGTTTTAGTTTAGTTCCCTGGTTCTCAGGTACCATTCAGCTCCCGCAATGCGCCTAAGGATTTTTGCCTGAACCTCTCTAATCTTTGTCAGGTGACTCTTCGCGGCGATTTTATAAATTTATAGGCCGTTTCTCCATAACGGAGCCAGAATTGCCTGGCACACCAGGACTTTATTCCTGAATGACAGTTTGTTCTTGAAGTTCAGGAACCACCCCATGAGCTGACCGTGTAGCAATATGTAGTCCTGGTCAGCAGTCACGACGGGTGAAATAAGTCACTGAAGCACACTTGTCCGTGTTTATGGCAATGTTCTATCTAGCGGCCCAGTTGCTAAACTTATTCAGGTATTCTTGAAGGGAATCTGTGTTTAGAACACTTAGAACACGTAGTAATAAACAATGATTTGTTCAAGATTTTAGAAAAGCAAGCGTAATAAAAATCCATTGGTTGTTAATCGTTCAGCTCCGATTGCAAAAACCTTTAGAACTTAGTTAGCGTTTGCATACTTTGTAGATAGAGTTCTATTGAGCCACGCAGCACTAGTTTTTTCAACTTATCTACAAGCAATAGATTTCATATTGTGTGAGTAGAGAGTTTCTTACAAAACTCTACTAGTGTGGAACTGAACTTCCTTAAAAATATCTTTAACTACTTACTTTAGAGTGTGTGCAGCACAACGAACTGTAGTTATAAAGTCCTGAAGGGAATGTATTGAGGTAACTTGGTCATCGTGCTTTTGCTTTACATAGCAACCTTCATTTACATTACATTCTTCATAGTGGCATTTTATTTAAGCGCTGCAGTCATTGAAAAGTTCTGCTCAAACTAGATTCGCTTCAGTATCGTCGGCGATAGTATAAATCTGACATAGGATTGTACAACTTCTAGAATGAAAGCAGTCAGAATACAAGAGATTTGTGCTTGTGCCTGTATGAGTAGTTTGGAAAAACTACTTAATTTTGTGAACCGAACCTAATATTTCGAAAAGTGGTCCGGTTCGGGCTCAGGTTCGAGTGGACAAAATTATTAGGGGTTCGGTTCATGGTCCGGTTCGGCGAACCCGAAAAACCCGAACCGAACCGGTTTTAAGGGATTCGGGTTCGGACCGGCTTGCAGCCTTGATCCTTTCAGTTAATGTGTGTCTTTTAGCAATCTTTTATTATTACTGACTGACTATTGCTGGAAACAATATATAAGTAGAAAAAATGCACTCTACTCCGGTTTTGGAGCGGTTTAATACCGGTTTGAAGACCTGGTTTGGTTTGGTTTAAAAAAACAGGCTTTATGGACTGAAAGCCTTAAAAACTGTACCTTGTTGTCTAAATAAATTCATTGTTATTATATTTACCATTTAATTAAAACAAGTTACACTATGCAACAATTTTTTGAACCCGGCTTCTAAATAGTTGATCCTTATGTAAATTCAAATCTGCTCTCAGATATGTCAAAAGTAGAACAGTTCTTGAGATATCGCGAAATTTTCAATTTTAGTGTTTTGAAAAAAGGTAGGTCTACTAAAATGCCATTTTCTCTGATTTTAGTCCACCGATATGTATAAACTGTAACAAAAATAAAAGATAATAAAATTATTTAAAAAAAAAACGACAGTTGTTGTAAATCCAACCATAAATGACGAAGTTATGGCACTTCAAAGTTGGATTTTTGAAAAATTTTTGATAATTTTTAATTTTTTGCTGACTTTTATTGAGTTTTTTCAATCTTACCATTAAAATTGCTCAGGTCTCAGATATTGACTGGATTGGGTAATCTTTAACGAGCATTTTTTGCCCTTGGTCATCAAAATCGGATGAAAAATAAACGCTATATTCACAATTAAGTAAACATACCTCTGTTTGAGAGTATTTTTTCTGCTGGTTTTTTCAGTATAAAAATCACATCTTAGCAAGCTAAATAAGAATAAACGTTGATCATTAGGAGTTTGTATTCCAGTTCACCGGTGGAAAAACTGTGCCGATCTGAAAGTTGAGCAATGGTAACAGGCTTGCAACAAGGATGGACAAAGCATTGCTGTTTTTGTGCAGATGGGACAGCCGAGATCGCAGTGAACATTACTTGAGTAAAGACTGGGATGGAAGGGCCAACTTTGTAGTCGAAGAAGATAACTTAAAATTTCCGCCCCTAGTTCAAAAGGACAAAATTATTCTCCCTCCGTTGCGTATTAAGCTTGGTCTCTTCAAAAACTTCGTTAAAGCTCTCCATAAAAATGAAAATTTTGCGGCATTTGAATTTTTAAAACGACGATTCGCACAATTTTCTGACGCCAAAATCAAAGATGGCGTATTTGTCGGTCCGCAAATCAAAAAGCTAATGAGCAACAGAGAATTTTACGCGGCACTATCAGCAGACGAGGCAAAAACATGGGAATCATTTTGCGCAGTAGTGTCTAGTTTTCTGGGAAGCAAAAGAAGTGAGGACTATAAAGAAATTGTTGATGATTTATTGGAAAACTACAACAAAATTGATATAATCTCAGTCTGTTTTTCATCGAGTTTTTATATTTAAAAATTTAATTTTTTTTTATTTTAAAGGTGTAAATAAAAATTCACTTTTTGCACTCCCATTTGGATTTTTTCCCGGACAACCTAGGCGACGAAAGTGACGAGCATGGCGAACGCTTCCATCAGCAAATGTAGCAGATGGAGTTTCGCTACCAAGGCAAGTGGGAGACTATTGCTGGTTCTTGTTGCGAGAAACACACAGTCTGCACAAAAAACAAAAGCGGTCTACATCATTTGAGTACTTTTATCCAACCTTGAACTGCAATACAAACTCCTAATGATCAACGTTTATTCTTATTTAGCTTGCTAAGATGTGATTTTTATACTGAAAAAACCAGCAGAAAAATACTCTCAAACAGAGGTATGTTTACTTAATTGTGAATATAGCGTTTATTTTTCATCCGATTTTGATGACCAAGGGCAAAAAATGCTCGTTAAAGATTACCCAATCCAGTCAATATCTGAGACCTGAGCAATTTTAATGGTAAGATTGAAAAAACTCAATAAAAGTCAGCAAAAAATTAAAAATTATCAAAAATTTTTCAAAAATCCAACTTTGAAGTGCCATAACTTCGTCATTTATGGTTGGATTTACAACAACTGTCCTTTTTTTTAAAAATAATTTTATTATATTTTATTTTTGTTACAGTTTATACATATCGGTGGACTAAAATCGGAGAAAATGGCATTTTAGTAGACCAACCTTTTTTCAAAACACTAAAATTGAAAATTTCGCGATATCTCAAGAACCGTTCTACTTTGACATATCTGAGAGCAGATTTGAATTCAGCGTGAAATTTTACATTAGAATCAATTGCTAAAAGTGCGGGATACAAAAACTTTTCAAATTTTGTGACATAGTGTTACCGAACAAAAAATTTCTACACCTTAAATCCTTTTGCCAGAATTTTTTATTTATTGTCGTTGCTTGCGCATTTGACTGCGTCTCTATCTCTCAGGTTCACAGCACAGAAAGTACTATGGTTTCCTCTTTTTTCATTCTATTAATTCATTTTTCTAGTGTGCACTTTGCTCGAATTGGATATGCACTGAAAGTCAATTTATGCAGTTGACTTAATTTGATTTTCAACTTTAAATGTGAGAATTGTTTTCGCTTTTCTTTTTTTTGGGTGACAAACACAAGAGATGAATTCTTTTGTTTTATTTTGGGAATTGATAGATTTAAATTTTTCGGAGTGGAAATGAAAGTCTGAAAAGGCATTTCTTAAAGAGTGAACAAAATATTCATCAAATATACAATCAAATCTTTTTGAAAAGTCTTGTACGATTTGGAGAATTAGAATTAGAAAAAAACATATTTGAGCTAAGAATTTACATTCAAATTTGCCAGCGGATGGAAGCTGCTTGCTACGTAACAGGGGCTTAAGCGCTTTCAAGTGACGCCCAAAAGCACGCAATGATATTTCTTTAGATGTGTAACAATGTATGTAGATATGAAGTTAAAGCGAGGTAGATACCAGTTACGTGTAGATAACATCTTTAGTCCTTTATTTAAGCTTGGCTTTTGCCGTCTTCTTAAGGACAACAACTGACATTATTTTATTAAGTTAACAATAATGCCCCGAGGACTAACGGGTATACCGAAGTCGAGCAGGTTGACTTTAACTTACGCTCTCGTTTCTTACAAAAAATGACAGCTCCGCGCTTCACCCACTTCAAATATGCGTAGAGCTCTTGGCATCCAATCTGCAACAAGTGCAGCAAGGCATGTCTAGAAAATGTTCATCGATAAGTTGAAACACACACAAACACACACAAACACAGGGAAAAGTGTGCGACTTAATCCATATTTTATGATACAAATATTGGCGGGGAGTTGGGACCCAGGACCAAGTGCTTAGGGATTATGGCGCAAAGCGAAAACCAGAAATCGAATGGGTTGCTATGCACCCACCTAACCCATACACTAAATAGTTTATGTTGTTTACCCGAGCTAGAGCAGAGCTGGCCGTTGTTGCTGCACTTTGGCATTAAGCAAAAGCGCCATGGACATGTACCAGGACATGGATGGACCACGTTTAGCTGCATTCATGTGTATTCGACTTAAGTGCGCCTGTGGGGCGGAGCTGGGAGGCGGAGTGGACATGTCGTACTATTTGTCTGCCCTGGTTGCCATTGTTGTCCGTTTCTGAAATCTAATAAAAGTGTGCAGATTTTCCTTACACTTTTCCGTTCCTTTTTTATGTTGCTCGAGTGTTGTGTGGCCGATAAGCGAAGAGTGTCCCCAAAGGTGAAAAAATGCAAGTCAAAGGCTAAACATATTTTTAATGAGTTTGGTTTAGCATTAGTTTATTATGAGTTCAAAGTGGATCACGTTCTGCCATTAAATGTTAAACGGATGAACTAAAGTGGCGGGATATCATGAAGTGGACTTGCGAGGGTCATGGGATGACACCCAAAGCCAGAAAGTGTATAGTTTTCCAATTCAAAAGTACAAAGCAACAAACACAAGACAGAATCTTTAAGACCTCTTCGAAATCTTTGACTCTAGAATAGCACAAACGTTAACAAAAATAGAGCATGAACGGGTTTTCTTATTTATAGAATATTTTTTGAAAACGCAAAAACTTAAATTGAGGTGACAGTGTGTTGTTTTCAAGGACATGATTTATTTATTTATTTATTTAGGTTTGACAAAGTTCTGTCAACATTACTGGGTACAATTCAAAAAAGACAGTATCAGGGGTGTTCTAGAAATCTCTAGAGATTTTCGTATAAACGATTGCACTTCAAACTAAACTGAAACTACTTTATTTGCGAAGTGCCAAGAATCAGACCGCCTACTAGAGTATGTGGCAGGAAAACTATACGCTTCAAATCTACTTGACTTTGAGCAGGCGGTTTTAAATCGCTCAACTTTAGACATCTAATCTAGTAGCCGGGCATTTTTAAGCGTCTTAACATATAAATTCAAACAGCTTTTATATGAAATGCTAACGTTTATACGAAAACCGCTAGAGATTTCTGGAACACACCCGTATATATTTTTTCTTACATCTAACACAGAAGAGTGAGCAGAGAAAAGATGGTAATACAAATTCTAATTAATACACAAATTTCGGAAAGCTTCATAGTGAGAAAAATTTGTTAGGCAAGGCTGTAGGTAGATCAAGGAGAAATTTCTAGTTAGGCGCGAAGGAACCGCAAGATTTAGGCCGCGGAGGGCAAAAATTAAAAACTGTTTTTGAACTGATTCAAGCTGGTCTTGATATTTTTGGTAATGCGGTGACCAAACACACGACCCATATTCTAGTATTGGTCGTACCAGTGACACGAATAAATGTTTAGTCAGATACGGATCGTTAAATTCCTTGGCCCATCTTTTTGATAAACCCAAGAACTCCCATAGCTTTGTTAGAGATGACAGAAATATGATTATTGAAGCTTAGTTTAGGGACAAAGCGTATGCCCAAATCGTCAACCACGTAAATGCGTTCGAGGGGTTTGTCATCAATCGTATAGTCGAAAAATACGGCAGTGTGCGATGAAAAGTCATACATTTACACTTTTCAGCGTTTAGTGGGAGGCAATTAACCGAACACCATGTATGCAGAGAGTTTAAGTCCAACTGAAGAAGGAGAGGAGACATCGGTTCGTTATAAGATAAGCAGAGTTTTAGGTCATCGGCATACATCAAGGAATGTGAGTGAAGCAAGACCTTAGGGATGTCGTTAATGAAAAGATTAAACAGTAAAGGTCCAAGATGACTTCCCTGAGGAATTCCAGGGAGTACACTGATGGACTCAGAAAGCGCCGAATTGAAACGGACACGTTGGGAACGGTCTGTCAAATAAGCCTTTATCCAGTTAAAAAGACTTGGAGGAAATCCAAGTAAATACAATTTGTGAAGAAGGAGATCATGATTGACAGCGTCGAAAGCCTTGCTGAAATCTGTATAAATTACATCCGTTTGCAGTTTATTAATGAAACCCGAATTCACAATGGAAGTAAACTCTAGCAAGTTTGTAGAAACCGAACGCTTTTTCATAAAGCCGTGAAATAATTGAGCGACAGGAGTGCTGTATTCGAGAAGTAATAAGCATTTCAAATAGTTTAGGAATGTCGGAAAGTTTAGAGATACACCTGTAATTTGATACTGACGATTTAGATCCCTTTTTATGAATAGGAATGACAAAAGATTCCTTCCATTCGTTGGGAAACTCTCCTAATTTAAGGGATAAGTTAAACAGCTTTTAAAGCGGAAAGCATAAAGAAGTAGCACAATTTTTAAGCACACAGCTTGGTACATTGTCAGGCCCGGGAGTATATGACGTTTTAATGGAACGAATACCCGAGAGCAGACACTCTAAATCCAAAACAGGTGTATGAATGCTATTAGAGGGGGAAACAGAATAAGGATATCCATATTACGACATGTGTCCAGGAAGGACCAATCGCACGTGGACAGAGCCTCATTCAGGGATATGAAATTCACTTTACGAAAACAATAAGATTGGCTTTGATGGGCAGAGATAACAGCGCAGTTCGGCATACTTAGTTCTATAGCAGGGTGATGAACATCCTCCGGAAGAGAAAAAGGAGGAACCCTAGATAACGCAGAGTTGAAGATGTCACTAACATATACAAGATCTAGGATCCTGCTCTTACTGCTTAAAATAGAATTCATCTGTCCAAGAGACAGTTCAGACATTATATCGGAGAATTCGTGATGGAAAGCTGGATAAAGTTCGTCGGAATTATCGTAAGGTGACCAGGTTAAGTGAGGAATGTTAAAGTCCCCAACCACTACTAAACGATCACGGTCATTTAAGCGATATGCAATATGTCGAACTTGATTAGCGTGACTTAGATAAACGGCAATTTCGGATGCGGGAAGGATATACGAGCATGTGAGATATAGTTGTGAGTCGTGTGTTTGAATTTCAAATTCAATTCTACAAATTCAATGCCAAGAGATGAATCACAGGGAATAAGCTGAGATGGCCAGATCGCATCGACAGCGACAAGAACCCCACCACCACGACGAATTGGGCGATCACACCTATATATTACAAACTTGTCACTCAGTATCTCGAAATTGGAAATACCAGCATGAAGGGAAGTCTCACTAAAGGCTAAAACATCTTGTACAAAAGATGCACTATTAATAAACAACGCACTTAGCTTACCGCGCAGGCTGTTTACATTTTGGTCACAGTGAGAAGGGAAGATTTTAGTTTTTTGAAACCGAGGCAGCAGAGTGTGGATCGGCACGAGTCGGAGGATTGGCACGAGTGGAGAAAAGTCGCGCAATTGTAAACTCAGGCCAGATATCAGGCTGAAGTGCTCTGTCAGCATATAAACCGGGCAGCGTGATCTTAAAGGTCGATATGTCTCGTGTCTTATTAAAACGGAATTTTCTGACTTCTACTTGAGAAAAACCGGAAATATTTAGCTTTGAGCAAAGATGATGTCTCACAAAGATCTTCCGTAGCCGATGCCACAAGACGGGAAACAAATATAGATTTTTTAGGAGGTACAGCGTCTAAAGTTCCAAATGTAGCTACGCCTCGGGAGGCATCATTAGATGGATTTCGGGGTACACCTGATAGACCTGTGACAACAGGTGCAGTGACGACAGGCGTAGGAGCAGAGGCCACAGCAGCAAGTTGAGTTCATGAGAAGTTCGAGTTGATATCGTTTCGATTTCAAGAGTTCCTATTTTTGAGCCTTTCTGGAGCCTCACATTTTAGGACGAAATGGAATATATCTCTTTGGATTATAGGGAATATAAAGATGGGCTGTATAATGCTGCAGCTTCGCCAATTTTCCATACAATCAGAGAGGATATCGCTCTATAGCACAGAAACTTCAAACGACATACACTCATTTAAGTCTTTTAGAAATATTTTCATGCTAAACTGGAAATCGAACTCTGGCCTTCTGCACTTAACGAACAACGTCTAGAATGGCGTGTTAGCACATTGAGCTATTGCACACTTTTCTAGCTTCACATCCAGAGAGCTATTTTTACTTTTCTGTGTGGTGGTTGAGTTGAGTTAAATTGCGTTGAACTCAAGCCTTTTGGATCATTTGTGCTCAAACATTTTTGAGCAAGTTTTATTTGTATTTCAAGTTGAAGCAAAAACACTACATATATAGATACCGTGTCTCATATAAACTTTTTTTATTGGGATCCAATGTCACCTCCTAAGAGCAATCGTGTTTTTTTACATGCCTCATCTATAATATATTTATATAATTGGTTAAAGGCAACTTTTTTTTTGAACAGACTTTTTTTCCTCTCTGCAGGTTTTCGAAAATGATTCAATGATTCCCGAAAATCAGTAAAATAGTTCTGTGAGGGAAATACACTTCTTCAGACAATACATATTCGCTTTACAACTTTACAAAAGGTGATTCATTAAACAATTTTTCCTATATTCTTTTTCAGATATCACGCTTGACTGCTGTAATTTTGTCTTCTTATTTTTGTTCAGGAGTGTTTGAAAGACTCACAGCGCAACAACTCCCATGAGCAACAGCTGATGCTCCCATGAGGCACATTTAGATATAGATATATTATTTCCCAATACAATAAGACAGAATCTTATAAATTTAAAACATTTCTAGCTAAGCAAAAAAAAATTGTCCCCTAAGAAGCAGCCCGAAGAGACTCTCGAATTACCATTACATCCACAAAAATGCACTGTTTGGTATGCTTTGTGGCCTGCTGGAGTTATCGGTTCGTATGTATTCTTAACTTAACCGTTAATGGCGAGTGCTATCGCACCTTGACAAATGACTTTTTGTAAACTGAAATTGAAGTTCTCGATGTTGGCGACATTTGTTTTCAGCAAGACTGTGCCACGGTCAAAATTGGAATGAAATTATCTTTAAAAGTAAATGTCAGAGATTATTTTCTCAGCCCGTAATAAAGATTTCACCATCAAATTACTTTTTTTTAAATTGTTGTTTAAACATAAAAACTTCCTTATGAATCACACTTTATTTACATATATTCTTGATTAATTTGAATGCCCGAGCCAATCTTGCCCTAAGAGTCTGCCGCTCTGTCCCAATAAAGAATCACACCCAAGCAGACTATGTGGAGTTGTTTATATGTACCAGTAGCTGTATTTGAAAACAGGGTCCGTTAAGATATTGATAAATTAACGCCATATAAAAATATTAGAGTAGTCATCTAGTTTTTCTATTTTCCGTTTATTGTAAAAATATATGAAGACTTATATCGGTTCGTATATCAATTTCTATTTTTGCTTTGCAATAAAAGACAAGTGCAGAAGGACCCTTCTCCTGCTATGACAAATGGAAAATACTGGTTTAGACATGTGAAAAAGTGTCCGTATATCTGTATTGACAGGACGCTGAGAAATTATGAGCAAACATAACTTAAAAAACTTGGAGAAGGGTTAGCTTAATAGGGAACTCTTTATAAATCCGAAAAATATCAAAATTTTATAGTAATATTATTTTTTAAAATTTTATACGAATACAAGTCAAAACGTTTTAATCTGATTAACCCATCTAATTTTATACAACAGCACATTTAACAAATTTGAATTCGACAATTTTTGTGGAAAGTATAAACCGAACCTGGAACAGGCCTAGATATTCCTTGAAATTTTAGACTATTTGAATTTTTGGGAAGCTTTATAATCAGAGTTTACGAACCATAGTCTATAATATCCATAGTAGTTCTATGGCAGCTTTAAGAATAGTCTCTCGATTTTAAGAACAATTTATAAAAGTCAAAAAATAATCGAGGAGCTTATTAAAAAAATAAGTTATTAATATTGGCGCTATTGGTCATCTTTCGGAGACAAACACATTTTGTAAGCAGGAAAATTTAGGGCTAAAGTTACAGGAATTAATAAAAATAATGAAAAATTGTGTTTTAGACTGGATTTTTTGCTAAACTTCATCAGAAGAGGTCCTTTTATAAGGATTTAGGGCGTTAGCACTCTGCCTCATTTTATTTAAAAAATCAACTTTGTGATGTCAAGAGATCCAATTATAAAAATATTCCTATTATTTCTGTTTCCTGAATTTAATTTAAATTTCTAAATAATTTAACATTCAACTAGATGTTTATATGTATTTAAAACGTTTGCGACATGTTTGTCGGGTGGATGGCAACCAGAGAGTGAAAGAGCGAAAGAAATGGAGAGAGTTATGCTTGGCCAGAGAAAGCAACAGCTTCAACTCTTATTTAACAGTGCGCTCTCTTAAATGCCAGAGCATAATTTCGTGATTACGGGGCAATGCAAATGTTATCGATAGTTGAATGTAAATTAAGAATACAAAAAGATTACTTTCCATATGCTGATAGTTGATAGCTTGAAAATGATTAACTAGGGACTATAAAGATAACGATTCATTACTTAAGTAGTTTTTTACTTTTTAGGGTTAAACTGATTATACAAAAATGTTTACATTTCAAAAGATTTATATGCTTTAACTCAAATAAATATTAACAGAATTTAAGTACTTAAAAATACCAAATATACGTAAATTTGAAGATTAAAATAGTATTTTTTATAATATAACTACAGAATTAATAATATAGTTCTCTCCCGCTTGCGAATCTAAATAAATCAAATTAGTTAACCAATTTAATTAAATTCCACTCTGAGCTTTCAATCAGCCCTTTGACCACTGTGCCCAGTTCAGCGTCAAATTTGAATTTCGCAGTCGCCCCGCAACAACAACAACAAAACACATACAAAAGGTCTTTCTCCCCGCTCTCATTACAAGTACTGAGAGGCAGATCGACACAGCGAGAGCGAGAGAGTGGACATCTGTTTTTTATGCTCTCGGCGATTGCGTTGTGCGTATTGTTGCTGCTGTTGTTGTTGTTTTTCATTCTGCCTTTTGTATGTACCGATGTGTATGTATGTATCTATGTGTAAAGAGCGTTTTTACAAGGCGCACTTGCTGCACCGTTCACACACAATGGTTCGACGGCTGCCTCCGCGGCTACCACTCGCTCGCTGCTCTCATTTTCTCAGTATCAGTATGAATTGAAACTTTGTGGCGCACGGTTGAAAATTGCCTACCAACAAAACAAAAGAAAAGCGAATCAGCAGCAGCAACAACAACACAGCGGCAACAACAGAAAGCGTTTTGCATTGTTGTTTGTGTGTATTTGTGTGTGCAATAATTGTGTGTAATTGTGAGTGTGGCGGCTTGTGCATTTTTTGCATACACACATCAATTGAAATTGAAATACTTTGGCTTAATTAAATACTTCCGCGCCAGTTTTTCTTCTTACGGTTTGTCGCCGTCGTCGTCGTCGTCTGTCTACGGTTATCGATTGTTGTTGTCTCGCTCGCACGCACACGTTTTCGGTGTTTTGTTGTGTCTGTGGCGTCGCGTTTTGACTGCAAAAAATCATAAACAAAAACAAGTGGAAAAGTGCATATCCCAACTAAAAAAATCAACAACAATAACCAAACAGCAGGTAACGGTGAAAGTGGCCAAATAGTTTTCTTATCATCCCGTTTGCTTTGCGTTGCTGATTCGCAATTGTTGAGCAAAAAAAAACACTACCGGAAGGTTTTCCCACCCAGCAACAACAACAACCACAACGGTTAAGGTACTTTTGCTCTTTGGCCACGGCGACGGCGCTTTGTTGCCACAAAAATAGTAGTAGATATGGGCGCGTGGCAGCCGCAGCAAATAGTAGTAGACAGAGGCTTGCAGTTGTTTTTTTTTTTGCTTACAAAATGCAGCCACGCGTTGCTCTTAGGCTTTCACTCTCTCCCTGTCTCTCTCTCTCTCTCTCGCTTCAACCCTTAA
This sequence comes from Lordiphosa clarofinis, assembly GCA_018904275.1. NCBI lineage: Eukaryota > Metazoa > Arthropoda > Insecta > Diptera > Drosophilidae > Lordiphosa > Lordiphosa clarofinis. Next base: position 1,055,498 of record JAEIGQ010000113.1, read on the forward strand.
ATGAAACGCCTGTCTCTTCTCCACTACCTGTATGCGCAGTGCAACTGCGTTTCTTGCTCCACTCTCTCTCTGTCTCTCACGCGGCGTCGTGCTGACTTTCGGTTCGTGAGTTTGTCAGGTTTTCATTTCTTGCATTTGACTGACATTCGCCAGCGCAAAAAGTCAGGCCGAAGTTCTTCCTCACGGGCAGCAGCAGCAAAAGTTTTCACCCATTTCGTCAGTGCTTTTTGGCCAAAAAGAAATTTCTTCATCAACAACAACAAATCGTTGAATGTGTGCGTGTGCGTGTGTGTAAAGTTGTGTAAGTAAAAGCAGGCTCTGGTCACACAACAAAACTGTCAAATTCCGGCTTAACCGGACGTCAGACGCAGCCAGACATCCGTCAATTGAACACACACAGAGTGCAGTTCCTCGGTATTTGAAATAAAAAAAATTAAATCCAAAAAAAACAATGTGAAATAAACCATAAACAGTAAATTCGAATAACCAAATTGAACAGTTGAAACCAAATTGTAATTGTTACACAGTGCAAGCAACATTTGTTGTTGTTGTTGTTGTGGCCGCCACCATTTTGTTGTAAGCGAATCGAAAGAGAAACCTAGAAACAAAGAAAACAAAATAGAAAAGTTCAGCTTTCATTAATGAAAAATCAACCCCCGGCATATTGGGCCCAGGGCAGCAGCGCCCCCCACAAACAAAACAAAAATCAGCAGCAGCAGCCGCTAGAGTCCGAGTCCGTGTGTCCGCCCGCCGTTGCCGCCGCTGCTGCGTGTGTGCTTTTCCATTTCCCCCCCAAAACGTGTATAAGGGTTGCAAAAGAAAAACTTTTTCAAGTTTACTTTTACGCGATTTTCACATTTACCCCGTGTTCCTTTTTGTCCGCTCTTCGCTTCCAATTCATTTTTTGCCTTTTTTGACATTTCGGCCATATTCCAATTTTCTTGCCGGCGAGTGTTTTTGACAACTTTGAATGCGCCGAGGGTTGATTAATGCAAATGTGCAATACAAATCGTAGTAGTCGTTGAATCTATGAAAATTTGCTTAAATATTCAGGTTTGCAGATTTGGCAGGACTTAAATTTAATGCCAAAGTTGCGTAGGCAAATAATTTTAAGGCCGAAAAGTGCAAAATTCTCTTCATAAGTTGGCCAAATTATTTGCCTGTGTGAACATAACCTTAACATACTCGATTTTGATTTTGTTCAGGGTTGCAAAGCGCATGGAAATCAGCTAGCTGGGTTTCCAAACCGCTTTAATCTGGGAATATAACCACTAGAGCAAAGAAGTGTACATAGGACAGACTCAAAACGAAATTAAATGCCCTAGAGTTTCAATATGTCTGCTTTGTGAGAATTATGTCTAGGTTGCTAAAAATCACAAAATATTGCAAAAATATGTTCCAAGCTATTTTTAAAATATTTACTTGAAAATGTAAGGCCTTGTCTCGAATTTCCACGTCCTTTTCCTATTTTGGGTTAAGAATCTTACAGAAAGTGATAAATATTTACATCAAAGATGTTTCCTAGATACAAAAAAAGCAAAATATCATTTACAAACCCAATCGGAAAAATCGCGGAAATTTGTCGAATGTTATTAATAGTCTAGATTTTCCTCAGTATTTAATAAATGGCAATTATCGACGGGTAAATACACAGAAGGCTTTGGCCAATCCAAAAAAATTGGGAAATTTGAAATAAAATATTATATATATTCAGATTTTTACTGTTAAGATTTGTGAAAAATTCGCGAAATTTGCTCAAATTTATAATGACTTTAGATTGTCATTAAGACGGTTAAATATTCGGTGATGGTGATGGGTAAATGTAGTTCAAATGGTCAAAAAATCGAGAAATTTGCAGAATTTGATCATAAGTTTAAACAATTATCGATGGGTAAATAGGAGGTGTGGCAAAAATTGCTCGACTTTCGTATGACCTTAGATTATTATGAAAATGTGATTATGTAAAAATCAAAAAATACACAAAATCAATCAAATTTACCAAATTTTAAAATGATTTTAAATTCTTTGCTTTATGCCTCAAATACTAATTAATTAAAACTTGAATTCGCTGCTATATCAAATGCTTTCACGAAAATGGACTGAAAATTTGGAAAAGGTCCCATAAAAACATCAATAAAATGAACCGAAACAGTAATCTAGGCCGTCCGTTTTAAAATATATGAAAATTACTCGTTCAGATTGTTTCTGTTTAATTCAGCTCTGTTAAGAAATGGTATACATTCCTGGTATTAATTTCGACCACGTAAAAACCTATTACTTTATCACTTTCTCCACTTAAGGGCGTTTTCTGTGTGTGTGGATGGTGAACTAACACCAATTTGTAATTATGCCATAATTTAGAATTCTTATTGACCATTACTTTAGTCTTCTTTCCATATTCAACCTATCCTTCTTTCTCTACTTATTCCTTCCATCTTAAAAAATTTTTCTTTCGTAAATATGTGCGATAAGTGAACAGATCAACATTATTAATTATACCCTTGCAAAGGGTATTATAATTTTGCCCAGAAGTTTGAAACGCATAGAAATATTCATTTCCGACCCTATAAACTAAAACTGTTTTTAATGTAAACGCCTCCCGCCTTAGCAATTATTAGTTTTATACGCTTTTACACTGATTTGGAACGTTTGGTCAAAATCGGATGACTATATCTTATAGCTGCCATAGGAACTATCGGTCGAAAAGTGAGCTTTATTTAGAAAAATTGTTTGTTTTAATGCTGACGTTCGTAAACTCTGATGTATTAAAACGTTTGCAAGGGTATAAAAACTTCGGCAAAGACGATGTTAGCTTGGCCTTCTCGTTTTTTGTATTCAAGCTGTAAATCTATTTACTTTTAATCTATTTGAACTGCGAATTTATGTTGGTTAAAGTGGGTTAAATTAATGTGCCTACATTTATGTTCGAAAATAACTGGTTTCATCGATTCATTATATAGGAAAGAATTTGATTTTCACATTCAAGATTAAAATGTTATCATTAAAACGAAAGCGCAAAGCTAACTACGTCTGTGCTGAGGTTTAAATTAGGGTTGTCGGAAATTTTATCGAAATATCGATATTTTTCGGCCAGAATGACGAATATCATTAACGCATACATTTCAGAGGCGATATATCGGAAATCGAATATTTTTTGGTGATATTTTTGTTTTAGCGTTTGCACATTTAAAAAAAATGTTTAAAAGTTATTTAATTAAAACTGATGAACAGAAATCGCAGTGAAAACTGTGCCATAAAGTATTAGGGACCAGTGGAAAATCAACAATTATGAAAGCGCACTTAAAAGCAAAGCATGGAGATGCTTGGCTGAAATACAGCTCATCAACGGTAAATCTAAGTGTAAATGATTTTGAATTCTGTTAATTTGGGTAATTTGTGTGTTAAATTATCAGCTATTTATTCACATTATAATTTTTTTGTGTGTGCATTTTTAAATAGTACACTTAATCCATCCCCACCTATACTTACCAACGACAAGTGGTTATTTATTTGGATATGTAAAAACATTAAAATTTATGATCGCGTCTTCGTCAGAATTCATTGAAGAAACATATGATATTTGTAAGGATAAAGTGAAAACAGGATTTTCAGTAGATCTATAGTTTTGCATTCACCTGCGACGCCATTACCATTACCAAGTTCAATTTGTGAGAGTTAAAAATTTAATAAAAAATTAGTAACTTTTGTTAATGTAATAAATATTTATTAAATCCATATTTTTTAAGCGCAGTCATATTATAGTTTTTATTACCTCAAAAGACCTGTTCATAGTTAAGATCCGGGTTTTTATTGAACAATATCGAAATAATCCATATTATCGATGTTCGATATTCGACAACCCTAGTTTAAATACACTTGAAATAGATCACTTTAACGGTTAGCTATTTCGAACAAACTTCGCAGATAAGCTTAAAAGCATATAATATTAACCAAGACCGAGTTCAAGAGCCTTAATTGCGAAAACCAAAAAGTTTTTCTCACTAAAACCCATACTCTGACCAATCGTTTGTACCTTTTACATTTGACTTTGATTTTCTTTGAGACAAGTTATTTTTTCAAATATATGTAGTACATATTATGTACAGAATAATACACAGTTCAACGGTGTAAAAGAAAAACTCAAAAATAAAAAAGTTAACTAAAGCGGATAATTTTGTCTAGTCAGTAAAGAGACTGGTTAGAAGAATACCTTTACCCATTTTAGTGTCCATGAGTGTGTGTGATTTTTAAATATAGATCTACATTTCGAAAACTCTTTCCATGCTCATTATTAAGGAGAGCAGCAAAATGTCATCTTTGTACGTGTTCTTCTCGGTCTATTTTTTTTTACTTTATATAAACGCTGTTCTCATGGGTTTGTAACTATTCAATGATGAACTATTGAACTCATAAAAAAACACATTTACTTAAATTACAAATAAAGCCAGCAAAATAGAATTGAATGTTGAATTCTTTATTATGGGCTGAAAAAACTATCTCTGGCATTTACCTTTTAAAGATAATTTCATAAGTGTGTGTATCTCGCGAATTAAGCGAGGAATGTTGGCTTCCAAGTCTTAAAGAAGTAGTTGGCTTATTGACGAAAACTTTTGACTTCATTTAACTCTACAGCAAAAAAGTCCAGTTGTATGATATCAGTTGACAGCGCTCTTTGATAGCGCCCGCGACTGACGGTTATAATCTTATTGTTAAAGAAATATGGACCGATGAATCCAGCAGAGCCACACCAAAAGTGCATTTTTGTGGATGTAAGAGTAGTTGAAGAGTTTCTTCGGGCTGCTCATCAGTCCAAGTGCGACAATTTTGTTTGTTAACGCATCCATTTAGCCAGAAATGTCACTGTCACAGAACAAAATTTTGCACGAATACAGCGGATTTTCATTGAGCTGTTTCCGTGATGATTTGACAAACAATTCTTAACCAAAACAAGATGGCAGAATGACACCAGCCACGGGTAATATCTGAAAAAAAAAAACAATTTATGATTCTACTTTTAAATGATCCAAAGATCATTTTCAAGAGTCCAAAACTATGTGATTCTTGGAAACTTTACCTTTTTGGAATCCTAATGAATGTAACTTTAACGGGGCTGAAAACCGGCCCAGAGTCAAACCGCTTCTGATTTCGATACTTCGGGATTTGAAGAAAGTCCGAACCGAACTTGAACCGAAGCATTCTATTTTATTTTTCAAGCTGTTGTTGTGTAAATTGTGGTTGTTGTTCGGTCGTCTTCCCTTACTGCAGTCAAAACACATTTTGGAACAGTTTTTCTCCTACGCGTTTCGGCAAATATATATTTGGTTTTCTCAGGATGTCTGTATATTTATTTGGTGTTGGGGTTTCTAAGTTTGAATGATCGTACATATTTAGAAAGTGCTTTGAAAACATTTTTAATTTAACCTAAAATTATTTGTTCGAAACCAAAAAATCTTTATCTTAGAGCAAAAACATAATCGTACATAGTACACAGCTAATAATTGAAAGCATCCATAATTATGTACCACGTTTATCTTCTACAGAGCTTTTCTGAAGAGCCACAAAATTAAAAATTGTCGTAATTGATGAACGACTTTATTGCTTCATTTAACGGAATTCAATGATTTCCTCGCCCCAAGTATTAGTCGGGCGCGCTTTTGCTAGTACTATATTTGTTATTTCCAATGATTTACTTAAACAAAGCTCAATAATATTTATATTTAAATAAGTTTGTTACAATTTACATAAATGTTATCTAATCTAAATTATTGTTGAACCTCGGTTCGAACCCAAACCTAGATTCAGCCACCTTTCGAATTCGCTCCGTAAACACGAACCCAAAATTAATTCCTCGCGAAATTGAACCCACTTATGTTCAAACTTGTAAACTTATAAATGTGGGACAAAATATAAAATTCCTTTTTGAAAAAAGCCTAAAAAAATTCTTCAGAGAATTTTATTTTGCCCATGACTTCTCTTTCCTTCGTCTAATTGTTGTTACTTTCCTTCCCTCAATCCAATAAGGTTTTAAAAATTGCTTGTTTTTAGCACCCTTACGAAATTTCGTAGAATTTTCATTGAACTGTATGTTTAATTCTTACCTGTTGTTCAATTTGATAACTGCAAACATTCAAGTGTAAATTATAACACTCGAATGAATGAATGCATTTTGGAATTTAGCAACATTTCTGCCAGTTATTTTTGTTCAATTGTTGGCTTCCCTCCCGCCATTTGGCAGCTGGGGAAAACGTGCTCAAGTGGTTGGGAAATCAAGGGAAAATTGCACAATTATGTGTGAATAGTTCAACAGATATTAATCATTTTTTTATGTATTTTATTTTTAATATCCTCTCTCACTCTGTCTCTCACTCTCTCTCTTTCAGCTCTCTGATACTTAAAAGAAAAACACAACAAACAAACGGAAAATTTATCACGCAAATCAAACGTGCAATAAAGAAATCGTAGAGCGTTAAAAAGTTGAAAGTGATTTGCCCTTCCCCAAACCCCCCAAAAAAGTATAAAAGGAAGTAGAACCAACAACCAAGCCCAGAGTAAATAAATAAAAGTTGTACTAAATATTTACAACTGGAAAACATCTCGCGCGCGCGTTTCGTTACGTCTCGTGTGTGTGTGTGTTTTGCGTAGTATTTGAGTGTCGTCGCGTCCAGTGTCGCCAAATCATTTATCCTTATTCCACGTGCAGCGGAGGCTCAGGCCCAAAAGTCGCCAAAATTCTACACCAACAAACTTTAATCAGCCCCGAGATTTCGCTCCAGTTCGCAACGGCGACTACAATGCCCTACAACGGCGCCAGCAACGGCAGCGGAGGTGGCGGCGGAGGAGCTGGCGGAGGCGGGAGCGCCACCATAGTGGTTAGCGAGGGGCCGCAGAACAAAAAGATACGCACCGGCGTCCAGCAGCCGGGCGAGAATGATGTGCATATGCATGCTAGGGTGAGTTACAACCACATTAATAATAGGGGCTCCAATCAACTCAACCACCCTTATCAGCGGTTGGAAATTATGCCTAGAGATAGATTTCAGTATTTTCAGCAGCTCGCACCACCTTACCGTGCCGTAACGTGTTGTATGTACCTCTCTGGGTGGCATTTGCTGATAATAACGAACGGACGGGGTGGTAAGCAGTTGAAATGGTTGATTGGGGTTGAAGGGTGCCCGAAATGCAAGTTTTATTACTGATTGGATTGGAGTAGACTCTTGCATTGAGTAAATACAATATGAATTGCTACTTGAAATGAAATTTTTGTATCCCAATTGGAAAATGAATTTATCCCAAGGCATTAAGCAGAATTTTTGCGCCAGTTGGTTGGATGTTAAAGCGAAAAAAAAAAAGATTATTTTTTCCCTCAGTTGCATATATACTAGAACGCTTTTGTATAGTTCTTAAGTTCAGTTTAGTGAGTAATACAATTTCTTCTACAATACAAAATTACTTCCTAGTTTGATATTCGAAGTCTTAGACTTTTATCATTTCAAGAACATTTGGGACCGATATCACATCTCCTACATAACACTATTTGTCACTTAAACTAAAATACAAAGGTCAGATTCCAGATGACATAAAAATTTAGTTTCGGCACAATACTTGACTTAAATAAGACTGCTTTGCTTTTATATTTCAAAACAGTTCAAAAGTGTTTCTATTCATGTGAACTTCGACATAAAAATTGATTTATCTTCCGGTCTTAACAAAGTAAATTCTAAATTTATTTGATACATCTGAGATAAAAGAAATCGACCCTAAGAGCAATTACCCTCACAAATTTTAAGAATCTTTTGTTCTAGTTATGAGTTGACACCAACTCATTTTCTGAAATGCATTCATTCTCTATTCTATTGTTTTTTAACTTTTCAAGACATTTGTTCTTAACATAAGTTGACCTACTTTTGTGGTAGTCTGTTTATCTAGGATCCAACCTGTTACAATATAGATTTAAATTTAAAAATTGGTACTATGATGCCAAAAAAGGGGATCATAAAGGTAAGCAAATTGATGTAACAGGGAGAAGAAAAAAATTTCCGCCCCTAGAATATATATGTATATTTTCTTGATTCAATTGGTTGATTGACTAGGTGCCACAGAAATTTCATTTGGTTGGTTTCAAACCTCCCTTGTGTTGTTAGAAGATTTGTCAAATCGCTTTTTAAGTGGCTCCACCTATCAATGGTCAGCGCCATCTACTTGACAAACAGCGGATGAAGGGCTGCAATTTATACCTGATGTTTTAATTTTGCTTTATTCTTATGAAGAATATGAATTTAATTTTTTTAATAAAATTTTTGTTTTTTTTGAATGCGACATTTGTACGCAATCAAACTGAAAAAAAACATGTTCCTAGATTTCTTTTTATATTTTTATTTTAAAGCTCTTGGTAACAATCTGTGTTAAGATCGATTTTGGGCATTTGTTCATTTTCAAGATAGTCACAAAAATGTAAGGCATTCGCACGCGACACAGACAGAAGTCACTTTTTCGAAAACTAGCTCAAGCACTGATTTCAGCGAAACATGATGGAAAATTGTAATGCCATTAATTTTAAAATGTTATGTGGATTTTTCTTAATAATGCATTTGATTTCCTAAAAAATAAGTAGTTTTTTTAAATTGAATTTGAATCACGTCGCACGCTACATGTCCACGGACTTTCTTCCATTTGTGGTTTCGTATAGCGAAGCAAAACTAAGTTTGTTTTGGTCTTTTGTTCAATCCCTTTGTACCCAGAAATATTCTGATACGAAAGTACGTAATCTAAAGTCACTTTTTTCCAAAAAAGCATTGTCAAAATAAAATAGCTCCGTGCCGAAAACCAATTGGTATTAGTAAATGTAAAATTAGCTACTTAGCTTATTTGGTTGTTTCCCTATAAAAATTGTAAAAACAGTTTTTTAACCACTTTTAACTTTCCCGGTTGACCTTTCTGAGAATTGCCCATATTACACAATTAAAAAATGTCAGTTAAACATCAAACTAACCCATAACTAAAAAGAAGGGAAATTTTTTGGCGAGGGATTCAGCCCTGTTTTTAGAGATGGATCTTCAATTGGAACATCTGCTGTTCTAACTAGATTTACTAAAAGGAAAGTGAAATCTCTCGAAGTTCTGTGGCACCGACGAATTTTTTAAGAGATTTACAAACCAACCGTCGGCAAAATCTCTAGAGATTTCTGTGGCACCCCCGTATATGTAGGACACAAGTTTTTGTGTTATTTCAGACTTTCAACAGTCTGGCCACTGAACTGCAATTTTCAAACTTACCAGCACACTAACCACTGGGCCCCACACGGTTCAAGACTTGTACATTCCATATATCCTTCAAAAATTCCTAAATATTTGCAAAAACCATTAACCATTAATCAAATCAGCGCAGTGTGACCGTTTCACAGTTGGTGGTATTTTGATGAAGGATGATAATTTGGTCAAACTGCAGCGTACGCTGGCCCACCCTTTGGACTAAGTTGTCAATTCCTCTAGCGGACGATTTAGTTTGTCTGAGTCTAAGCTTAAGCTGCCAAAGTAACCGCTGCTTCTTTTTATTTATTGCAAGCCGGTCCGTAACCAAACCACAATCAACCGGTTCAGTTGGAATTTTTTTAATTCACACGACCTGATCACTCATCTGAGTTTTAGTCTGATTTGCTGTCTGACCGTGTAAAAAAGCGTCTGAGTAGACATGAAGCTACTCAGATGAGCGATCAGACGAAATAGAACCGGTTCTATTTGGCCTGAGCACTCATCTGAGTGGCATTTATCGAGTTACAGTGTTGCCTGGCGTTGCCATTTTCTTACAATCGATATACATTTCTTATCGAACTTTGGATATCGGTCAAGTTTCTTGTATGTCAAGTGAGTTCTTATTTAAATCCAAAAAATAAATTGCAATTTAAGAACGCATATCGCCATTTCGCTTTTTATTATTCTTGTCGTCTTCTTCTATTTAAACAAAGCAACGTCACAATGTTCATATGAACGAGATGATTCCGATGAACCAATGGTTCTGCAACTGGCTCATCTGAGCTTCTCAGGTATGTGTAAAAGCAAAACTGAGTTGATCGTCAGACGAAACTCATCTGAGCGATCAGGTCGAGTAAATGGAGCTTAAGGAACCGATTAAACCAGGGCTGCAAACCTTCACTTCGGGGCTCGAACCCTCGGTGAACCAATGTTTAGGCCAGGAACTATTTTGTTATCGATGCTCCAGCTCAGGTTAAGGTTCGGGCGAAATAATGCTTCTGCTCCGGTTCGGGTACGATTTAGACTTCCCAAAATTCCCAGAGTCTCCGACTTCAAAGCGGTTCTATTCCGAACCGGTTTCCGGATACAAACAATCATTTAAGTTAATTTTTTTTAATATTTTAAGACTTTCTTAATATTATGACGGGCAAAAACTGTTTTATAGTACAGAATATATTGAACTGATAAATCAAGAAGAAAAAAAACATAAGTCAAGTTGTAAAGCTTGGTACGGAGATACTTGCGAAAAGTGTGCGAAATCACTGCACATTATTTCGTCGATAGCAAGTGCGAAATAAGGCACTCATATTTAGTTGTTTTGCTTACGAATTTAACTAGGCGAGAAAATTTAAACTAATTTACAGCGAATTGTAGTGATGGCCTCTAATAGTTGCAACAATATCTTAAGGAAATTTGTAAGAAGCATAGTGGAGGCACCTAGAATTCGACAGTGCAGATGTAAAACCTAAATAAATCAAATAAATAAATAAATGGTTTTTAGGTTCATCGGTGCACAAATAGGTAAATATTGCTCTATGGACGCTACAAGGGAATCGACTGTTTGGGTCATGGCATCTCGTAATTTTGTACTTATAATGCAACGGCATAGATTGAGATATGTCGTCTACGACTTGCGGCGACAAAAGAAGACCCAAGTACGACCATTGAAAAGTTGTGCAGATCATCTGTTCGACATACGAAATCGCCATTGTCCATAATTAAATCACAGTTGTATGGACTTGTTCTCAAACCGATACACACACTTGTGTAGAGTGATATTACGTGACTACGAAAAATATGCTTTACATATATTTCAAACCTTCGAAATAATCACTAATCGCATGACTATCAGAAACATATTGCGTGACACGTTGACGTCTGGTGGTAACACTGTGATATCGATATGCCAATTTCCGTGCGAAATCATTTGTTTTATATGGACATTTTCATTTCGCGGGTATCTCTGTTCCAAGCTTAAGGAGACACTTTTGAAAGACTTTTTTGGGGACCTATAAATAAAAACTTTATGATTTACATAGCTTAAAAATCTGGAAGATTCCCTTTAAACAAAAAATATGTCTAAACATAAATAAATCAAGATTGACCAACTTTCTTACTTAACTCATTAATAAACTAGCAGCCAAATTGTGTTTGTAAAACAACGAAACTAGGACACAGCATCATCTTTTTCTCTTGGTTGTTGTTGTTTGACAAATGATTTTCACTGTCATAGACATAGCGTATTATTCGAATTAAACAGAAACTATGTACCGTTAGTTTTGCCAGTAGAGTTGCCACCAAATCTAGCGTATCCCAGTGTTGGTAAACGATTACATTCAATTCATTGAGAAATGCTATTGGATTTCCATCAAAAGGCATAAAATCAATGCCAATTCTCCATAAACATGGCGTAGCAAATGCAATCAAGTGCAATGCCTTTATCCAAACTTCAGTTTACACCCACGCCGCTTGTTGTTGTTGCACCACGTGTGCATGTTGGCAATTGTTGCTATTGTGGCGGACCAGACCAGCCAAGCAGCCATTGGGGTTGTGGAAAAATCGATTTTTCCCATTGCCACTGGCTGGCTGAAGTCAAATTCGTTGTCCGTTTGCCGGCGCGCTTTATCTGCAAATGCCGATAAAAATGTTTATTTTATGCAAAGCACCAAAAAAACAGGACGGAGAACGCGCTATCTTTATATATATATTGGAGCCGAAATTGATTTACTCGACGGGTGGACATGGACACAAACTCAACATGGATATTACTTCATTTCGGGCGTCTGTTGTTGTGGGAAATTGTTGTCAAGAGCGTGCGGCAGAGTCAAGCTCTTGCGACCGCGCAAAGTATGCAACAATTTTTCTCTTAACTTGTGTGGGAGTGTGTTTGTGTACGTGTTCCGTGCGTCTGTGTGGGTGGAAAAGTCTCATTTCTCATTTGGTCTTTGAGCTGTTGCTTCCGTCTGCCAGCGCACACACACACACACGCACACTTGACTTGACAGCGCAATTAGCACATGAAGCAGCATCTTCTCGGCATTTCAAGAGTTTCGGTCGTCATCATCGTTGTGCTCTTTAGCCCCTGCCTTGTCCAGATGGTTTTGAAGCTGGCCCCAGCCGCTTTGCCACTTGGCATCGTTTAGGCCTTTCAGCTCAGCTTAGACTGCTGCTGCCATTGCATACCTGTAGGCGCCATCCAGCATTGTCGCGTACGTGCCAAAAGGGCAGCGTTAACCCATCCAACCCGTTTCACCCGCCCCATGTGATTAAGTGTGCACTCGTAGGCGGATGCGCTAAATCTTATGAACAAAAAAAAAAGAAAATAAAAAATAACAAGTTTTTCACACTTATCTTATAGCCAGGTAAAACGATTTAGTTTTTTTAAAAGGCTCTTGAAGTTCGTGGGAAATGTTTTTAATAATAGACTGATATTTGTTAAAATTGTCAAAGAGTTTTTACTCTTTGGACCCCTCGTTAAATATCACACTCTCTTGTCAGTCATTCCATATTCATGGCCAGCAATAAAATTGATATCGAAGCACAAAATGGCGTGCGATATGACCAACATAAGCTGGTAAAACTATTGATAAACAGATAGCACTTAACTTGAATGATAAAAAAATGCTTCTCGTAATACCTTCGAAAAACTATTCCGGCTAGACAATTTTACTTATCAGTTTATTTCAAATCTAAGCGACACCAAAATAATCTCTATTTTGCGCTAAACCCAAGCGATCGAGTATATGGTAAATATGCATTAAGTAGAGAACTGTTCTCTCCAGATAGATTTTACAAAGAGTATGTAATTTTTCTGAGAGTGCTCTCATTTCACCATAGAAGAACCCGAAAAAATGAAACTTTCAGCTTCGAATTGACGACGGGGGATATATTGTATGAGTTCACACTAGGTTATCTAGGGAATTTCGGGAATTATACTGCATGCACGTTTTCGAACCAGTTAAATGACCTATAGGTCCACCCAAAATTTGATTTTTTTTAAAATGATTTTTCCCATAAACAAAATTGAAAAACATGTTCGAACTCAAACGCTTTCCGTCCAAGACGGTTATCTATCACCAAACTGTTAAGAATTTTACAACACGTAAAACGAATTTCTTTTGATTGAAAACAGCGCATAAAATGCGAGAGAAGTTCTTTATTGAAAAACAAACTGATTTAAGTTTTGTATAAAATATAGACAATGTTAAAAAACACCTCAAATAAATAAAAAAAATGGGTGTCATGGGACGCCCAGTACGAGCGAAGCCCTCCTTTAGGACAATAAATCTGATTGTTAATTTTACAGACATTGTTACTCACTGATAAGTCGCAGTTTAGTCACTGTTGACCTCTCACCCTCGCACCCTCCCACTCCACACACCCACAAATACACAAACCACCTGCTGCTACGGCAAATGGTTAAAGCGGTTGTCTTTGCGAATACAAAATGCAAAGACAAGGCAGAAAAGAATTTGTTGCAAAAAACAAATTTGTCCAGATTTAGTCCTACAGTCGAACGTCCGTAAAAAAGACTTCGCTCTCAAAAAAAAAAGGCCCCATACACTGGGACTTGATTCCTCACTCGACCACGGCACTTGTTGCTCGCTGAGCGGCAACATGATTTTGACACCCGGCTTCACTAGGGATCGCCCAGTAGCTCGTGTGTGGTAAATTTACTTCAGTCGAACTCCATATATCGAATCTCAAAAGACCTAAAAAAATTCGTTATAAAGAATATTCGCAATATATAAAGTGGAGAAAGAAATACTTAATACGAAATTGCAGTGTTAAGGAAACGAATTCGTTATATAGGGTTGTGACACAGAAATCTCTAGAGATTTCACCGACGGTTGGATTGTAAATCTCACAGAACTTTGATAGATTTCAGTTTTATATTAGAAAATCTAGTTAGAGCACAAACAGTTCTAGTTCAAGTTTTTTTTTCTAAAAACAGGGCTGCATATTTCGCAAAATAATTTCCCATTTTATATTAATGAGTTAATATGATGTTTAATGTTTGTTTTCTGTTTTTTGATTAAGTTATATGTTTTATGATCTGGGAATCAAACCGGAACCAGAACCAGAACCGAAACCAATTTTAGCATTGTACCGGTACAGTTGAGGTTCTGAGCAACAACTAGGCTGCAATGCTGGCACTTAGTTCTGGGGTGACTTTATACAATTTGGTTAAATCCTCTGCTTAAAAAAAAAAGAGTTTAGCTTAGCAAATCTTTTTTAATGAAATATGGCGTCCTGTATTTGTAGATCCTCATTATAATGTCATGATAACCTAAGAACAAAAAAGTACCTGTGTTATAAATTTCTTTTCAAGTATAACTTTCTCTGAAATTCTGAAGAAGGATCGGTCCGGGGCTTCAAACCTCCTGAAAAGTGTAAGCTTCGCTAAGAAGCTTGGGTTATGCACTAAGATATTATTTGCTATATATTGGATATTTTTTTGGTAAGGAAGCGTTTGTTTTGGTTGGAGTTAATATACAAAATTTTATAGAATTTAACTTAAAACTAGTGACCGATTTTTCTTTATTTTTTACCGATACATAGCGGTTTGCCGAAATAAAAATCTTGGTGCCGAAACAATATTAAAACCAAAACAGATCCTTTTACCGCAACATTAGTTTCGGTGCGTACAAGAGCCGGAACCGGAAACCAAATACGATACGGCTTGATTCCCTCCTTATGATGCATTTTTAAATTAGAATAAAAATTTGCCATAATTTCCAAAAACAAAATGCATATTTTAAAAATGTTTACGCGAATTTGGACTGTAACTAACGTTTTACATCTTAATAGTTTAAAAATTCTAGAAGTAAGTTTTGAAAGATGTACACACAATCGAAAAGTTATTTTACCAAAAAGCACTACTTGGTTGATATCGAATTTCACAGTTTTTTTAGGTCGCACTAAAAATCTGAGTCATTTAGTGTCATACCCCAAAAACTTTCCAATCAATTTAAGAATTTTTGATTTGATTTGACCGAAATATGAAATTACTATGCATAAGATACAGCAAACTAAAATTAAAAATGCCAGGCAGGCAAAGGCAAAGAATTTCATTTCCCCATTAAAAGTGTGACGGAAAAAAAATCAATTGAAGTCTCAATATAAGAGTCAAGCACAAAATTCCAGAAATAATTCTTTGTTTTTACGTTCTCTTCAACCATTCATCCATCTATGCATCCATCGATTTCATCTATTATTTCTATCAAAGACAAATTGCATGAAATTGAATGGCTTTCACCACAAAACTAGAACTTGGAACACTTTCATTACCCACAAGAGAGAGACAGAGAGATAGACACACAAAGGTCTCAGCGGTCTAAGACAAGTGAGCTTAGTTAAAGGAATGAGTTATGCGTATGCAGATAAAAAATTTTCAATTAGTACAATTTGAAATGACAGAGTGAAGAACCAACCCTTAAATGCAATACAACCCTCAAAACTTTTTTTTGCAATTAAAACTTTGAAATGAAAAGACAATAAAAATCAATTATTGCAGCAGCCAAAAGGTGAAATGATGTCCAAAAAATGCAACCCTTATTGTATGACTGAAGTGCAATTTTTGGGGGGGAGTTGTCTGGATGATGCATTTAATTAACCAAACTTTGCAAATGCATTTTAGGGTTTAGGTAAAAAAGGGGTTGTCCTCCAGACGCACCACCAAAAAACAAATGCACTTTGATGGTGATGATGATGCGTGGTGGTCAGATGAATGCGTATGCTGCTGCTGCTCTATTTTTAACTGTCTGGCGCTCTCTTTCTCTGGCCGTGGCTTAAAAGGCATGCAAAATTTATTTGCCATGTCTGTTGATGCTGCGTCACGCTGCCAGACGCAACGGCGGCGCGCGTGATGGAAATGGCAATGGAAATGCTATTCGGAGTGACCGACGAGCAAACGGGGCGGTCCTTGGGTAATTGTTGCTGCAGCAACGTTTGCATCTGACACTTTGATGGTGAAACAACGCAAATAAATTGCGAATTGCAATTGAAAGCTGCTGAATTGGAGTGTAACGACTGGCTTTATACGGTGAAAATGATTTTACCCTCGCATTTACAGTGTGACCATTTTCCGATTTTTCAGAAATCTGGAACCGAACCGAAGCTGAACTTTTCCTTAAGGATATCATCAGATATGAGAGATCATTTGTTTAGGATCTGTCATTAGATTGAACCGCAATAATTATGGCATCTTATATCCTTTCCCAAAACTGTGAGCATTACAATGCTTGAGCGGACAGCAGAAACATTACAAAAGCGACCGCAAGAGACTAAAAACAAAACAATTTCAAACCCAACCCATACCAAACCAAACCAAGAACCATTCCAGTCCAGGCCTTTGCCCAGCAGCAGCAGCAAGCCACACGTCACTTGACGTTTCAAGTTCAATAACCTGGCCAACACACAGTTATACTCACACACACACACACAATAACACAAAGACAATTACCAAATAATGTGGCCACATGCACATGAAGCAAAACGCCGGCAAACGGCACAAAAGGCAGCAGCAGCAGCAGAAAGCAGCTGAAGAAAAAAATAAAAACTGAAACTGAAACAAAATATGCGCCACAACCGACCCGACGTCAACGGCGACGACGCCGCTTGCTTACATAACAGCAAATAATGTTTAAGCAGCGGTAAAGCAAAGCAAAGCCCTGCGAGAGAACCGGCCAGAGAGCGAGAGCGAGTGCGAAGAAGTAAGCACAAATAATGACAAACAATAACAACAACAGCATTTCCAAAAACGAGCAATAAGAATTACATTTAAAAAGGGGCAAAGAGAAAAAAACAAAACCAAAAACAAAAAAACTGATCTGTATACGTTACTCGTACTTCGATTGAAGCAGATACAGATACACAGATACAGATACTCGCATCTGTGTGCCGCTGCCTCCTTTGTGTACACTTTTCGGCTGGTGAAATGTGTTGGCGGCGGTGTAAATGGATTTTCGGTAGGCAGAGGGCGGTTTAAATTAGATGTTAAACATCAGCAAATGACTTAATAATAAGCCACTGGCATTTATCAATTTCAATTAGCATGAGATGAATGGAGTACCTGTGTGAAACTGGGAATGTCATTTGAATATGAATTTAATACCTAAGCCAAAGTATAGTAAAATTGGTTAAAAGGAATCATTTCAGACCTCAAAAAGTATCAAGTATCTGTTCCTCTGTCCGTATAAAGGAAAATATCTCAGAGATAGTAACAGGTAGAGGTTTGACATGTATAAAACATATATTTCTTATACTTGCAAAAGATCAAGTTTATTTTAAATTTTGGCCACTTCCACTCTCTCCCCGTAATTTGGAAAAAAACTTCATATCTCCCACAGTTTTGTAGATAAAAGGTTTGTACCTTCTACGCATATTTAGTAATCAGTATTATTTATCTATTTGCCAAACAAATTTGAAACCCGAACCGTGAAACTGAACCAATAACTTCTTATGGGTTAGAGTACTAATTTATTTACGTATATGTAGACCCATAAATCTGGACCAATCTCTTATTTTTCCTTACCTAAGGCACTACCAAAAATGGTTAACTGAACTGAACACGAAAATATAACAGGCTTTCGCTTTTTCGAAGGTTCGAACCCCCATTAAGTTCCGTGAGTCTACTTATCAAACCTACGGCTTTTAAGATTGATTTTTCTTCGTTTTCAATAGTTTAATCCGAGAAACTATCAAAGAGAGCATTTTCCCTTTAAAAAGCCAGAACTTAAAAAAGCTTTTTTGAAAAGCTCTAGATTTTTTCATGTTTTGGTATAGATTTTGGTACAAACAATACTCTTAAAGATTCTTACATTGATTTAAAATTTACCGTTAGGAATTCAAAATTTAAATAAAATTCTTGATTTCAGAAAAAAGGGGTTTAATTTAAGATCATTATGTTCTTAATATAAAAACGAGCTCTAACTTTAAATACAAATCAAAAGTCTAGATCATGCTTATATTGAGCTCTAAAAGTTCTTAATAAAATTCCGAATCGTGTTTAATATATCCCAAACGTTTTTTAAGAAATCAGGGATTTTTTAAAAAGCTCTTAAATCAAGATACTCCGTACTTATATCAAGAGTTTTCTGGCTTATTGAAGTTTTGAAACTGAAACTTCTTGATTTAAGTACGAAAATTCTTAATTTTTTTCTTTTACCATTTTACAATAATTTGAGCTTTGTAATTTTTCCTCACTTCATATAAAACTGAAAACTCTCTCAAAAGACTAGGTCTTAAATTTATCAGGTCCTGTTCGATGGAGTCCTAAAACTTCTGCGAGTTTCGGATCCAGACCAGAGAACTGAAAGAATGTTTTTTCCTTGTTTGCCTCTTACACAAAAAGTTCTTACTTTATAAATATTATCATTCTTATAATAAATCAACAAAACTCAGCGCTCAATGTATTCAGCTCATACCGCAATCGCATCTGGCAGTTGAGATGATGATGTTACAGTGCACATTACTCCAAGCAAAAAGAAGCAATAAAAAAATAGTTTTGACTAATATTGTGAAAAAACGGCTATCATTACCAGTTAAAATTCAGATGTTTGAATGAGCCAAATTTTCTATAAAATAGTGAGAGTAAGAACATTCAGTTCGTGTACTTCTCGTGGCGTTCATTTCTACTACTTAAACAGCGATGGGAACATTTCGCTAATTACACCGGCACGAGTAAAACACATGCTGAGACTAGTACCAAGAGAGCAAATAACTTTAGTCGCTGGCCAACGGTCGATGAAATAGGTCAGAGCTGGCTTGCCTTGCCGACACTCTCACTTTCGGTCTACGCTCTTCTGGATAAACTTCAAAAGTAAGTAGCTAAAAGCACGTGAACCAATCGAGTAAGAAAGTAGTGAGAAATCTTTCGATACTATACCAACTTAAGTAAGTTATATTATTTGGTTGCCAACTTAACACCTTGTCATTATATTCTCTCAAGTATTTGTGGCTTAAAGTAGCAAAGTAATAAGACGATTTAAAGGCATTAATAACACATAATCCAAACAGACACAAAAAAAGCATTTCCCAAAATAAAGCTGTCAAGTATTTTTGGGTTCTGTAGCCGGCAGAGGAAGGGTGGGGGTTTAGGGTGACGAGACTAAAACTCCAATTACAGGAAATTATGAGTCGTAAAGCAGTGAGTGAGAGCGAGAAAGAACAAAAAGAAAAAAACAAAGTTCAATTTATGTCGCGCTGTTAGGTTGCTGCCGTTCCATTCCCTTGCCTTCGCTTTGCAAGCTTTCTTTATACATATATTTTTTGTTCTTTTTTTCTTCTTTTTTCAAATTTTCTCATTTACTTACTTACAAGACATTGCATATATGTGTCTGTCTGTCTGTCTGCCTGTATGTTTGGCGGATGTCATGCTGGGTCTCTCGAAGGTCGCAAGTGTAGTTTTTTAAGTACACGATGTCTAAATAATTTGATATATGGCGCCATTGTCGTTTGCCCACATCTTATGTAGTATATATATATCTTATATTGTAAGAGGAGGGAAAATGTTTGTGCAACTGTATCTTGTATCTTTTGGTGTGTGTGTGTTTGTGTGTGATTTGCAAAGAAAGTGGTTGTAAACCAAGAAGCAAGCTAAGTTGCAATAGATTTTATGCTAAACGAGGTCAGCTTTATGCTGAATTATACATTTTAAGCAAAGGTAGATAGAAAATGTTTCCTAGAACTACAATTTTCCTTTGTGTTCCTAATTTAGCTAAGACTTTGCTCGTAACCCTCTAAGACTTATTCATTTATTAAGTTACCTAATAAGTTTAAGCTTCTTTGTATCTAAAAGTAACTTTTTTTGTTGAATAAACAAAAATTCTATCATGAAAATTATTTCTTCAAAATATGGTAAAAAGGTGTTTTCATTTGATTCCACACATTGCCCAAAATTGCATTTCCTGCTCTGCACAAAATTTCATTAGTCAGCGGTTAGAGCTCCCTCTCCAATAAACCACCACTCAGAGCAGAGAACTTAACAGCAGGCAGAAATAATAATTAAAAATTCAACAGTAAAATGAAATTGCTTTGGCTGCTAAGCACAAAATCGGGCGAATGCTCATGCGGCAAACTTTAAGATACATTTCGAGGTACGAGCAACTTTTCTTCATTGTTTTTTTGTTTGTTTACTTCCCTCCCCATCACGGTATTTCACTCACGAATTTCATTTCGACATGGGCGAAAAAAACAAAGATATTAGAATTCTTCTTGGCCAAAGCAAACGTGGCACGCAATAATCTTCATAACAATAATATTACAAGGAAAAAATGTTGTAATGAGTCAAAGTGAAAATAAACTGGCCTAAAGATGGAGATGAACTGAAAATGAGAGAGAGACAGAAAGAGGGAAGGAGAGAGAAGTGAAAACTAATTGTAGCATGGCCAAGTTGGGTCGAAAAGAACTAAAAGCATACATTTCTATGCAAGTCACGGCTTAGTAGTCCCTCCCCTCAGGGCACGGGGGTACGGGCACCCACGCACGCTTGTAATTGACGCAAGTTTCAAAAGTGCTGCATTACATGGATTTTGGGGTGGGTTTCGGGACGGATGCGAGGGGGTGGCTGGGTAGCGCATGTGCGTGGCATATTGAAAAACAAAAGGCAACGGAACTCAATCGTCGTCGAGACGACGTTCGTTGGCTAAAAGGTAATAGAAAAAACCGTTAGCAGCCGCTCGTAATTGGCATTTAAAAGTATGTCGCATGTCGCCCAACTACGGAACAACGAAAGCGATGAGCCATGGCTGCAGATGGACATGGACATGACTAACTTTCGGGTCCCATAAGAACGTGTCAAGGTAGACAAAAAAAATGTACCCCAAGCAGCTGTTGAGTGTCTCCAGAGAGCTTGAAAAAGTTTAAAAAATTTTTGGACTAATTATTCAATATTATTAAAAAGTTTGACGTTTTTATAAAGGTTATATATTCTTGATCAACATGACGAGCTGATTGATTAAAGCTATCTTAACCAAACATTGCACAAAGTATTTAGGTACAAATGCGCTGCAAATTTGAAACATAGAATACGATCGATCGAAAAAATAGTTTTTGTGGGAAAATCTTTGTGTTTTCAAAACAAGCGTCTCCAAATCTTGTACTTAAGAGTTTTCTATCCTTTTTTCACGAAGTTTTTTTAAAATCGGACTACTATATCGTAAAAAAGACAGGTCTGAAGAAAGGCTTAGTAAAAAGGCTTTTAGGTTTTTAATGCTATCGCTCGTAAACTTAATACTTATCAATCTTATTATATCCTTCCACAGAATCCTGATAAGTTTGATTCAAATTGAATAACTATAGCATATAGTTTCAGAAACCTGCACATACCTGGTATTAACAGTTTTTCTATGCTTTTTCTAAATTCCACCAAGTTTGATGAAAATCGGACAATTATATAGTATAGCTGCCATACAAAAGATAGGTCTGAAAATAAGTATTGGGAAGAATGATCTGTTACAAAGTGGCACGCAAATAGTTTAGTTATCTTTAGTATTCGCTATTACATTGAAAATTCTAGGGGGCCTCTGACAAAATTCAGCGGAAAGATTCTAATCTATATCGATACCTTGCCATTAATATCGATAGGTGGCTGCAGCTATAGGCTGAAGGGCGACATCTACTCCCTCCTTAGTTACAAGATCGGAAGCAAATATAACCTTACAAGGTCGTTTGTAGGTACTTAGCATCTTTGGTGGTTGTGTGTCCTTCCCAGTTTCTTGTTCCTTCGTCACAAACGCCGGCTAAAGGCGCTCCGTCGAAACAGCTATTTCCTTCCAATCGATATTAATAACAAATACGCGATTCATAGGTCGCTTCACCACCGTGTAGGACCCAGAGTATGGAGGTTCTAACGTTTGTCGATGGCATGAGAACAATCACAAACATGCCTGCTGCAGGCGCAGGATGCTTGTAACTTGCTCTCAAACCCAATAACACGCTCGAAAGCAAGTCGATCCACGGCGTAAGTTTGTTATATGTACATGAGGGATGCTTGGAATGATCGATGATAAGTCGTAGTATGGCCAAATCTAGTGCCTTAAAAAGGGCAGATTCAAATTGGGATTCTTGGTCAGTGGTGATCGTTTGGGGACATCCGAATCATGAGATCCAAAGTGACCATGAAGCCACCATATTGGTAGATATATCTTTTCAAGAAACTGCTTTCGGCCATCTGGATAACTGGTCGATCTTTGTAAGGCAATAGCGGTATCCACTGACATGAGGCATGACTACAATGTGTAAATGTACGTATTCGAAGCGATTATCTTCAGATAATCAAAGCAGCTATCTTCTGAAGGGATCGATCGGTGATGTGTTGCAGATAAGGTTTTAGTTCGGTTTATTGGAGACGGCACGTTGCCGGTAAGAATGAGTGTCACACAATAGCGGAGAGAGATGTGTGTGTGTGTAAGTTAGAAATGTAAGATATGTCAAAGGCGGAAGTATTGCGCATTGATAGTTGTTACTGATGTGTAAACTGGTTAGATGAACTAGATCTGTGATTGAAGCTGGATGAACTGGGACTGAACCCGCCAAAGATGTCAATATAGTGGCGCCATCTATTGTAGAATAAAAATCATTTTATCAGTGCAAGGATATATAAAGTGATCTTTCCTCTATTATTCTTGCACAGTATTTCTTAACAGCCTGTGGCTTCAAATGCCTCTGTCGGCTTCAAAACAGGTCGAAGGGATAACTCAATTTCCGTTTCCTGTCACCAACATAATTTCACACCTTATTCCCATTTTTCCAAATTTCAAATTAATTTATTTGATTTGTATCAGCACTAATTTGCATTCAATTAGCAGAATATCATAACACAAAACTTCTCTCAGGCATTAATTATGCATTTAAAAATTATTTACATTGACACATTCTTCCTCCCCTTCCCCCTCTCTCCAAATATGAAATCCACAAAAATGTGCATTTAATTGCAATTTTTCGGGTTAATATTCAATCCTGAAATAAATAATTAAGTGAAAACAAAATGCCAGTGTCAACAAATAATAAAACTTAATAATTTACTGGCAAAATATTTATGCACTTGGGGCATAAAATTTGTCTCATTTGTGCTTATTTATTGGACCCACCAGCATGTGTACTGAGCAGAAAGGAAAAAAAAGGGGGAGGCGTCTAATTTGTGGCACCTTCTGTATGGCTGTCGCAGACCGGTAGACTAATTAGATACAATTCCAGTTGGGCTGGCATTCCGTTCTAAAAGCACGTTTCTTGCCAGATATAAAATAAACTGTGGAAATCGGGGGGGGGGGATGGCGGCGATAAATAGCAACGACAATGACGGTTGCAACAGAAAACACGTTTTTACTTTATCGGCCCCGCAGTTGCGTTTTGCCCCCTCCCCTCCTCCTTCTGCTCATTTTGTTTACTTGTCACAAGTGAACGTGTTGTTCTAGTTGGCCATTGCTCACGTTTGGTAGGTAACTCAGCGGCTCACAACAGGTACCCAGAGATACACAGATATGTACAAATGCATTTGCCTATTCTTGTTGATACTGCAGCTTTTTGTTCCCAATTAAACTACTAATTGATCGATCCAAGCTGGAAATAGAAGATGCAATTTAGTCTATTTTACGAGACAATTGAAATGATTAAATTAGTCAATTGGCCTGTTAGTGGTTTTCAATTGATTTTAGTTCATCTGTATATCCTTGGTATTTTGTTTCTACTCAGAATGGAACAGAATTAGAAGCAAGAGAAGTTTTCAAACGATCGATCGAAGCCCAAGACCTTTTAGCAGCAGTGTATTGTGGAGGTTTTCCCTTACCGTTTCACCTTCTTTCAGGGCTGCAAAACTAAAATATTTTTGAGGAGATTTGGTTAATGTTCACAAAATTGAAGTTCAATATAAGGGAGACTTTTTCGAACAAACAAACGATTGACTAATGCTTATGATACTTAAAAAAAAACTAACTAACTTGTTTTCTCTTAGAATCTAAAGACTAAATTGAAATTTGTCAGACCAAGTGCCTAAAAGAGGACTTATTTGATAAGCAGTGTGCGATTCCATTCGGTTGAAGATTTGTCAAGCAACGCAAACTAAACACAGCCAAAACAAGACATAAAATTAAATTATCATATTTTCATTTTGCGGTTTATTTGAATTAAGATAGTAAAAGAAGATGAAGCAAGAACTGCAAAACTTTGCATTCGCACAAAATGCAAACTACAAGCTGCACAATCAACAAAAAGTTATTTGTTTGAGTATTATAACAGAAAATACAAAAAATTTCTATTAATCAATCAAATTATTAATTTTTTTCTAAAAGAATAAAGATTGCTTTTCAGTTTTGATTTCGTTTCCTTGTCACATGTTACTGTCAAACATATTCTGTTTTGTTTATAATTGTACCATGAATCGACTCACAAACAAAGAATGGTTAAGAAAGGTTATCTTATGGTCAGTTTAGGCATACATAGAGTGTGGACAGAGGAAAATATCACAACTGTATTCGCCTGTGATGAAATTATCGATTCGGCGCCGTTCGCAGCAATTGGGCCCCTATTACTCCACAATGTGGTAAATTTTTCGAACGGATTTGGTTAGAAAACCTTAAGCCCCATTCGGACATCCGACGAACGTAATTTAGTTAACTTCGCCATAAGCTTCGACACCATGACAAGTAAGAGTAGTGTGACCATACTTAAGATATAATTACGCCGAAAATTTGAGATTTTGTTATTTTTAATTTAATTGGAAGTGGGTCACACTGCTCCATCATCTGTATTTTATTTTGATGCCAAGTTGATTATTTTGTAAAATCTCGGTAATTTCTACCCAAGCCTTGTCCACAAAATTTAAGTCAGAATGCTTGACATTCTGCTTCTCTCACCCCCATAATACTAGACATTTTTTTTAGTCATGGTAAAACAATTCCAAACGACTCTTTTGCCATGTTCTATTATATTCATCTCTTTAAATCACTAACTATCTAAAAGAGATCCAGCTTTACATTACATTACCCACAAATGTGCTGTTAAGCGTAACATTAAAACTCTCACTTCTGTAATTGCAGAAAGTTCTGCTTCTTTTTCCTCTCAATTCTTGTATGAAACTTGTCGTTACTTTAAATGTCCGTATTTGGTGAATTTCGGCACTGTCAAAGTTGTATGCAGATCCACTGTTTTTATCGGAAAATTGTGTTCAGCGACCAACCTTAGGATTAAATGGATATGTAAACAAACAAAATTGCATTACTTAGTGTGAAATGCAGCCAGAAGCATTGCAAAAACTGCCAATGCATACCGAAAAATGCATTGTTTGGTGTAGATTATGGGACGGTGGCATCATTTTTTTTTGCCCCAAATTGAAGAGCTGGACTTGGCTGACATGTGGTTTTACCAAGACGGTGCCACATGCCACACAGCAGGCGAAACAAGCGCCGAATGGAGAGGCGAGCTCAGTGTACAGTTAATTTCCGCCTAAAACGTGAGATATAACGTCTTTAAACTATATTTTTTGAGGCTTTGTTAAGGCTCATGTCAATAGCGATAAGACCTTAACAGTTGACTTACTGAAAGCCAGTATTAAAGAATTTATTCGCAACATACCGGCCGATATGTTAGAGAGAGTATGTCACAATTGGAGTCAGCTTGTATGAACCGCTTGAAGCGCAGCCTCGGTAAAAATTTTAATGATGTCATGTCTAAATTATTTATTATAAAGATCGTTCTAACGACTCAAACAAAAATGTTCTTACGTATTTCTGATTTTTATGAATTTCTTTTAATCACATCCGAAAGCTGCTTAAAAATCGCCCTATCGGGGGTGCGACAGAAACCTCTTCCAACCGAATTCCAATTCTTAGGTCCACAAGAAATTTCTTTTGGTTGGTTTCAAAACTCTTATGTTTTGTTAGGAGATTTTGAAAAGCTCTATTCTCACTAGCTCCCTCTGACGATGTTTCGCCCTCTACATGACACCTAGCGGATTAAGGGATGAAAACTTAAACCTCATTTTGCATTATATTTATGGAGAATATGACTTAAAAATGCATCATAAAACATAAAAAACAATCAAAAAATATTTCAGTTAATCATTAAATTAACCCACAACTCAAATAAGGGAAATTTTTTGGTGAGAGATTCAGACCGTTCACCAATCCAAAAAGTTCGATACCTGATCCATAACTGACCATCCTTAGTTATTTGACTTCATCCTCGAAAATTGGTCCACAAAGGGTTAAAGCTGTTTCATTTTAAAAGTCATTTGCAAAAATGCAACTTCAAAAAAACACACACACACACACACGCATACAGATGCACTTGAATATAAATAAAACCCAAGCACCGTTAGCAACACACCAAAAAAAGCAGGAGGAGCAGTAAAAAAATGTAAAAAAAAAAATTATTTCGAAACGAAGCAAAGAAAAGGCCTCACAAGAATCGTTGCCATAACAATAAAAAAGGCAGCAAATGCGTTGCAGTCGACTCTGTCGCCGCTGCTCTCCAATTCTCTGATTCTCTCAGGTCGCCGCGGGCAGAAGTCGGGCTTGCAGTTGCTGTTGCCTTTTATTGCTTTTATCTTTTGAACTTCGTGCGATCGTCACACAGATACACACACACACACACACACATGGACAGATATTGACAGACACGCACGTTTAATTATATTTTGCACGTTGTTGTTGTTCTTTTTAGTAGGTCAGCGAAATTATTTTTTGTTGTATCGCGTTGTTTGCCTCGTAACTGTTTTGCGGCTGCGCTTTTTGGATTCTCAGCGTCGCTGCAGCTGCGCCAAACTGGATTTCAAAAGCATTTTTGCAGTGAAGGTAAACCGGCACATAAAAAATACACACTGAAACTGCATTGATTTGTATTTGGCGTTGTTGCACAAAACGTGTTTTTGTTTTTGGGGGGGCTGCTGCTGCAACGCAAAAAATTTCCATAAAAGGCCCAACGAGAGCCGCTGCTCAGAGTAAAACAGAAAAGTTCAAGCACCTGCCCAAAAGTAAATGTATAAAAAAACAAGAAATATATGCCCAGCCACAATAACAATTTCCATTTGTTTTATCTATGTACTTAACTGGAAATAAATAAACGTTCCGGTGGCGTATGAGCAATAGAGTAATTACAATCCACCAGATACTTCTTCAAAACGCCGCCCCACATACATACAAACAAATTCTGAAGAGTTTTGAGAGCAATTAAAAGTTATGATAAACAATTTTTTGTTTGGTTTTTGGAAGAGCGAAAGCGTTTGCCAGACACAGAGAGAGAGAGAGAGAGAGACGCAGAGCAAAAAGAGCATGGTGAGTGCAAAAGAAAGCAGTCGACATAACCAAAAGAGAGCGCTCGCAAGCAACCAAAGAAAGTCAAGCCATAATAATCGTGGCAGAAGAAAGCAGCAATAATAAATATATTTCATTTTAATGACGAATTATGCTTGCTACTCATATGCGGGGGCGGTTTGGGTGGGGGATAAGGGGCATGACTTGAGACAATTGTCGATGAGTCAACAAAGCAAATCCAACAAATTGCGCGCCAAAAAATATGTGAGGAACTTGCTATTTTTAATTGTTTCTTGAACTTAACAAATTTCGTTGGTATGAAAATCAAAAAAATATAAGACCGATCAGCCTGCCTCAGCTCCTAAAGTAACATTGCCTTAACTAAGATTTGAATTAACCTAATGAGACTAGGTATCTGAACTTTATATTGTAGTAACACCGACTTTACACTCGTTATTAAGATGCCGCAAGGAAACCTTATACAATGCCGTTTTTAACTTTAAAGCTGCGTGGATCCCCTTCTTCCCTTGAATAGGTTCGGCATGTTCCCATTTTTATTTGTAATTCCGGCCCCCCTATTTGGAAAAAATGTTATATCTCCCACAGTTTAAAAAAAAGTTGGTTCGTACCTGCTAAATATAGTTAGTAATTGGCATTATTTATTGATTTGCCGAAAAAATAATAAAAATAGGATGAATGATACTCAAGTTATGAATAAGGGTCAGTGCCAATCAAAGGTCAGCTTCGCAAAAGGGTTACAGTAGTGGCGCCATCTATTTGTCAGTTTTAAAATGGTGTGGCTACGCCACGTTAACTATTTAGTTTAAAACACAGATTAAGTTTAAGTTTGGTTTATTGGATACGGTGTGTTGCCGGCAAGAATGAGTGTCACAAAATGTCGGAGAGATAAGTAAGGCGGTAGTATCCAGCATCCGACAGTCGTTAGATGAACTGGATCTCTGATTGGGGAAAATATCCAACGGATCCCAAATTTATCTATCCAGTCCAAATGGATACCGAATCATCCCGAGGATCGTAAAAACTATTCTTTTTACCTCAGCGTGGGTCTTTAAAATTTTATTTAGTCAAGTTCATTCGGTTTTCTCTGTTGTCTGCTGTAGTCCTGTTTAATTCCGATTTTGAACCCATTCTTCTAATTTTTGTCCCAAAATTTAAATCACAACCGCTTGACGGTCTCGGCCTCAGCTATAAATGCACTACAGTTGCTTCTGAATTGTGCGAGCTGGCACCGGTTGTTCACACCAAGTTTGGAAATAGGTGGAGTCTTTCTTCCGAAAGTGGAGTCTCTATTCTGATAGTGGAGTCCCCCTCCCGACAGTGGAATCTTCCTTCCGACAGTTAGGTCCCACCTCTGACCGTGGACTCACTTTCCATAAAGCTCATACAGTTCGCGATTCATTCGAATGCGGAAATCATCGCCCAATTTTAAAGGTCCATAAGTCTTCCTAAGAATTGTTCGCTCAAACTCGCCAATTGCCGCCCCATCCGCTACTGTTAGTTTCCATGCTTCTTCGCCGTATTGTAAAGCGCTATTTTTGGTTCCCTACTGAGCCCATATGTATTAGCATTAGTTTTCAAGAGTAATTCTTCGGATTATCCGGCTGTTGTTGATGTCGCTGTCATAATCCTCTACAACTTTAAGGTTGTACTCTATCATTGTAGCAAATTGTCCAAGACACGTAGACTTCCTTTCCGCGGATACTGGGTACTTTGTTCTCGTTTACAGCTAAGCCCATCACTTCATACTGCCTCTCAATCTCTGAAAACGCTCTTAGTTTTCGCTGATAATGTTAATATTTATAATTGGCATATGCGAGTAGCATTAGATCTTTATAAAGAAATGAAGGCTCTTTTCGCATATGAGCACTGGTGCAGTATATACTCCATTAGCAGACTAAAGAAGTCACACGATAAGGTACCAAATGTTTCGGAAAGGTTCTTTCCTATTTTAACGGAGTTTTGCATGCTTTTCAACGTCATCATGCAAAGTCAAACGTTTTTTGCAACTCATTACAAAGCAGTTTTTTTCGGGGGATCCACAAAATTCTAAATTGAATGGTAAGAACGATGAACCTATTTATACAGGTGCAGTATAAGTGGAAAGTGTTGAAATACTTCTTCTTTAGGTATTAAACAATAAACATAACAGAATCAGAACTAAAAGTGTTTTGTAGTTTCGCCCCATTATTGCGATCTGTGCTTGTTGTTGAGTTCAAAAATACTGATACCAAACCGAAACAGTGTTAAACGGGATGCTTCATCTATGTATTGCTTACTCTTAAATATATCTCAGCTTGAAGCAATTTCAATTCGCACAAATATTTTCCAAGTTTGTATAATGTCCCATCATCGTTAAACAAGCTGCGGACTTCTCTCCATCAATTTAATATTTGTATATGCAATAACACAGAAAAAAAAACAAACTTTGATCATTTTGTGCACTTGCATTTCCTTTTTCGTGTTTTTAAATGTATTGACCCAATTCAGTGTTGAACGTCGTTTTTGTTGGCATTTCTCGTTTGCATTTTGAAGAAGTGAGTTATTTATTAAACGCACGTTTTATTTATTGTAGAAGTTTAAATTGATTTTAGTAGGAAATTAAAGTCTTTTGGTAAAATCAAAAATTAAATTTGTACATTGTCACAAGTAATTTAATTATGTATGCGTGTGTTTTCTTTTGTAATTTTGCCAGTTTTCTGCTGCATTGGGCATAAAATTAAAAGTCAATAAACTGCTTAACGATGACATTAAGACCAACCCACACAACACACACACACACAAACACGTGTTGTACAATTTCATATTGCTGCAAATGCAGAAAAAACTTCTCGCAGCACAAAAATTTGATTTATAGAACTTTTTTTTTCACTCGCCTTTGCAGTTTTTATTTTTGGCTCTGGGCAATTTCAATTTATTATTGAAACGATTAATTACAAAAAAATTGTAATAAAGTTATTAATGTCAGGCTCAGCCATAAATATTTAAATCTAAATGGTTATAAATGAATTTTTAAAAATAAATTGATGCCCAAACCGGATGAACATAAATTGAACCGTTTAATTGAATTATTTTGTTTCCTTTCTCTTTCTAGGTAAGTCGGTCCATTCAAAGTCGATTGTAAAATGTAATTAATGGTATGTGGATTGATTTAATTGATTTAAAGCGGTTTAAACGTTAAGTGAAGAGTTAACATTTGATAGGCTTATTTAAGATTAGAAAGTGTAAAGAGGGCATATTTCATTCTCATTTATTTATCTAGCGCACTTTGCATTGCTGAAATAACAACGCGCATCACAATGAGTGACAGTTCGTTCACACCAAACACGCAACACCGAAAATATTTCACTTTGTTGCCTTTATTTTTTTGTTTTATCGTAAAATATTTAAATTGTTCGCCTGGCTGTTGGCACATTTCGCTACTGATAGCACATTTCACCAGGTACCAGCTACAATAACAACCGAAACACTGGTGTGCAAAACAAACACCTAAGAAAACAATGCCAGAAATATACTCATCAGGCTGTTTTTTAAATGCGGCAAAGTGCGACTGGAAGTGGAAGACTTCACAGATCACCTTCGTAGAGAAATTGGGAAAGGGCCGACTGAATGTAGGCCTATCTCGGTTTAGGTTTTTGGGGCTCCACAAGAACAAATTCGGTTCGGGTATATTGGGTTTTTGGAATGGCAGCTGCAAAATTTGTAACCTGAACCGGACAAACATATAAATAGAGGTTCAGTTCGACATAATCAATTTTAACTTTCTTAAAATTATGACGGAGACAAACAATTAAAGTTGCCTCTTAGAAACTATATCCAAAATCGGCATTTTGCGATTTCCAGAAGGAAGGAAAACATAAGTCAAGTTGGAAAACCACAAAACGGACATCATTCAATTTCAAAGACCAAACACTTTTGGAAGACGTTTTAGAGTACGTTTGAAAAATAACAATCCTGAATGTTGTCTACACTTAGTACAGTAGGGGCCGGCAAAATACACATGCTCATTTTGGCGTTGCGTGTGTGTGTTTAGCCATACGAGAGCGTTCTCATTTAGCACTTCTTTGTTGTTGAAAAGAGAGCAGTAAAGGCTCGTATATTATCGATATGTCGACGTCGCTAGGCATCGCTGCCGCAGAGCGTTGTTGTATTCGCTTTAGATAGTAACGCACCGGTCTCTGATGTACAGGTCGACGGCTTAAAGAGCTTGTGTTGAGTGAGCGTAATAATGTGCAGAACATTTCTGCGCCTTCATAAAGCAAACGCTTTTAATGTAAAATCCTGGACTATCATGCAAAAAAAAATCCTTAGAGAAATTCATATTACTTCCTTATAAATGCAAAAAAAATTTGTTAAAAAATTTAAATTTTCCTGTTGTTCTTTCAATATTTTCACTTATCATTAAAAAACAATCAAGAAATTTTCATCAAAAAACAAAAACCTTAAAATATAATGTCGCCACTTGTTGAAGCATAAAATTAGTTAAATCGCAAGTTTAAGCAGGCTCGGGGTTATGTTATGTTTGCACCTCACTTAAAAACAGGAATACGCTAAACCACAAACAAGGCTGGTCGACTGTACAGCTGTTTCAGGAACCCATCATCAGCAGTCTGCGCCTAACTACTGCAAGTTAGCTGCTGCCTCCCTGTGGTATCGCTGATATAACCACTAACGAAAATTTTAAACACACGGACATTTGGTCCATTTGTCAATTGCGTTTCTGCATAAATATTACATAAGATAAAACGGATCTGTCCCATAAGCACATTGCAGTGGAATTTAATAACGACAAGGTAACAATTATGCTTACGGTTACTAGATTAGCTATCGCAACACTCTGTAGTGCTTGAGCAGCTAAAACTGACTGCCTAATCCCAAGTGAATTCAATTCGAGAGAAAAGAACGACGAAATCTCGTAACCAATAGGTTATTTTAATTAATCCAAGTCAGCGATGGCCTCTGGTTCCTCATAGGGGGCGAAAACATTTCGCTTTTCACACGTTCCCGAACGCTAGCCGAAGCTGAGACCAAAAGAGCTGAAAGCCGTCATTCGCTCGCCAAAACGATTGCGATTAGGTCGAAGCAAATTCTCTCTCACTTTTTGGCCTCGCTCTCGCTGGCCATCGCTGGTCTAAATATTTAAATATTGTTACAGAAAAAATCATTTTCAATTGAGATTTAATTCCAGTCTGTTTTATCAGAGTTTTAGCACTTGCGAAATAGCTTGAAAATGAAAAATGGCTGTTTTAAAATAGCTAGAATTGCAGGACTCGGCAAAACTGAATTGTTTTCGGCTATCGAACTTACAAAATAGCTAGATCTGGTGTCTAAATAGCTAAATTGGCAACACAGGTGTAATATACATATAAAAAACGGTGTCGGGCAGCTTTTGTCAAATTTAGACAGGCCGCTTACGCTCGGTGAAAGTTAGACAAACCAAAATGTTCTTTCCTAAGCATCGGAAAGAACATGGCGCCGCTAACTTAACAAGCACAGGCGCTTACTTGACAGACTGCAACAGATGACTTAATTCCAGTACTCATAGGCCAAAAATAATAATTCTAATTTTTCCGACACCAACCCGTCGAAATGTAAACCGCAAAAGTTTAACAAAAATAATAGATTATCGTAATATTAAACCAACGATAGGATTGCCGATGAAAAAACAATTAACAAAATTCAAATGCATGCAAATCACCGCAGTGTGACCGTTTCACATTTGGTGGTATTTTGATGAAGGGTGGTATTTTGGCGTTGAGCAGTCACACTGTACCGCACACTACCCTCTTTCGGAATTAGCTTTCAATTCCACTATTGGATGGATTAGTTTGTCTGAATACTAAGCTTAAGCAAAACACCGCTCATATGCTATTTCTTTTTGTTGTATTTATGGTCAATCTGGAAATTTATGTGTATCCGCAATTTTCTGAAAACAGGCCTTAAAGTTTAAATTAAAGTTGAGAATTATCAGCAGAAAGCTAAATAAAAAACTTATTTTGACTAGTTCATATTTTAAACAAAATTGTGCCTTCTCTTTTAATTAAAATCAAAATATTATTGGTAATTAAATAATACTTTTGGTTTCTGCGAGTAAGGATTAA
Organism: Lordiphosa clarofinis; assembly: GCA_018904275.1. Lineage (NCBI taxonomy): Eukaryota > Metazoa > Arthropoda > Insecta > Diptera > Drosophilidae > Lordiphosa > Lordiphosa clarofinis. The sequence goes on from JAEIGQ010000113.1 coordinate 1,089,116, forward strand.
TGCCTGAGAATCACAAGCACCTTGTTAAAAACCAAATTCGTTCGGGGCGTTGATATCATTTTTACGAATTTGTGTATCCATTTTTAGTCATTTCCTTGGTGAATATAGACTACAACACCATTGGAAGCTTTTCTCCCTTTAACAAAGAAAACTTAAAAATAATTCATAAATTTAAATCATTTCAAACAATTTCTCAATAAAGTTTCAATTACTTTTATCCTTGCCACTTGAAGCGTTAAATCTCACACTTGAGCATGAGAAAACCGCACACGTTTTAAAGTATGCTTGAAATGCGTGTAAATCCCCACGCAGCCACACACCACCCAACCCAACTACCAAGCAGGAAGCCAAAAATAACTTCATGTTGTAGTGCTTGGAAAATTTATAACAAAAGCAATTGCAGTGCGATAAAATTTTCATTTACCAGCTTTTTAAAGCATAACCCATAATCATCATCAACACCACCTGCGGACGAGGCAACCGTCGACGGACGACTATGCAAACAACGCCGCCGCGTGAACTCCACGCGCCAGGGAGCAGTAGCATAGAAAAAAGATGGGCCTTCCCTCCGCCCTCTCTAATGGGCCCAGAGTGCGAAACGCGTGCGAGGCACATGGGCAACTGACGCGCTATTCAAATGTTTACTTTGGCCGCGTCTTTGGCGGCCACTAAATTACCGAGTCGCATCGCTGCTGGGGCCTCATCATTACCCATTATCATTATCAAAACAGAGAACCCACAACAACAAAATAACTTTTTAAATGTGTTAATCATCAAATAGTTAAATCAAGACAGACGGACGGACAGACAGCTGCGCGCTGCAGTTGTTTGGTTAAACACAAAACTTGCATTCAATATTTGTCAGCAGTTTGCGACCCAGTCAAGCAAATTAACACATGTGGCCGGGTTTTGTTGTCTGTGCAACACTTTTCCAGCTGGTTTTTTTTTTGTTTAATCAATATTTGAATACTTTTTTGTTGATTTTACAATTCACACTTCGTTTTTTAAATAAATATATTAATACTTCGAAAGAAATGTTATGAGAATTTTATATTGATTATAGAGTTTTGAACTATCTCTAGGAGTTGTTGTTGCTTGACATATATTGTTTTTCATATTTATTAAGGAAAAGATGTTAAATGTTTTCCAAATCGAATCTGATTAGTAAGTGAAAATCAAATTCGTTTCGTTTAGACTTTCACACCTGATCATTAAATATGAATGATAAATGTAGTCAAACATTTATTTCAATACCGAATGCAGAATTTGGCATTTGGCCTAGAAAATGCGAGTAATTCTCCGCAGATTGTAAATGAGATCAAAGGAAAACACATTTATGAATTCGTATATAGCTGGAGCGAAATGTAGGCCGGCACGTGCCTAAAATCTTACATAAGCTGCTCAAACAGAAATATATATTTCCCTCCATCCCCCCTCTACTTGCTGTAGGTGGCTTCAATTACGCATCCCGCTGATTAGTTTTGCTCTTTGGTGGTCAGAAAGCGTTGCCAATTGTCAACCGAGTGGAAAAATAAAATAAATAAATAGCACAAATATTTCTCCCATTGACGTAAATATTTCTTCATAAGAACAAACCAAAAATTGAATTACCTTGGGGTACAGCAACAATTTTCAATTGTGTACACGCAATATTCCTTCTCCCTTTCCTACCAACATAATTCACATGACAGTCACAGATTGTGTGAAAATTTCGAAAAGATTTCTGTGTGTGGCCGGTATAATAAATAAATCTTTGGCTTCTGCATGTTTAATTTATTTTGTGTTTCTACGTCATTTAATTTAATCTTAGTGAATTAAGTTTAATTAAACATTTTTTTTTTGGGCCAATGACCGCATTTACAACTTGTTTTTTAAGAAAACATAACCCATTGATCAGCAGCAACAATTTAAGTTCAATGCTTTTCAATTTACAGATATTTAATAACAAACTAGCAAGTCTTATCTGGCTCATATTTTTAAACACAAAGGAGTCTGGTGGACTGTACAGCTGTTTCAAAAACTTTCGGTTTCAATCATTAGTAGTCTTCGCCTATTTACTACAAGCAGTAAATTATCTAACCACATACTACTAACCCATACAGCAAAATTTAAGATTAAAGCTTATATAATTTTTAAGATTTCGCTCTGACCCCCTTGTGAATTGTTTCGATAGCGTTTTCGTGAACCAATAAACTATCTTAAGTTAGGTTCAAAAGCGAAAATTAATTACACATACTGTCATGGCGAAGTTTGTCTAATTTGCTAATAAATTTGTTGAAACTGTAAAAAGTTTGCATTGCAGTGTCACATGAAACCATAAAATAGCACAAACAAAATGTATTATTGTTGTTGGCAAACACATGAGCCGGAAATAATCAGGGTTCTCTTTCTATTTCTTGAGTTTGTTGTTGCCAAAAGATAGAAAGCTGCTCCATAGCACGCAGTTGGCAAACCAGTTTGCTTAAGCTTTTGGCTTTAAAATTTAAATAATTTAAACGAATTTGCGCTATTTTCTTTGCTTTATCTGATGCCAAACTTTAAATTCATAACTAAAATCTTTTATTTCGACACGAATTCCTATTTACAATTATTTTTACCGATATTTTCTGAAACCTTATAGAGTTAAGTATTTTTGAGATTTTTTTTTTTCAGATTTTTCGAAAGACATTTAGACGCAAATGAAATTTTCCTCATAAATCGCGTTTTCCGTACTGTTTTTATACCCTTGCAGAGGGTATATTGAAATTGTTTGGATGTTTGTAACGCATAGAAGGAATCATCTCCGACCACATAAAGTTTATATATTCTTGATCAGCATGACGAGCTGAGTTGATATAGCCATGTCCGTCTGTCCGTCCGTCTGTTTCTATGCTATCTCCTCCGTCAGTTTTAAAGCTATCGTAACCAAACTTTGCACGAAGTCTTTTGGTATAAATACGCTGCACATTTGTCGGAACCGGCCGGATCGGATGACTATAGAATATAGCTGCCATAGGAACGATCAGTTGAAAAACTAAAAACAAAAGTTAGGTCTGGAAAAAAGTCTAGGTGAGAAAAAGTTTTTTGTTTTCAATGTTATCGCTCCCAACGCTCGTATTTATAGATTTTCAATGATTTTACATAATTTTACCAAAACTTTTCGAAATCGGACCACTAAATAGTATAGTTGTCATACAAACTGTCAGGCACATATCAAGCTCCAAGGGTATATAAACTTTGGTCGAGCCGAAGTTAGCTTGCCTCTATTTTGTGTTTTTTTTATAAAATATTTAGCTATAAGCAATTTTAACATAAAATAAACAATCGCTTTAACTTTGCATCCCACAATAGTACAACTCTGAAAAAGTTAATAAAAATTGTGGAAAACTGCGGGTATAGCCCGACAAAATAAATTAAAATGCTTGGATAATATGTATAAAAATAGTTGCCCACTTCAAAAATTATTACCCTTATATCATATTGGGCATGAGTTATTCACAAAAACTTTAGAGACTATACTCATATTTTTTGCTTATTATACACCAAAAAGCATCGAATAGTGGGTCCTAACTAGTGAATATACAGAGCTTAACATGCCAAGTTTAAATTTCATAGCTTAAATCATTTCGGAGTTATTGTTATTGTAAACTGGGGGTTTTTATATTTAAACACGGGTTTCTATATACTGCGTCTGTCTTCGTACATTTTGTCCTAGTTAACTCCGTCTATTTTAATTACAGTCGTTCTGTCCTAAAAACTTAAATATCTGTATCTCGTAAACGAAAGCCGGCCGATAGATGCCTAAGCAAGCAACTGTTTAAAATCACATATCACAATCGAGTCAAACCACTGCACATTGGGCGGAATGGCCTTATTTTTGGCATAAAGTCCAAAATTATTTTTTAATATTTTTATAATTTTTTTATTATTTCCGTTAAATAAATGCCTACCCTTAATAAAAAGTTAAAAAAAAATTTGTTTGCCCATCCCTGGTTTTTGGCAGCGCTTTGAATCAGCTGTTTGCGCAAGGCTATTTATGCCTTGTATGTGTTGGAAATTTTGTAAATGTTTGACTATTAGTCATTCTTACAAGATTATATATAACTGCATTTTGAAATATGCAAAATATTCATTAAGGTATGTAAAATATAGTGTAGATTGGTTAAATTTGAGATGCTTTTGTTTCGTGTTGTATTTAATATATTGTTGGAACATATTTCATGTAGAACCTAGCCTTAATAATTGTTTTTCGTGGAGCAGATCTAGCAAGATTACGCCGTATTGCTGAAAGTGCTAATGTAGAAATGTGTGTTATTGTGTTAACATTTATATAGAGCTGGTAACTTAAGCGCATATTTGCGCAATTTCGAAATATTTTGACAGATTCAGACAAGGTCGATACTCGTCGTGTCAGTCACGCAAACTTCCAAAAGAGGCTATCGCGCTTTTGGAGTCACCCCCATTTGAGGTAGCAGACGGAACAGCAGATGATAACAACGAGTTTGATGTTAAAGAACATTTTGCATTTGAGTTATAAGTAGATAATGTTTAAAAATAAAAAAAAAAATAAAATAAAAAATAAATTAACGGTAAAAAATTAATTCGAAATTAACTAATTATATATATATATATAGCACATATATGAAGTTTCAACTTTATGTCTCTAATTTTGGAGTTTATGCCAAAAAAACGGCATTTCCGCCCACTGTGCACTGTACCTTCAGAAAATATTTCCGATTGATCAACATACAGAATACACAGACCATTTCAAAGTCAAACTCTGGAATTTTTGAAATATTTTCAAACCTTAGGAAAGAATCTCAATAAAATCTGCCAAAAACAACAGAAGCTATGTAATTTACTAAAATCACAGAAAATAAAAAAAAAACTGGGTACTTTTGTAGTCGACCCGTTCGACTTGTTTCTTTTTCTAAACTTTTTTGTTTATTTTTTGTAAATTAATCAATTTAGGGGCAAGTATTTTTATGCGCATTTAAAAGCATTTTCCATAAATAAAAATTATGAAAAAACCAACAGACGAATTAGTGAAGATTTTCACATGAAAAGCGGCGCGTAAATTACGCGCAGACCACAAAAAGTAGGAAAATGAAAATTGTTTTATGTTTGGAAGCACACACGCACACATAAAATTTTTTCCACATAAATTACCGCCGCCTTCGCCGAGTTGAGAAAACTGTTGTCATAAGTGATCAACGCGGACCTTAGGCCTGTCCATAGCAGCTCCTACGCTGCTGCTGCTGCTGATGCTTCTCTATTCCCACTGCCGCCACCACGTCAAGTGAACAGACATCAAAATGACGAAAACGCAAATCAACAGCAAACAGCAGCAGCAACAAAAACAACAAGAACCACATTTGAGGAAGCATCTCTCTGGCCACGTCGTTTGTGTTTGTTGAAAAGATGGATGGATTTATGGCTCAGTTTGTTTTTGTTGCTGGGTGGGTGTCTGGTCAATCAGAAGTTCTTGTTGTGGTTTTATGGTGTCAGAAAGGGCTATTTTTTTAAGGTATGGAATGAAGTAACAGCTCCAACTGTTTTATTATCTCATAGACAAAATTGCTGGCATTTAAAGCTTAAGGCCAAACAGATCCTATCCGCCTCACACATCAACCTTAATATAAGTAGACAATCTAAGTCCGCCCTTCAACGAGCATAAGTCGCTGCAAATCTGTTCAAGACTCTAATTGAAAATCATTAAAAAAAGCAAAGCGCACATACAACATACGTTCAACGTTTCAGTTGGCATCCTCCCGTGCAGAAACACAGCAATAAGAATGAAACAGAAAAGAAGAAAATAGAAAACAAAATCAAACGTCGAACTAATGACAATTTTCAATGCTCCACGCGCTATCCCCAGCCCAAACCCCCTCCCGCTGTGACTAATGAGCGTTGCTAACTGAGATAAGAGAACTGGCCAGAATAGAGCAATTGCCGTTTGGTTACCGCGTAAAGATTTGTGCCAAATGGCAACCAGAAACCAGAAAAGACACACATATTCTTCCTCGAGTACTTATGTCATTCTTCAAAGAGAAAGAGAGGGGTTAGGAGGAGATCTCTGACGTTTGTGGCCACAAGTTTTCGACAGTTTGCACATGTATTTGACTCAACAGGGAATGGGCCTGATGATGAGCAATGCCAATAGCATCTGCAAGGGGGATGGTATGCGCGACTTTTCACCATATTATATAGTTTAAAAGGTTTGTTTATGCCAAAAAGTGATTGATTGCCACACACACAGACACACACACACAACAAGTAGACAAGACTAAGTAGAAATGTATCTCATAGATGCAAGGGGCCACAGACCAGATTGTTTATAACTTACACATTGCTTCATTATAATACTTTTGTTGTTGTTGTTTTTGGGGTGTTCTGTAAATGAAAATGATTTTCATTTTCTTATTTTGCTTATTTGATGTTAGGCCACTTGAGTTGGACTTTTTGATGTTTTTACTTGGTCAGGCACAGGCACTCGCTCTTGTCGCTCACTGATCTGCAGCATTTAATTTCATTGTTTTTGTTGTTGCTGCTGTTTTAATTAAATTTCGCAATGCAAACGTTGAAGAAAACATTCTGTAAATTGCATTTTATGTGCAATTTTCGTTCGACATTTGCCGGCGCGGCCTCGTCGTCGTCGTCGTCGCTGTCTTCTTGCACATGTGGCTGAAGGGTGAAGGGAGCTGACAGTGTTCTGTGTCTGCTGGCAAAATACAGTGCAACTAATTGCGAGTAACAAATGCCGCCTCATGTTGCTGTCGCATGACGTTTCATCTGCACAGACGCTCGCATCTCGTTCTTGGCCGGGCCAAGTCAAATATTGCAATTTGTTGTTGTTATTGGTTATGGCTATCAAAAATGAAGGGCAGCAACATGTGCCTGTTGTACACCACCAGGCGGAGCTAAGGAGAAGAGACACTAGCTAGACGATCGAGGCCGGTTTGTTGTCAGTGGGGGACACTGGGAAAAGTTTAATGAGCTACCCTTTGTATGGCAAATTAGTTGGCGTGTTTTGTATTTTGGAAAATTTTTGGTAAATCAACTTGTGCGAAATGAGCTGCGACGAAAGACTTTTTAATTAATTTGATGCAAGCAGACACCAGAAGAACTCCTCGATGGTAATTTCTTTTGGCCGCCTTTTGCTATCCAAACTAGTTTCGTACCGTACTCATTCCCCTTTAAAAAAGAATTAGAAAGTCAGTCAAGTCTGACTGTAATATTCTCTGTAACTGCTGTAGCTCTTTCTTTTGGTCATAACTTGAGACTGGTTTATCCGATCTTTATCATTTCGTATTTGTTGTTTTATACAAGAATTTAATGTTTGCAGAGACTTTCAAAACTGACCCATGTATGGCATCACTACGTCCTTTGCTTGTTGGGGTGATTTTTCAAACTGACCAATAGATGACGTCACTACTGTAACCCAGCAGGCCCGCGCTGCCGAATAACTTAAGTGAAGTTCATTCAAATTAACTTTTTTATACCCTTGGAGAGGGTATATTAAAATTGTCCGGATGTTTGTAACGCAGGGAAGGAAGCATCTCCGACCACAAAAAGTATATATATTCTTGATCAGCATGACGATCTGAATTCATATAGCCATGTCCGTCAGTCTGTCCGTCCGTCCGTATGTCCGTCCGTCTGTCCGTCTGTTTCTATGCTATCTCCTCCGTCAGTTTTAAAGCTATCTTTGCACAAAGTCTTTTGGTATAAATACGCTGCACATTTGTCGGAACCGACCGGATCGGATGACTATAGCATATAGCTGCCATAGGAACGATCGGTTGAAAAACTAGTTTTAGTGAAAAAAACTTTTTTGTTTTCCAAGCTATCGCTCCCAACGCTCGTATTTATAAGTTTATAATGATTTTACATAATTTCACCAAGCCTTGTCGAAATCGGACAACTATATAGTATAGCTACCATACAAAAGTTATGTCTGAAAAAAAGTCTTAGTGAGAAAAACTTTTTTGTTTTTAATGTTATTGCTCCCAACGCTCGTATTTATAAGTTTTCAATGATTTTACATAATTTCAACAAGATTTGTCGATCGGATCACATATAGTATAGCTGCCATACAAACGCAGGCTATCAAGCTCGATATAAACTTCGGTCGGCCGAGTTAGTTGGCCTCTATTTTTTTAAAATACTTTTTATCGAGATAATAATATAGGACTCACCTACATAAATAATTTGGAACCCTGAACTGGTATGTCATTTCCCCACTCGCTATATTGGGCAAAAATTGCTTTGTTCCGGCTGATGACTCAAGATCTGGCCTTTCTTCTGATAAAGAAACCCAAACATGTGTCGATCCTTGGTCGCTTTTAAGCTCTAGAAAGATGGAAAAAAGTCACAGCTAGATGTAAAGTACCTTGAGCTAAGTATATTGCACCAAACGTTCAAAGTAAATCATTAAAATTGTAAAAAAGTCTCCTCGAAATTATTTGTACCTAAAAAATGTTCTAAGCCAAAAATAAGGCTAAAACTTCTAAAACTTTTTCTTTTAGCTGGCTCAAGGTCAATTTTTTATGATAGTTCAATATAATCAACACAAATCAACAGAACTTAATTACAACATTTTGGAATAGCAATCAAATTTCTGTTCAGTGGCTGTTTCGAGAATTACCACAATTCTCTTATTAAAAGGCTTCTTGTTCTCACGCCTCAGCCACTTGCAAATTTCGCTTTATCTGCCTATGTTTTTGGCGAATTAAGGCTTGAGAATTTCAATGGGGTAAAATCCCTGCCCTCAATTGTTGTAAGTTTAATCTTATTGTTGATCTGAGTTGACTATATCTAATTATAATTGACCAAAATCGAACAGGTCGCTAAAACCCATATTCATCCTTCTAAAACAGGGGAGCCTATGCCCATTCCGCAAGCCTCGCATTTGTTGTTGTCTGACGCAGAGGAATAGCAGGCGCGAGCAATAAGCCTTTATTCCTCTCTTTCTTTCTAAATGAAAGTTTTGTTGTTGGCTAGTGCAGAACTGCAACAACAACATCATATGAGTCTCTCTTCTCACTCTCCGATGTCTCTTGCAAACTCGAACGCAACAACAAAGTTGCTTATGCGTACGGCCGCTTATTTCGGTATACACTGCGGCACGAGCCGAACTCAATCGGAGGTATGGGGCAAAATACCAAACACATTTTCATTCGCTCCCTGGAGTTCAATGCAATAGGGTCGAGGCAGGTCTGCGTAGCAACGACCACACACACACAAACAAAAATCAGTTTTCTATTTCGTATTGTTGTTTTTGTTTGAAAAATAAATTGTGCACTTGTATTGATTTTGACGCGCTGGTAAGCTCATTCTGGGCACCCCTGTTCTAAAACTTAATATTAAGAAGTCCACAGCTTTAACTAATCGTTGCCTACTTTTCGGCATTACCATAAGGAACACAACTTATGTCTATCTTAATGCTCTGTTAATTGAAGTAATTGACTACTTTTAACGACTTCTTTCTCAGAGTTATTTGTATAACGAAGTCGATCTATCTTTGTATTGCTACTTTAGATCGCTGGCGATGACTAGCTCTTTCTTTTTGAATTTGGTTATATCACCAGCGTTACAGCTTCCTATCTTCTTCATTTTGACGAGATTTTTGAGAAAAGATAATGCCGTCATAGATGCCTATCTAGATTCGAAGAGTATTTGAGCATCTATTTCTAAAGTTTCTACACATTTCTGGGCAAAACGAGTTTGGAAGCAGCGCAGAGCTTATACTGTCGGTGTGTCGACTGCGCTGCCTCTGAGCACTTTTGCGTGTACAGTAGTTAGCGTCTAGTTTACAGCTTAACACCAAAGTCTTATGGGATTTTATTTCACAAGAGCTAGCGAAGGTGACGGTTTCTGGATTCGAACTAGGATTGTTGATATTTCTCAAAATATCAACATCCATAATATTAAAAATTCAAGTTTCCCATGTATATATTTGATTTATTGCTTCCAAAAAACTTCGATATATCCCCCGGTACCGGTACGCAAATGAGATACACATTTAGTTAGGACCAATGCAATTTTAGACAGCACGAACGATTCATCCGCATTAGCTCTCCAATAAGCTATTGGGTTCGTGTTGATATCTTCAATAAAATCCTACTTTGACCCTTATATCGATCAAATATGGACAACCCTAGTTTAAACCCAGTCTTCGCACTCCACATTTTACCATATGGAAATACATTGAGGACAAAAACTATCCCTTCGTTTAACAGGTCTAATATTGCTTTCTTAGAAATTCTAAGAAAGCCATCCCTTAAATTCCACAAAACTCACCGAGTGACCCCGACTTAGAGCTGAATATTAATATTTGCTTTGTTTGCAACTTGATACTTAAACACAAACCCAATACCAGCCGACAGTTTTCCCCACCCCTCCAAGGTCCAAAGGGTTAAGACCAGCATTGTTGAAGCAGGCAAACGATTTGTATAAAAAAGAATAACCTGCGGTATGCCAACACAAGAAAACATTTGTTTTCTGTCAAATTTGCCTTTAATAATAATACACAGCACATTTATTTTGTTTTCCACGACGCCCACACAGAAGCAACACTGGAAGCTGTTGATTAAATTTCCAAAAAAAAAGAAAGGAAAGATTGAAAGAAAATACTGTTACAAAAAAATGATTGATTGATGGACGCCTAGATGAGATGGCCAAGGGTTGTCTTAAGTGCATTGCGCCTAAAAATGATTTTAGTTTTTTCATTTGCCACGAAAGTCGTACAAATTTGTATTTTTTCTTGTTTTCGAAAAACATTTGAAACATTTTTAGCACAGCAGCAGCCGACAACGATTTCAAAATAGCCCGCCGCATCTTTGGGCTCGGGTGTGGTGGTGTCGCGGCTGCATACCGCACCGCATTTCAACTCGAACCGCAACGAAATGAAGATGAATTACCCACAAAATTTTGCTAAAGGATCCGACGACCGAACGACTGACACATACGGTCGACGCGTCGACGGTTCATGCAAATTGCAAATCACAAATAAATTTTGCTTCGAGAAATTTGCGCTCAGTCGATCAAATGCTATAAAGTGCAGTCTCACCCAGCAGTAGCGACATCCACCAGATACAAATACACAATATAAATGCGTTTGCCAAGAAATGCAGCAGCAAAAAAAAGAGAAGGAAAATGCGACGGCATGAAAATGATGAAGAAATTGCCGCTGGTCGAGTTGCAATCGCAATGAACTGCAAGTTTGTGCGAGTTTCAAAATCTCAGATAAAGAATCGAGGTAGTATAAATAGCAAGAAATATAGCCAAAGTTAGTCAGTCAGGCAGGCTGGCCCAACCCAGCCCAGCCCAATGATGTATGTATCGACGTTTATCAAACTGGACGGAAAAAGCTTTGGAGTATAGAATGAAATTGAGAAAGCTGCCATGTAATATGATAAAAGACTTGAACGAAAAATGAGACTAGAATTAATGGAGTAGTTGGAGTTGTTGATTTTGCATTAAATCAAAGTGAAACGTTTTGTAGTAAATTAGAATTTATCAATCAGTTTGTTTGGAATGAAAATACATAAATCTGAAAAGGAACTTTTTTTAAATTAAATTTTTTTTTGTATGTGCTTTTTATTTTCACTTGTACGAAAAAGCGGAACCCATTTGGTAGAACTTATTTGTTGATTTTTTTTGACGCGACACCTTCTGGTTTGATTATGAACCCACCGCGTCCAAGACTTTAAGAAATTGTGTTGATTTATCTTGGAGACAGTGTCGAATTCATCGTCATCTAGTCCTGAAGGACCAAACCAAATTTTCTAGGCGCTCGAAAATTTCGAATTCCAGTAAAGTGGATGCTGAAAGCATACTTTTGCCGCACGACCTAATAGTGAATTTCGGGTCAAGCAATATTATTTGAAGACTGTGCATTTCAAAGCAGCAGCAGCACTCTTTAATTATAATTCAACTCAAATTGGCTGTCCCCACATCCTCTTCACCCGCTCACCACTCTTTCCCCACCCTCCTTTTCATCTTCCTCCGCTCTTCACTCATTCCTCCTCATTCTAACTCATGTAGCAAGAGATGAATGGCTTTCTGATACCTAAGTTGTGTGAGTGTGATCCCTCTCATGCTCACTCTCTCTCGCGCTCTTAGAAAAACAGTTTAGTTCAAAATATTTTCTGAGCGCCACAGTTCCGTTACTTTTTTTTTGGCTACATAAGCTGTCCATGTGTTTAGTATCGATGAGTTTGCTCTCTACTAAACGCGCACCCATCTGGTAGAACACTTTCTGTACTTAAGTATGCAACTTTTTTGTCGATACTCTACAATGAGGACACTTTCTGGTTTGACCTTTCAGATTTTGGGTATACCCTAATTAAATAAAAACATTTCCAAATACTCTATTAAATCCATCAAACTAGGATGTTAGTAACGAGGCGTCGATCTGGCAGTAAACATTCTCATATTCAGGTATTAATTCAAAATCATTTAAAATTGCTCTCTACTGTTAGTAAACGCGGCACCCATCTGGCAGTAAACTATTCCATATCTATATATTTGTAATGCTCTCTTTGATCCCTGATGGATCCAACTTTTGTCTACCTAAAAATAGCTTAAGTAGCAGCTGACATGGCCAAAACAAGTTATCAGCCATTAGTAAACGCGGCACCCATCAGGCAGCTAAATTTCTTGAATTCAATTTTGTCAACCACTTTCTTGTTCTTAATCCCAAGTTTGTTTAAACTTATTTCGCAGCTGACCCACGTGCTAACACACTCACACACACGTAAAATGTTCATAGTCTCATATAAACCTTTTACAAGCTACTAAAAATACGTCACAAAGCGATCCATTAACCTAATTACAAAACTCAGGTAATGAAAACAAAAGCCTCAGACAACGATGCCAAGTAAACAGTAGAAACAGCAACCAGCAGCCACCAGTTAAAAATAAGGTTAAGTGCAAAAATTAAGTACATTTTACTCAGAGCGGTGCCGAATGTTGAAAAATGCAGCAAATCTTAATAAATTAAAGTTTACAGGATATAAAAAAGCCAGAGATGGAAGAAACTTGAATTTAAAGTAAAAGTTAATCAACACGAAGGCTAATTAGTTAATGAATAGCCATTCCTCCACGGCACGTAGCTTGCTTAAGTTGTGTAAGAGAACAAACTGTCAAGTTGTTCACTGCAGACTGCAAAGTGGCATCAGAATGATTTTGTTCTTTTCTTTTCTCTTACTTAAATATTGTTGTTAATTAGCGCGAATATCGACGGTATTTTAGTGGCCAAAACAAACTGTCTGGCCATGGCACCTGTCCAGTACACACATGCACCGAAAATTGAATTTTACTTCGCCCTCCCCCTTGTCTAGCAATTGATTGACATTTGAACGTGACATGTACATGGTTCACCTAAATTCCGCCATTTATTTATAGAGAAAAAATTATGTTGGCATTGCCACCTTACTGCCAAACCATTTTTTTGTTTTTTGAGCATGGGTTTTTAACATTTTGCGCTGACAGCGTCAATTAACATGAAAAAATTATGCAAACTCTATACGCTTTGACTTAAAAATATTTTGCACTTAACCGCAACAAAAAACCACATTAGAGAAGGTGTTTGACATGGAATGGGGGTGGAGAAAAAGAAGGGGGTTTTGAAATGCGGGAATTTATGTAATTTATTTAAACCAAAACTGCGAGGAAAAAATTTTTTTATCATTAGTCATATAAGCAGAGGACTTACGCAAATCTTTGAAGAACGTTTAGGAAGACTGAAAGACTCCAAGAATTAGTTTTAGGTGTTTATCTATATCAGTTTCGATTATATAGATTTTGGGGAACTCTATTTCCATTTTTAAGATTATCAAAGACATTTTTTTTAATAACCTCAAGTGACTCCTATAGGTTCGTAAAGATCAGCGTATTGAACTCCTTAAGGATCTCAAGCAACTCCTTATAACTTTTCGAAATTTCTAAAAAACCTCAAATACCTCCCTAAGTACTTCTAGAAACTTTTTATTAACCTCTAGAAAATTCCTTAAGAATTTTAAAGAAATTCCATAAGAATTTTAAAGAAATTCCGTAAGAATCTCAAAGAAACTCTGTAAGAACTTTCAAGAAATTCCGTAAGAAAAACTTATGAACCTCAAGAAAACTCCTTAAGAAGTTCCAGGAACTTTTTAGAAACTCTTGAAACTTCTTTGGAATCCTTAAGAACCTCCTTGAAAAGACTTCTAGACATTTTTAAGAACTCTTTAAGAATCTCATACAACTTTTAAAAATCGTCTAGCAACATCTTAACAACCTCACATTTTAAAGACTTCTAAAACTTTTGTGAAATCCTAATTAACCTCAATCAACTTTTTTTATACTTTTTGAAACTTCTTGGGACTTTTTAAGAACCTCAAGAAACTCTTTAAGAATCTTTAAGGATTTTTTTGCAGGTTCGAGGAAACCACTAGCTACTTCTTATATTTTTTGGGAACACCTTGAGCACCTCTTTACTTCCTTAGAACTAATAGGAACTCATTAAGAACCTCAACGAAACACCTTTAGGACTTTTCTTTCGAGAGTTCCAAGAACTCCTTAAGGGCTTCGAAATATTCGACGAACTTTTTACTTGAGAGATGTCTGGGATTTATATTCACTTCTTGAAAACCTCCAGGAACCTTCTTGAGAGTCTAATATAAACCTTTAAGGAAACTTTTGTTTGTTTTCTTAAGTTCTAGAATTTCCTTGAGGATTTCTAAATCTTCAATGAAAAACTTAAAAACCTCAATAAACTCTTAATTAAATTATAGGAATTCCTTTAGAAAACTCTGGGAACACTTACTTAACTTTTTGTAACTCTTTAACGACTTCTGCACTAAAATACTTAGAAATTCACAAAGTAGGTCTTAATATTTGATTAGTGCTGCTCATAGCCGTTGCGGCCAGTGCTACCTATTACAATAGTTGGATTTTCTTATAGCTCGACTACCGTTCATCCGATCTTTACCATTCTTTCGTCAGATCGATTAATAATACTGATGAGTAAATAAGCCTAAAAGTTCCGAACCCCTTTATCTGAAAAATCTGTGAGATATGAAGTTTTTTCCAAAATGCGGTGGCGGGAGCGTGCGTAAGTGGCAAAAACTTACAAGTTTATGTCCAACACATGTCGAACCTCTGTCTCCTACCATCTCTGAGATCTGGTTGTTCGACTTTCTTTCTTGTTTTATCTCAAATATACGGTCACACTTTTAATATTTACCAAAAATACTAATATCTGGATCCATGGGAAGGACCAACGGAAGGATTTTTCGCCAAAATGAATGAAAACCCTTTTAAATATTATTTTTAACACAAATACTCTATTTAGTGACCAGAAAACGCCATTTACTTGTCTCTGTAATAAAATGTCGCTTAATATATGTCCAACTTCACTCTATATAAGAATCATATCAACTCGCTTTAAATTTAAAATAAACACATTTTCGGTCCACATACACATAAATAAACAACTATAACTTTTACCAATAATACTCTTGCCATTACTCACCACTTGTTATATACTTATTACTATTTACAGTCCACACAACAACAGAATCAGCAGCAAGCACTTATGAACAAGTCAAATGACGACCTACGGAGAAAGCGTCCTGAGACCACACGGCCAAATCACATTCTACTCTTCACCATCATAAATCCCTTCTATCCCATCACAGTTGTAAGTACACACAAAAATATTTTGCTGTAGAATTGATCCTTGTGTGTGTGTGTGTGTCCTTTAGCCACTTTGTAGTAAAAAAATGTGACGAAAAAAAAATAAAATAAAATCCATTGCAATTTGTTGTTTGGCTGCAAAACTCTTGTCACACACTTGAGTGAAGCTCAACTTATGTTTGTGTGTTTGTGTTTATGACGACAGTTCTCGCCTCTGGCGAAGCGCTTAGGCTGCCATTGGCTCAGCAGAGTGTGGATTGCTCCTCCTACTACTTTTGATCCGGTTGTGGTCTTTTTTTGGCTTTCCCTTTTGTGGTATGTTGTGCCTTATCATAACATTTGATACTTTTTAGCTACAAACTGGCTAGAAAATATGTGCACAGCTACAAAAATAATAACAGTCAGTGGAGGACAACAACAAGTGGGATGTGCGTGTGTCTGTGTTTGTGTTTGTGGAATCTGAATCTAAGGGGATGAGTGTTTAGCCTGAGTGCATTGTTAGACGTGCAACAACCTGCAGCATCAACAACAACAACAAAATGTGAAAAATGCATAAAGTACTTAAGTGTGCCAGGCTGTAAAAACGTACGAAAGCAAACGCACATATCCCAAATGCAACGATGTGTGCACTCTTTATTTGTCTAAGTATAAGACTTGGGATTTACTCTGGGTTCAACTTTGGGTAAGAGAGAATTTGAAATGCTGAAAATCTTAGAAACGTCAAACTTTTCAATGGAAATGTCAATGCACAGCTGGTCACACTAAAAGTTTTCTATAACAGCAACTTTAGTGGAAATCGGCATTTTCTCCAAAGTATTTTCTTCGAAGATCATTAAAAATTTTTAGTTTGGATGCAGTCCAACAACAACAACAGAAAAATCAACCCCTATCAGCGTGTCACGGTTTCACAAATTGCACTTGTGGCGCTGTCTGCTTGTATTTTTAGAATTTGTTGTTGAAACTCATAGGAAATTGCACTTGTTGCGTCGTCTGCTAGTGTAGTATATGTATATCATAGGCAGTGACCACTGTACATATTCCAATTACACCTTGACCAATTACACATACCAAATAAGAGCACACAGCCTTATGCTGATCATGCATTTAGCATTGCCACTGTAAGAGTAATTCGAATCCCTTTTGTTTATGTGTCATGCACATACATACGTATGGCAGCTCGTGGAGCCACTTATATACACGTATATATGTGCATAAGCACAACACAACTTTATATGTTTTAGCTCTAAGACTTTTGAATAATAAAATAAAGAATCAGTCAGATTTTGCCTGGTGACACGGGCACTACACCGAACAATAATTGTTTTACTTTTATTAAATTCAAAACCTATTACATGGCGATCCTGCCAAATCCATCAGAAAATTTGAGGATGTAAGGATTAAACTAAACTCTCAAACGGCCTCGGATACACCAGCTCCTATATAGGCGCAACTAAAAACTCCTTCAAGGGCTGTCATCATCCCCAACTAATTGAACAGCAAAAAAAAAAAAAAATGCAAAACACACAGCAGAAGCACGTAAGCAAAAATGGCAATTAATCACCACAGCTGTGACCAGGCTGTGGGCAGCGGCGAAGGAGGAAACGGTAGCCAAGCAAGGCACTGGTTGACCGACCTGTCTAGATCGAAACTACAAAAAGCCTGTGACCAGCACCGGCCACAAGAACGAGAGAAAATCTAAATTGTGCGGGAGGCATAAAGCCGCCCCCTCACCAGCGAAACACACTTTTCTTACAGAAGATCAAAAACAACCCGGACCAACAGCCACAAGTCAACTTTTAATATATTTTTTTTTTTTTAAGAAAATAAATGTAATGAACAATTTGTAAAACTATTGCCGGACCTTCTCGGCAACGGTTTTAGCGGCGCCAGTGGCATAATAGCCTAAGCCAAAAAACACAGGTAGACTTATGTAAAAACCGACAAACCATTTTTTAAATGACAATAATCTTCCTTTAATTTAACTTCGACACAATTTCCTCTTTTTTTTTTTTTTTCGCCACCAAAATGGGCACAACATAAAGTTAAATGCTCAGCCAAGAATACGAAGGTGAGCAACTACCAGTTGCTTTCTTAAACCTTTACCAAAGGTAATCCAATAAGGCAACAATAGAAAAAAACTTCAGCAATACATGGGCAGTTACGTTTTTAGACCGTACCTATACGGCAAAAAGTCTTTAGTAAAAACCGATCACCGTCCCCTGACATTTTTTCTCATAAGAACCCTTCCTCTAAACTACACGTATGAGACTTACCTAAAATATGACTTCGTGGTGGAGTACATTGCCGGAAAAAATTTGCTGCGGTGCTCTTCCCGCTTGAAATAACTTTTAAAATCTCACAAAATCTTTCAAATTTAAATGACTACTCCTCAAACAACAATCCAAATCATAACAAACAATACCAAAAAAAAATCTTAAGTTCCCATTTAAGCGCTTTAATATAGGTAAAACGACATTCGAGCTCTTTTCATCCCCGTTTTTTTCAAAAGATTTGTGCTTTTATGTAATGACTTGATTACTTCCGAAAATCACTTAGGTCAATTATTTTCGAGGCTCGAACAAGCCGTTCTAGGAATCACTAATTTCAATTTCCTTAAGACAATATTTTTATAACACCCGTAAGATTTTAAAGATATGAAAATAAATGCCTTAATGACATAAAAATCGCGTTAACGCCAAAAACCAATTGTTCAATCGAAAAATAATTGAAAAAAAATAAAACAATATCACGATGATCCTTTAATGGTGGCCACCAAGGAATCAATCGTCAACAAATAAAATAAAACAAAGTATCGTTGAATAATTGGCTATGACATAAAAGAACATATAAAGAAATGCGCAAAATGTAATAAAAATAAAACTACAATACACAAAAAGAACCAATGATTTTACAGAAACACCACAAAGCCTTTGACATAGTCCAAATAACACAATTGGACCCCTACCAAAATCAAAAACGAAATGAATACGCAGTCACAATCCTTTGCGATTTGACAAAATATCTATTTCAAAACCAATAAAAAGCAAACACGCAAAAGTATAGCTCAAGCAATATTCGACAACTTTATTTTGATCTATGGACCAATAGGACGCTCATAACGGACATGGGTACAGAATATAAGAACAGCATTTTCACTGAACTATGCAAGTTTTAAAAATAAACCATCAAACTTCAACACCCCACCATCTCAAACACTTGGTCAGTCGAACCACTCATAGAACTTCAATAATTTACGATCATATTTTCATTAGAAAAGATGACTGGGACGTTTTAAAATTTTTCACTTATTGCTCAATACAACACCATCTACAGTTCATGGCTTTGCCCTTTCGAACTTTTTTTGCCAAAAACCACCCAAATATACTTTTAAGAATTCTACAATAAGTCCTCTGTACAATCATGAGGCATACGATAGAAGTTAAGTATAGATTACAAGTAGCCCTTAAAAGAACTAATGAGTTAGTAAATAGACTAAAGAAAAACAAAAATTAACTTTGATAAGAATATAAATATAATTCCCATACATTGGAGACTTAGTAATAGTAAAAAGAAACAGGTCATAAGTTAGACAGTAGTTATAAAGGACCTTATAAAGTAATCGGTATAGACAAAATAATTATATATTAGCAGACAAAAAAAAACAATAGTTGTACACAAAGATAGGTTAAAAATAAACCCAAAGTAAAAATAAAAATATAAATGGAATATTTCAAAAAAAAAAAAAAAAAAAATTTAACGAAATAAATTTACCATATATAAATTTATTCTTCTAAAAGGGAGGTGTAGTATATGTATATCATAGGCAGTGACCACTGTACATATTCCAATTACACCTTGACCAATTACACATACCAAATAAGAGCACACAGCCTTATGCTGATCATGCATTTAGCATTGCCACTGTAAAGTAATTCGAATCCCTTTTGTTTATGTGTCATGCACATACATACGTATGGCAGCTCGTGGAGCCACTTATATACACGTTATATGTGCATAAGCACAACACAACTTTATATGTTTTAGCTCTAAGACTTTTGAATAATAAAATAAAGAATCAGTCAGATTTTGCCTGGTGACACGGGCACTACACCGAACAATAATTGTTTTACTTTTATTAAATTCAAAACCTATTACACTAGTTCGCAGATTTAACTCGCTTTAACACAATGCATTTGCACTTGTCTGCCTATTGGAGCTGGAGCAAAGGACTCTCCACCGCTGGTTTAGTTTATACTTTTTCTTAGGAACTATCATGGAACACTCTAAAACTATAAACCCCGATATGTTGTCTATACTCACGGGGTATTCGCACATTGTTGGCCCACACTGACACAGTTTATTGTCTTTTTAGCAAAGGCAAAAACATTTGGCGATACTGCAACAACAACAACAACAAATAAAACAAAAATGCGGAAACGCTTTTTCAGTGTGCGCGTGCGAGTGTGTGTGCTCAGGCAATTGTATTTTCCAACACTTGAGCCGAGAGCGTAGTGGAACATAAAATCCTGTGAAGTGGAAAACATGCAGCATAAAAACTGCAAACTGTAAAACTGAAATTATTTCTCAGTGTGTGTGTGTGTGTGTGATTGTGCATGTGTGTTGTTGGCTGGCTTTTGGGCTAGTGACTGCAGCTGTAGCTGTGTTTTGGGGTGGATAAAGCCGGGGCCTCAGACAGCCCAGACATGTTAATTCGCATCCGACAAAATGGCTGCCTTTACAGCAGCCTGAATACCAAAGCTCTTCCCGTTCCTGTCCGGCCCGACTGACTGACTGACTGACATTTTCTGTTTTTTGTTCTGCTGTTGTTGTAATCGTAAAGTCCGTCGTAGTCCTGGTCGTAGATTTTTCAACGGCTTTACGCTTCGCAACGCCTCGCTTCGCATAAATCTTTTTGTTGACTTAAGTCATCGTCGTTGGCACACTCCATTCCCTCCGAGAGTGTTTGTTGTGGAATTAAGCAATTCCATTTTACCCTTTATACGGTACAAATTAAAAGGCTTGTGAAACTGCAATCCTCGTTTCCTTTTTATCCGAGTGCATTTTTGCGAAATGAAGCTGGCGAGCAGCTTAAGTGCACGCATTGCTGCGAGAGAAATGTGAGATTTATAAATCATATTTGGTGATGGCAATTGTATTATTCGAAATGTATACTCAAATTAATGTAGGATTAAGGAATTTCGCTGGTAAACATTTTTCCGTAGCTTCAACAGTTATGTGGGATGAACCGGAAAGCGGAAATCAATTTGATTTTATTTAGAGCAAAATAAAACTAATCATAATCAAGGATTTATTTGTAGTGTAGTATTTTCTAAAATTAATTATATTCATTATTCATAAGGTGAATGGCTTTTTTGGCGTTTCGTTAAAGAATTCGCTAGATAAATAAAAAGCATATAAGTTGCGAGTGACTAGTTCCTCTTCTAGAAACTAAAGAAACTTTATTTTGTTTTTGATCTCGTTTTATACATTTATGGTTTTACTCACGCAAAGCAGTCTTCCATATAAAGCAAAAAGAAGCTTTGCCTGTTTATGGTTATGGCGTAGTGGTAAGACTTTCAACTGACGTACGAAATGTTACGAAGTCTAAATTATGTTGAGGGCAAGTCGTCAATATAAGTATAAAGAAAAGATTTTAGAAATTACCTTAGAATAGTTATAAAATTTTTACGAGCGATAGAAACAGTGCACCACTTTTCCCTAGTGAAATCGTTAGCTACAAGTTACCCCCAGTCAAAATTCATTAGCGGAACATATAGATGGAGACTTGTGATGAAGCTTCAGGAAAAACGTTAAATAAGTACCGATACTTTCAAAACCCTGCTTTGATTAGAACTGAAAAACAAAATAATATCAATTACCTATTACCTTTGACCAGTCCGTACCGTTGATGAAGTTTACTATTTTTCGTAAAAAGCGTATCGGGCGGAAGGGCAATCCAAGAATGATGAATTTTCTTGTCTTTCCTTTCTCCTAGTATTAACCCTTTTTCTATCATTCCTACATATTTATCGCTGTTTTAGCATTTGTTACTTTTTCTACGAGGTAAGAGTTTATGTTGGATTTCTCCATCTCCAAATCAATGTCCCCCAGCCACTCCCTGCAGTACTCCTCCAAAGCGATTAAATTGTCTTGCATAGCTTTGGGTGTTTCGGCGATGACCACTATATCATCTGCGTATAATATGGTTTTTATTTCCAGACCGCTTATTTTGAGTGTTTCGGAAGAAAGTCCACTATATTATTTGGACAAATTGAAATCAGAACAGGCATCAGGAAGCATTCTTGCTTGACTCTAGACTCCGTAGTAAACCAGTCTGATACATATTTCATACAAGGTTTGTATAAATTTGAAGGATATACTGAGATTGCTCAGCTTACAGTCCTTCTATCAAGCGAATCAAAGGCTGCCTTAAAATCCACGAAGAAGGAATAGAGTTTTTTGTCGTTGTCTAAAAAGGTTCGGGGAATGGTATTCAGACAGAAAATATTATATATGGCTAATCCTGCGTTGCGGACGTTACATTTGTACGCAAATTTGCTTCTTAAAATTGACACAGCTGGCATCCACTTTGGTATATTTGAAATATTTTAGTGCAAAATGCAGTTCTTTGGGAGTACTTTCCAGCCTTTTTAGATAATAGGTTATCTGTTTTTGAAAAGTTATGCTTGTTTAAAGTTCCGTTGCGGACGTTACAAAAATGTAAGGCGACTTTGGGCTTAGTGATTTCCACTTTTTGCGAATTTTGCATAATAAACAAAAAAGTCTAATAACAAAAATTTATGAATTATGACCTCCCGCTTTCAAAGTGATAGTGGTCCCGTTTTAAAATTCTTATTTTTGTGCTGTTGCGGACGTTACGTTGCGGACGTTACACTTTTTCCATTGACCCAAATGTATAACAAATTTTTTTCATCCCTTGACTTGAACTGGTTTTAGCTTGTACGCGATGTTCCACGTGTTTTCCGATGTTGAAAAATCCGCCTCGGAAATTTCCGTAAAATTCTGCTTGCAAAAAATTTTTCATCCGATTGGCGAAATTCGTTTGTAATGATTAAACTCGAATTCATTTGGGTTTTCATTTTCCGTGTTGAAATTCCGATTTTTATCGATTTTTTACTTTTATTTAATATTTTTAACACACTTTTTGTTACTTTGGGTTTGTTTTTCGGATTCTCGACAACCTAGCAATTTGAGCCCAGATTCCGACTCCCAATCCATTTGACACCTTTTCCACCTCATATTAAAAAAAAATTTCGTATTTTCTTGCCGTTGCGGACGTTACTTTTGGCATTACTTTTTCATTTTGGTATTTTTTTTCATCAGTTTAAAGGGCATAAAAAACTCTGTTTATAAAGCAAGTTTGGATAACCTAATTATTAAAATTCATTCTGCTAAATTAAAAAAACCCAATTTTCCGTTGCGGACGTTACACACAGCAAACCGATTTTTAGTTTAAATTTTTATATGTTTAGATATCCTCAAATATAATGAGTACCTTAATTAAATGAACAAATTTTTGTTTTGCTAGCGGAACTATAACGACTGTTTTTACCATTTTTTGACCTAAAAAACCCTTTTTCTCAAAGGTTAGGTTGCCTCTGCCACACCCACCGTAACAATTTGCTTACATATTTTGAAGCTTGAATATGTACCCTATTATTCCATTAACAAACACTTGGTTTTGGACAACTTTTTTTTCAACCCTGGTTTAAAAATTTTCGGATAGCCCATATGTATAAAGCGACAGTTGTGACACCGACATAGACCACATGTGCTGAGCGTTTTATTGATGTAGAAGAGATTTAAAGGATGTGTAAGAGATTTTACTAGTATTACTAGTATTAAATCAAAGCGGACAATAATGCAACTTACTTCATTTCGGAAGCCTCATTATTAGGCTCACTTTTTCTTGTATTTGGTGGGACCTATTGAGCGTGGTGTAGTCTGAGCTGCTACAACCGGATGAAAACATCTGAGCTCAACTCTCTCGAACTCAATTGATGCGCTTGATCTCAGCATTGAAGCAAAAACGACCAGAATGCGAGCATATTCGCTCTTAGATCGCATAAAAAAAAAATTGACAGAAAGATTTTTTATTTATTAATGGAAAAAGTTAAACAAAGTTCAGTCAAACTATTTAGTGAATTATTAAGACTTAATATTAGACAACAGACTATTTCTTTCATCTATCAATAGTGAATTTACAGAGAACAGATGGTAGTTAATATTGTAATTTAGACAGAGGTTACGAGCATAATTCGTGAGGCAAGTATTTAAATAAATTCCGTGCCGGCACAGCAAAGCTTATGAGGCTAAACAGACAGTAGCTTATGAAGGAAAAGCACACTAAAGTACATTCTGCGATTATTCAGGAATGGAAGGTCTAATATTCGTAGTCTGTGCTGGTATGGTGGTAGATGCCTATTGAGAAGCCATCCAGCCGAAAAATAAGAACAGTTTTCGTACAGATTCGAGTTGATCCTGATATTTCTAGTGGTGTAGAGACCAGACAAATGATCCATACTCAAGAATAAGTATGACCCAGAGAAAAATATAAATGTTTAGGGCCATTAAATTTTTTAGACCAACTTTTGATGATGCCAAGAACGCCCATAGGTTTATTAGCAATAACCGATGTATGTCCATTATTGAGAGAGTTTAAGTCTCTTTTTAAAAGAAGAGGTGATACTGGATCATAGAAACACAGGCAAAGCTTAAGATCATACACTGAGAATAAAAAAAACAATAGTTTTGGATGATTCTCAGGATAATTTCGGTATCCATTTCGACTGGATAGTTAACTGTCCTTTTTTCGGACTGGATATTATCGAAATCGATTTATTTTCGCATAAAAAGGATACATCGGAAAAAAAATATTTCTTTGATCTTTATTATTCATCCAACGGAGCATGTAAAAATAATGTAAAATAATGAAAAATGTAAAAAGGATATTTAAAAAAAATGGATCTCTAAGTGGATATTTCGAATATCCATTCTACAGGGATCTTATTTTATTCACATACATCCGCATAAGTAAGATAACGCGGACGGAATGTTGCTTACAAATAGCTTGAAGGATACAAGGATACACGAATGGGTACAGAAAACAGTGAATGAAAAAATCCTTAACTTTTTTGTACATGTATTACAGACTTAACATCTAAATCAGAGTCCGGCACGTCCGTATCTTCTGTGTACAAAATACTGCTCTGCGGCTGCGACGTCGACACACGAACAGTGTACAAGCTTATTCTGATCTTTTTGCATCAACAAAAACATCAAGCGTGGCTGCACACACACACAAGAAACGCTGCTCTAAAACTATGTAAAGGACAGTGACTCGCGAACCAACGCAAATCATAGCAAATTTTTTTGAAGTACCTTTATATGATTATCTGTTACTGAAGTGTAAGAAAAAACGTACGACTATCTTTACTGCTTACTCTTGTGCGAGGTGCCCAACAGCTCCACTTAAACATTCTTATTCTGATCTTTGCGCACACTATTAAAGGGTTGGCCCAAATAATTTCTAAGTAATACCACTTTAAAATCGGCTAAAGCTTGGAAATATAAACGATCTTTCTTTCTTGTGTCTGTTGCACTTTTCAGCTCAAACCAAAACTTTATCAAAAACACAGATTACTGCATTTGATTCCAGACTTTAGTTGACTACACTTTAAACCTCTCCATCTAGTTCCCTTCTATTGTCTCTACTTGGCTCATATATATAACTTCGTCAGAACCCTTTATTCTTGCGGCAATTGTAATCTATTCTTCTGCGGCCATATATGCCCATAAAACAAACTTTTATGTGTGATTTTCTGTCACAAACTGCGCACACAAACCATAAAAAAACGCATAAAAAATGGGAGCGCACCACCTTGCTTCTCATCGATTTGTCAAAATCCTAGGCGAAATGTGCTCCGCCTCCTCCATTTTCCATAGCATCTTTGGACGCATGCATAAACAAAATGCAATACAATACGCGGCAGGAGCCTTCAAACTTGCATTATTGAAAGCCGCAGTTGCCTCGAGGCAGGCTCCTCTCGTACATATGCAAAGCAGGCGGAGGCAGCCGCATATCTGCCTCTAATGGAACTTTCAGAGAAGGGTTCGGCTTTGCCCGTCACCGCACGTCCTTCGCTACTTTTTCTCCTCCCTTTTGGTTTTTTTTTGCCAGGCTACGCATTATGGTCGGTCGGCTGCTCCTCCGACTCTTGCAAACTTGTGTCACATATTGCAAAAATCTGCAACTGCCGCTGGATTCCTGGGCTTTGGCTTATGGCTGGCTTCTCCTCCAACCTCCACCCACTTGCTCTTGGTGTACAAAGTCGAACATCGTTCTGATAAGCTGCTTCAAAGAAGGTTTTACATATGGCAGCCTCCAACTAGCTGTGTTTGGTTAGGCAGGGGCTGGGGTCAGGGCTGCATCCGCTAATACATACATATGTATGTATATTATTGCACATTGTTGTCCTTTTCTTTTCTGTCGCCAGCTATTGCATTTTTTCTTGGTTAAACTTGGTGCAGGCAAGTTATTTGCACATATGTAGCAAATTTTCTTTGATGCTTTTAGTGTCGTCTTATTAAAAAGTTTTTAATCTTATCTCCCAGCTTTTTGTTCCTCGCCACTGTGGCATGCGATAAGCTCTTTTGGTCTTTTCCTGTCTTTCCTTTCCAGTTCTTCTTTTCCGGATATGAGTAAAACGTTGGCACTGGAAAAACTTTAGCTCGTAGTTCACTTTACTTTTCGGCAAGTGCATGTGTCGGTGTGTGAGTTTGCATTGTTGACAAAAGTTCTGAATGCCATTAGAGGTCGTTTAGTTTGCGATTAGTTAAACTAAAGCTAGTTGAAGCGCATGATGGAACGTTGCCGCCTGTCTACACGTGCACAGAAGTAGCAACTTTTAGAAAAATGGCCTCCTTTTAGGAAGGGGAAAATTAAAATTTTCTAAGACGTGAGAAAGTTAAAGAAATTCTACTTGTAAGGCCATGGAGTTAAGGCATTGTAGGAGAAGGAATGGGTGATTCAAGTGTTGTACTTTGCGAATTAAGGTAAAAGTCTTATCTAAAGTTTTGGACAAATGGATGGCCCTCACTGTCAACAGTCAAGTTGAAAAGTTTATATGTGGTGCAAACAGGATCTAATGCAGAGGTCGGCAATGGGGGCAGAGAAATTGTCTGTATATATATTTTCAAATTACATTGAATCAAAATTGTACTGCAGCAATTATAATTCTGAAGATGTGTCGTCTCTGATGTGTCATTCGAGAAAGCGTTCTAAAACGACAGAGATTGATCTGCGCCAGATATTCGGGATTAATTTGACTCCCAAAAATAATTCTTTCATATGCATAAAGAACTCAAGATTTTTTCGTAAATTAACAAAATATTTAGATAGAACTTATTCATATTTGTGCCTTTTTCTAACATAAGTTTTTCCGTAATTTAGTGAATAAAAATCAGAAATACAGCTACTAAATCTAGAAATTATGTATTAAGTTCAAATTATTTCGAAGCCCCCGCCGCTTTGTGCAGACATGCATACATATATAGTATTAGAGTATATAAAAAAATTCCTTATTGATGACAAATTCTGATCCAGTTTTGTTACTATTCCAAAGGTCTAACGTCGAAAAACCATTTTGCAGTATTTTTGGCTTTAAAAAAATTATGGAGGTTACACCGAGCAACAATATCTGTATTTATGAGCTCTATGCGACAGTACACATATTAAGGTCGCCCAAAAAAATCAATGGAGCATTATCAGCAAACCCAAAAGCGCCTAAATTGGCCTTTGAAGAGAAATATTCATCAAATTATAGCAAATTTTTCAAAGTTAATCGCCGTGTACCAGCCATTTGGGGTGCTTGCATTTTAATGAAAACCACTTTAGCATGTAGGCCAATGGTTCTTCTAATTTCACAAATTTTGTTGCATTTAAATCTTCTCGATGGACAAAGTTATAAGCGGTTTATCCCGAAAAAATGAATTAAAACTTATGGCAGGATAACTAGATTGATACACAAAATCTGTATAGGAAATGTTAAAAGACTACTGATCTAACATTGTCCTTACATTAATTGTCAGGCAAATGTACAATAACATTCAATCAGTACTAGATTCAAACAATTTTCCCCAAATCCATATTTGCTTAACCAGCGAGAATAACATTAAAATTAAATGAATTGGGCTGCAAATGAGCCAAATATGTTCCGCACTCACTATAATCTACGGATTAAGCCCCTTGTGACTATTATGATTTTACAAGTTTCAACAAATGTCTGGCGGAAAGAGATTGAAGTAAAGACTCTGTCTGTGAAACGAATGTATATGTCGAGGAAGTTGATTCTTCTTATTATTGAGAGGAATGCTCATTCATGCAAGGTAGTGCAAAAACTCGTTCCATTTCGCAAGCGAATAACTTTGTGAATCTGTCTCGTCACTTGACGAATTTTTCATAGAAAGACACAAATTAACGTAATTTTTTTTTTCAATTGTAGCGTCGCCCTATTTTCTACTATTTTTTCTACAAAAAAAAATGTACAAAAAAGTTTTTCATGATTCTGCTACGGGACATTAAGGCATTTAAACTAACCAATTTTTATACCCGTTACTCGTAGAGTAAAAAGGGTATACTAAAGTCGTGCAAATGTATGTAACAGGCAAAAGGAATCATTTCCGACCATATAAAGTATATATATTCTTGATCAGCGTCAATAGCCGAGTCGATATAGACATGTCCGTCTGTCCGTCCGTCTGTCTGTATGAACACCTAGATCTCCGAGATGGTAAGAGATAGAGGTTTGACATGTATGGGACAAATGCTTCTTTTATCTGCACGCAGATCAAGTTTGTTTTCAAATTTTGGCCACGCCCCCTCCCGCCCCCGCAATTTGGAAAAAACGTTATATCTCCTACAGTTTTGCAGATAAACGATTCGTACCTTCTAGTTAGTAATTAGCAAAATGAATCGATTTACCAAAGAAATGATAAAGATCGGATGAACGGTTCTCAAGTTATGAGCAAAAAAGTGAAAAATAGCCGAGTTAAAAAAGTGTTGCATACTTTTTAGATGTTCACCATAAGAAACACTGGAACACTGTTAAACATGTTTTTTCATGAGTAACGGGTGTATCGAAGTCGGTTAAAGCCGACTTTAACTTACGCTCTCGTTCTTTTTACGTTTGCCCTTGACATAACGGTGATTCCCGGAAAGCTGCGAACCATCAATACATCATTTTTCAAAAGAACTTTTTCAACACCCCAAGCAGTCACACATTTTTAATTTTGTATTTTTTTAATGAATTGTGCAACCAAATACAAAAAAACACAATATGCAGTTCTTATGCAGTATTTTTTGGCAATAAATAAAAAGCAAGTTATTGGAAAATGAGATGGAACACATTTGGCTCATTTGCAGCCCAATTCATTTAATTTTAATGTTATTCTCGCTGGTTAAGCAAATATGGATTTGGGGAAAATTGTTTGAATCTAGTACTGATTGAATGTTATTGTACATTTGCCTGACAATTAATGTAAGGACAATGTTAGATCAAGTAGTCTTTTAACATTTCCTATACAGATTTTGTGTATCAATCTAGTTATCCTGCCATAAATTTTAATTCATTTTTTCGGGATAAACCGCTTATAACTTTGTCCATCGAGAAGATTTAAATGCAACAAAATTTGTGAAATTAGAAGAACCATTGGCCTACATGCTAAAGTGGTTTTCATTAAAATGCAAGCACTCCAAATGGCTGGTACACGGCGATTAACTTTGAAAAATTTGCTATAATTTGATGAATATTTCTCTTCAAAGGCCAATTTAGGCGCTTTTGGGTTTGCTGATAATGCTCCATTGAGTACCTTAATATGTGTACTGTCGCATAGAGCTCATAAATACAGAATTTGTTGCTCGGTGTAACCTCCATAATTTTTTTAAAGCCAAAAATACTGCAAAATGGTTTTTTCGCGATATCTTGAAAACAAGAGCTGATGGAGAAAAACCGAGACCAGTTTTGGAATCAGTGCACAAAACTGGATCAGAATTTAATACAAATTGGGCTGGACCTCACAAAAGTGGTCATTTTGTTGGCCTGTGTTATTTATCTACTACATTCACAACATTGTGGTGTAGTTGGCTGTCTTCACAAGTTTCCCTTTTATGATCAGACTCAGGTACTCGTCTCTTTGAACACGACGGCTAGCCCAGCAGCGTTGCCTTAGCTCCAGGCTTATTGGCAATTTCTCTCAGTTTGTTCCTTCTCTCACTTGCTCACTTAACTGTTTAGTACGATCCTGCGTAAAGCAACTTATGCTCACTGGTACTTAACATTTTATTCCCGCTGTCGGGTTCAAATCATTTTTTCAAGGCTTTAAATTTGCCCGGTATTTGTTTTTATCGATGTAAAGGTATGGACAGCTATCAGTGCGCTCTCTACTCAGTTGCCATCGCTT